>CM022297.1:472618258-473144905 GCA_011799875.1 Thinopyrum elongatum
TCGTTACAAAGGGATTTCATTTTTTTGAAACTTATTGAAACTCCAGACTTTTTGTGTGTTCAAAATGCACCATTCAAAGCACATCATCAATTTCAACCCTTTCGCCTTTCGACTTCATTTGGTATTTTTCATGCATTTACTGATTTTTTGAGCTAAATGACTGAAATTGAAAGCATACAAATGAACTCTGAAAAGGTTGAAAGTTGGCATGGTATCATCATTTCACCCACATAGCTGTGGTGCTAAAAATTTGAGAGGGTTACGGCAAAAGCTGGATGCACTTCGTGTACAAAATGGACAATCTCTTTCGAAGTATCAGGGTTTCAGACGAAAACTCATCTGTTACAAAGGGATTTCATTTTTTTGAACTTATTTGAACTCCAGACTTTTTGTGTGTTCAAAATGCACCATTCAAAGCCAGATCATCAATTTTCAACCCTTTCTGACTTCATTTGTTATTTTTCATGCATTTACTGATTTTTTTGAGCTATATGACCCTGAAATTGAAAAGCACTACAAATGAACTCTGAAAAGGTTGAAAGTTGGCATGGTATCATCATTTCACCCACATAGCATGTTATAAAAAGTTGAGAGGGTTACGGCAAAAACTGGATGCACTTCGTGTACAAAACGGACAATCTCTTTCGAAGTATCAGGGTTTCGGACGGAAACTCATCTGTTACAAAAGGCATTTCATTTATTCACATGTAACTGCAGTGATATTCTAGATCAAAGGCATCATCATAATAGTTGTGGAGAGAAAGTCTTCACTTTTTCTTCGCTTGTGTCCTTTGCTTATTGCGCCGTAACCATGGATAATCTTCATCGTTTAACAGGGTGCATGGGTCAGCCTTGACTTTGAAGGGAGGAATTTCATTAAACTTGTCATAATCTTCAGACATGTCTGTCTTGCCCTCCAATCCCACGATGTCTATTTTTCCTGAAAGAACTATGTGGCGCTTTGGCTCATCGTATGATGTATTCGCTTCCTTATCTTTTCTTTCTTTTGGTTTGGTAGACATGTCCTTCACATAGAAAACCTGCGCCACATCATTGGCTAGGATGAATGGTTCGTCTGTGTACCCAAGATTGTTCAGATCCACTGTTGTCATTCCGTACTGTGGGTCTCCCTGTACCCTGCCTCCTGACAGATTGACCCATTTGCACTGAAACAAAGGGACCTTAAAATCATGTTCATAGTCAAGTTCCCATATGTCCACTATGTAACCATAATATGTGTCCTTTCCCCTCTTGGTTGCTGCATCAAAGCGGACACCGCTGTTTTGGTTGGTGCTCTTTTGATCTTGGGCGATCGTGTAAAATGTATTCCCATTTATCTCGTACCCTTTGTAAGTCAATACAGTCGAAGATGGTCCCCTGGCCAACGAGTACAGCTCATCAGAAATAGTGTTGTCACCCCTGAGACGTGTTTGCAACCAACTGCCGAAAGTCCTGATGTGTTCACATGTAATCCAGTCGTCACACTGCTCCGGGTGTTTGGAGCGCAGAATGTTCTTGTGTTCATCGACATACGGGGTCACCAAGGTAGAATTCTGTAGAACTGTGTAGTGTGCTTGAGACCAAGAATGCCTGTCCCTACATATTATTGAGTCCCCTCCTAGCGTGCCTTTTCCAGTCAGTCTCCCCTCATACCGCGATTGAGGGAGACCAATCTTCTTAAGGTCAGGAATGAAGTCAACACAAAACCCAGTGACATCCTCTGTTTGATGGCCCATGGAGATGCTTCCTTCTCGCCTAGCGCAGTTACGGACATATTTCTTTAGGACTCCCATGAACCTCTCAAAGGGGAAAATATTGTGTAGAAATACAGGACCCAGAACAATAATCTCGTAGACTAGATGAACTAGGACGTGCGTCATGATATTGAAGAAGGATGGTGGGAACACCAGCTCGAAACTGACAAGACATTGCGCCACATCACTCCTTAACCGTGGTAGGATTTCTGGATCGATCACCTTCTGAGAGATTACATTGAGGAATGCACATAGCTTCACAATGGCTAATCGAACGTTTTCCGGTAGAAGCCCCCTCAATGCAACCGGAAGCAGTTGCGTCATAATCACGTGGCAGTCATGAGACTTTAGGTTCTGGAACTTTTTCTCTGGCATATTTATTATTCCCTTTATATTCGACGAGAAGCCAGACGTGACCTTCATACTGAGCAGGCATTGAAAGAAGATTTCCTTCTCTTCTTTGGTAAGAGCGTAGCTGGCAGGACCTTCATACTGCTTTGGAGGCATGCCGTCTTTTTCGTGCACATGTTGCTGGTCCTCCCGTGCCTCCGGTGTATCTTTTGTCTTCCTATACACGCCCAAGAAGCCTAGCAGGTTCACGCAAAGATTCTTCGTCACGTGCATCACGTCGATTGAAGAGCGGACCTCTAGGTCTTTCCAGTAGGGTAGGTCCCAAAATATAGATTTCTTCTTACACATGGGTGCGTGTCCCTCAGCGTCATTCAGAACAGATAGTCCGCCGGGACCCTTTCCAAAGATTACTTGTAAATCATTGACCATAGCAAGTATGTGATCACCGGTACGGATGGCGGGTTTCTTCCGGTGATCTGCCTCGCCTTTGAAATGCTTGCCTTTCTTTCGACATTGATGGTTGGTCGGAAGAAATCGACGATGCCCCAGGTACACATTCTTCCTGCATTTGTCCAGGTATATACTTTCGGTGTCATCTAAACAGTGCGTGCATGCGTGGTATCTCTTGTTTATCTGTCCTGAAAGGTTACTGAGAGTAGGCCAATCATTGATGGTTACAAACAGCAACGCATGCAGGTCAAATTCCTGCTGTTTGTGCTCATCCCACACACGTACACCGTTTCCATTCCACAGCTGAAAAAGTTCTTCAACTAATGGCCTTAGGTACACATCAATGTCATTGCCGGATTGCTTAGGGCCTTGGATGAGAACTGGCATCATAATGAACTTCCGCTTCATGCACAACCAAGGAGGAAGGTTATAGATACATAGAGTCACGGGCCAGGTGCTGTGATTGCTGCTCTGCTCCCCAAAAGGATTAATGCCATCCACGCTTAAACCAAACCATATGTTCCATTGCATCACCTGCAAAGTCCTCCCAGTACTTTCTCTCGATTTTTCTCCACTGCGACCCGTCAGCGGGTGCTCTCAACTTCCCGTCTTTCTTACGGTCCTCTCTGTGCCATCGCATCAACTTGGCATGCTCTTTGTTTCTGAATAGACGTTTCAACCGTGGTATTATAGGAGCATACCACATCACCTTGGCAGGAACCCTCTTCCTGGGGTGCTCGCTGTCAACATCACCAGGGTCATCTCGTCTGATCTTATACCGCAATGCACCGCATACCGGACATGCGTTCAAATCCTCGTACGCACCGCGGTAGAGGATGCAGTCATTAGGGCATGCATGTATATTCTGCACCTCCAATCCTAGAGGGCATACAACCTTCTTTGCTGCGTACGTACTGTCGGGCAATTCGTTATCCTTTGGAAGCTTCTTCTTCAATATTTTCAGTAGCTTCTCAAATCCTTTGTCAGGTACATCATTCTCTGCCTTCCACTGCAGCAATTCCAGTGTGGTACCGAGCTTTGTGTTGCCATCTTCGCAATTGGGGTACAACCCTTTTTTGTGATCCTCTAACATGCGATCGAATTTTAACTTCTACTTTTCACTTTCGCATTGTCTCTTTGCATCAACAATGACCCGGCGAAGATCATCATCGGACACATCGTCTGGTTCCTCTTGATATTCAGCTTCCCCCGTTGCAGCATCACCGTATTCAGGGGGCACATAGTTGTCATCATCCTCTTCTTCTTCGCTGTCTTCCATCATAACCCCTCTTTCTTCGTGCTTGGTCCAAATATTATAGTGTGGCATGAAACCCTTATAAAGCAGGTGGGTGTGAAGGGTTTTCGAGTCAGAGTAAGACTTCGTATTCCCACATATAGGGCATGGACAACACATAAAACCATTCTGCTTGTTTGCCTCAGCCACTTCGAGAAAATTATGCACGCCCTTAATGTACTCGGAGGTGTGTCTGTCACCGTACATCCATTGCCGGTTCATCTACGTGCATTATATATAATTAAGTGTGTCAAAAACCATTACAGAACATCATGAATACAGAAGTGTCCAAATTAATTAATAGAAGTTCATCATCACATTAAAACCAAAGTACAAACATAGTTCTCATTGAACAACATATAGCTCTCCAGAGCATCTAATTAAATCATACATTGAAACTATCTAAAACATTTCAATGCAACAACAAATGCGATCATAATCGCAACTAAGGTAACAATTGATCCAACGACATAATGATACCAAGCCTCAGTATGAATGGCATATTTTCTATACTTTCTAATCTTCAAGCGCATTGCATCCATCTTGATCTTGTGATCATCGACGACATCCGCAACATGCAACTCCAATATCATCTTCTCCTCCTCAATTTTTTTTTCAATTTTTCCTTCAAGTAATTGTTTTCTTCTTCAACTAAATTTAACCTCTCGACAATAGGGTCGGTTGGAATTTCCGGTTCACATACCTCCTAGATAAAAAAATCTATGTCACGTTGGTCGGCATAATTGTCATAAACACCAAATGAAACTAATAGTTATAAAAGATAATATATATACCACATCCGAATCATAGACAGGACGAGGGCCGACGGAGGCGGATACCAAAACCATCGCACTATATAATAACAAACAATAAGAAAAGTAAGAAAATTACACAAGTATCTATCTAAATCATACAAGTAAGAACTTTTTTCTTTTAGAAAGAAGATAAGGACAAGAGGCTCATCACGGTTGTGCCGGCGACGAGATCGGCGCGGGCGATCGACGGCGGTGAGGACGGGGACGGGACAGGACGGACCGCCAAACCTAAACAAATCTTGAGGAAAATAGAGCTTGGACAAGGAGCTTCGAGAGTAGAAAGCTTAAGTGTGGCTCGGGCATTTCATCGAACACATCATGTGCATAGGAGGTGAGCTAGAGCACCACAAAGCTCTCCCACGGCCGGCCAAAAAAATAGAGCACTCCACTGCTCTGCTCGCGGGGTATATATAGGCATCTCTTTGGTCTCGGTTTGTGGCTAGAACCGGGACTAAAGGACCTCATTTGGTCCCGGTTCCAGCCACCAACCGGGACCAATGGTTGTGGGCCAGGAGCTAGGCCCATTGGTCCCGGTTCGTGTCTGGAACCGGGACCAATGGGGCCAGACGAACTGGGACCAATGGCCCACGAGGCCCGGCCGGCCCCCTGGCCTCACGAACCGGGACCGATGCCTCCATGGGTCCCGGTTCATGAGTGAACCGGGATTAATGGGCTTACCCGGCCTGGACCAAAGCCCTGTTTTCTACTAGTGGAACTAAGTATAAAATCGACGTTGCATGGTTTTGTATGGATTTGAGTGTTTGCAAATGGACGGTGAGGTTGCCCTGCCAAACAAACGGGGGTGGGCTTCTTCAACTGTCATTGAAGATGCTCTAAGGCTATCGATAATGGGAGTATCGTAGATAGTATCATGCATGTCAACTAAGCAATTTTGATGAGGTATCATATCATGATAGCGTATCATATTAAATGATGTTCTATTTTATATCATGCATGACAATAAATATAGTCCTCTATAATATCAACATTTGATACTATGCATTATAGATGTAGTATCATACACTGGTATCATATGCATGATACCAGTATATGATACTTCCCCATTACAACCAACCTAACCTAGCAGAGGTGGAGTGTATGAGTGTCCTGGAGTCGTAATAGGACGAGGCTGTAAACTAATGACAAATCTTCGTAGTTTTCTACATGCAAAATGGAACTCAACTTGGTGAGATAAACCACATATTCAGGTCCTGAAATCTGAATCACATGCATGTTCAGTTCAGTCTCCATCGCAAATTAGGTGGAGTACACACACTAGCTAGTGTACGTAGGTGCTGGTCGTCGTGCATGCATTGATTTCTCTACTGATCGTTGAGGTACGTATACAGGTACGATTCGTGGATCAGTAACCGACAGGCCTTCACATCCGGGCGACATGATTTGCCACACGAAACTCCGCACGATTGACTATGATATGATCCCGCGCCCTTTGGTTTGGTTTGAAAATGGCAGTGGTGGTATAGATAGCTCTCAAACTCGATAGGAAAAGGAGAGGTTGCCTACCTCCGGTGAAGTAGCTTCCAACTTTGCCAAAAGGAACAGTACACTAGTGTACAAGCCCACAACTGCAAGCATGCATCGTGCCAAAGAGCATGCACGCATGGATGGGTAACGGATCGCTCCAAATCTGCGAAACGAATGCTGGTCATCATATCCACGGTCAAACCCTGAAAGCAAGCATTCCCAGAATCATGAGCGACTTCAATTATTTCTTGTTCAAAGATTACAAAGACCAAAATTTTGCATCTTTCGATCCGTTCTTTCTATCTATGATCAGAAATGTGGACGTCCCTTGCGTATGTAAACGGCGTACTACGACCGATCCCTACGTAGACGGCCACGGCCGAAATCACTGTTCTGACCTTATCAACAAACTTTGTCACAAACTGAACTCGACATGAAAGTATTCCACGATCTGACCATTTTAGCAACGCCACAGCCCGTGACGTTTCTGCCCAACTTAGAAACGTCGAGCTAGCCCGCGTTGCTGCCCAACTTAGAAACGCCGAACTATCCCGCGTTGCTGCCCTGGCCCCACTCGCCGACGTGGCAGGCTGGAAACGCCAAGCCAGATTGCGTTTCTCGAAACGCCAAAGGCGCTGGCGTTTCTGGCCATCATGAAAACGCCAAGGGCCATGGTGTTTCTGCCCTCTTCTCTCTCTTGATGTGACATGTTGCCTGGCTATAGACTAGAGTGAGAGGGAGAGAAAGACGTGAGAGATGGATGGGAGGACATGACCTTTTTCAGGGATGGCAGTAGCACTCATGCATGGCAGCTAGCGCATGTAGCTCTTCATATTTGGGCATGCATGCATGCTGTGTCATGCAGCCACTTTTTCTATGTGCATGTGGATGAACATGCCTAATTAATAAGGCTAATTATTGCCTGTTTCGTGTTCTTGTTGTTTTGGTCTGTGGGACCAATTAAACCGGATGGAGAAAGTACTAGTCATCCACATGCAGTTCTTTATTTGCTACGCGCATGCCCTTCTCTTCTCATTGTTCATTTTCCTCTCACTTGTCTCCCAACAATCTTTCCTCGCTTTGGCGTTTGTGTGACTGAATTTCTTGTGGTGCAGAGCATTTTTCTCTTTTATTCGTTGCCACATTCGCAATCCTTTTTGGGGCATGCCGCGCTTCGGACGCACACGAAATAAGGCGCGTTTTGATGAGATGGTTGGGTTCAGCGTTTATCGTCCTTCTTTACATGCATGCCTTCCAGTTTTCGCCGGCTACCTCGGCTCAGTCGTTGATCACGATTCTACTCGTTAGACACCTCAGCTAGCACTTAGTTTTGATTAGAGATAGTCTATGTTCTTTTCGTACCCGTGAGAAGGGGCCAATGCGATGGCGCAGGCCCAGAAAAACCTTTTTTAGGTGCCAATGAAATTCGAACTCAGCCTCTTAACTTACTAAACACCGTGGTAACTTTGACCCAGGGGAGAGGGGAGTTGTTGAAACATACCCCGATAAATTATATGAAAATAGCATTATAATTTACGCATTCTAAAGCTAATAACTTACGCACAGACGCCATGGTAACTTAGACCTGGGGAAAATTTAGTTAAAATACACCCTGATATTTTTTGTATAAATAGCATGGTAGTTTACGCACTGTAGACCTTGAAAATCGGGGAGGAGCGGCAGGGGCCGAGGGAAGACCCTGGAAGAACGACAGAGAGGGGGCGAACGACAATCCCAATAAGATGCTTTTGCTCAGTTTAGATATGAAACAATGTTTAGTATTATTCCTGTCATAGTAGTAACACAGAGATACTTGCATGTTAACAATAGGAGTAGTTTGCTAACAAGAAAAGAAGTCCAAGATTGATTTGTACTAGAAGCAAGTTGACAGTAGCTAGTTGGAGACAGTTCAAGGCTGGACTCGAGGCATGCAAGACTTTAGTAGAATTAATTATGAATAGTAGTTTTTACTATATACTACTTCGTCGTGGTTTTAGTTTTTAAGGGAGTACTAACACGGTTACACGAAGTTTCTAGTTCAGATACAGGCTAGCTGCATGGTGGTAAGAAGACTGAGAATAAGACTGAAGTTTACCTTAGCTGTAATAGTACAAGTGACAGCTAGCTATTAGATGTGGTAAACAAATGTTGTTGTGCATGTCTAGTCGACGCCTGCCTGCCGGGCCCCGATTGTCGCTTGCGCTCATCGCCTTGGGCTCGGGGTGCTGGCGCCTTGCTGGTCCTGGCTGCCGAGAGCAGCCGCACACAGCATGCATTCCCAAATACGAAGAGCTACATGCGCTAGCTGCCATGCATGGGTGCTATTGCCATCTTTGAAAAAGGTCATGTCCTCCCATCCATCTCTCACGTCTTTCTCTCCCTCTCACTCTAGTCTATAGCCAGGCAACATGTCACATCGAGAGAGAGAAAAGGGTTGCAACGCTGTAACACCCCATGTCATTAGCCACAGTAATCACTTTTGATAATGACAAGTCAGCATGTTTAACAGTGCATAATCATCATTAGCATCATATTGCATTTCAACTCCTAACTCAAATTCAAATTTAAATGAAAGTGGAAAATAAAATTTGTGCAACATAAAAACTAAAATGTTCAATAACTAACAAATAATACCGAGACCATTCTAAAATTATAACCAACATTTAATAAATTAATTAGGTGACCAATACCTCTTTTAACAGTGGCTGGAAATAATATTTACAAGCCTTTTAATTAATCTAGATCAAATATGAAATGATGTTTTGCCCAAACTAGTTTTTGGTGTTAGTGTATAGTGCACTGATATTTAAGGACTAGCTCACACTTTTTACAAAATCCATTTGGGGCCTAAATAATTAACAAAACAGAAAAGAAAGAAACAGAAAAAGAGAAAAGGAAAAGGGCCTAAAGGAACTACTGTGCACTTGGCCTGCTCGCTACAGCCGCGGCCCAGCCCACCCCGCGCCTCCTCCCTCCTCTCATTGCTCACCGCCGCCCCGCTGTCGAACACCGAACGCGCGCGCCCCAGGCCCCGCCTCGCTCGCCACTCGACAGCGCGCCCGCGCGCGCGCTGGGTTAAGAGCAACCCCGCACCCCCCTGGCGAACCCTAGCGCCACAACTCCCCTCCCCTCGCCTTCCTCTTCCTCACCCGGCGCCGCCATGGACGGCCGCGGTTGAACTGCGCGACCACCGTCTCCCGTTCGCTCCGCCGACGCGTCCTAAAACTCCGCCTCGATCGTCTGCTTCGATTGCGCCTCGTCATCACGCTCGGGAACGACCGCACGCTCGGGATCGACCTCGCCTCTCCTTCTCGGTCGGCGGCGCCCGCCGTCGTCTCCGTCGACCTCTGCTGCTCCTAAGCTCACACGGGCCTTTCTTGGCCGCTCGGTGAGCTCCTCCCTCCTTCTGCTACTTCTTTCCGCGGCCACATTTGCCCCTAGCCTGCACACCGCCATGGCCGAGCCCCTGCCTCCGCCATTGCTCGTCGCCGGCGTCGTTCCGGCGACCAAATGGTCGCGCGCTGCTGCCCAACTTGCTCGCCGCATCGCGTAGAGCCTTCCCAGCGCTTCGCTTCGTCCGTTAACACGACATGGCGCGGTTCCCGTAGCTCACCCGAACGCCGTCGCCGCCGTTGTGGTCGTGCCACTCATTTCCGGGCACCCCAGCTCCGGTCATTAGCACAGATCGACGCGGCTCGGGCTCAGCTTTCGAACGCAAGAAGAATCGCCCGGAACGGTGCACCCTAGCCAAATTCTGAGCTCGCCGGAGCTCGACGCCACGCTCGGGCTCGCCGGAGCGCTCTCCGGCGGCCGGTCCGACGTGGCACCGGTGGGTCCCACCCCTGTGCCACTGACTGTGGGGCCCCGCGGGCCCCATTGACCTCGTTGACCGGGGTGAACCCTGACGTGGCCGCCCGGTCTCACTGACATGTGGGGCCCAGTCGTTTAAACGAATTTAAAATAAATAGAAAATCTGTTAATTAGTTAGTTAATTAGTTTAAACACTAATCAGTCACTGACTGCTGGGGCCCACCCTCTAATTAATCCAATCAGTTAACTTAACCCCTCAGTTAATATCTCAGTGTATGCCATGTGGGTCCCACCTGTCAGGTTTGACTCTGGTCAGCCAGAGTTGACCTGCTGACGTCACCCTGACCTCATGCTGACGTCATCATTCACTATTCTGGATAATTCGAATTTAAATTAATAATTAAATTCAGAAAAAATTTAAAACTTTAGAAAATCATATTAAATAAACCGTAACTCCGATGAAATTAATTTATATATGAACTTGCTCAGAATTTCGATACGAACCCGAATACGCCCTCCGTATTTCCATTAGATGCCTCTAGCTATAAGAACGTTGAACTTTTAGATCGATTTCGATAAATGAATAGTGCCCAACTTCAATTAAATAAATCCGAATAAATTCCTAAATTAACTAAATCATTTAGTTAGGCAGTAGAACACCCCGGCATATCATTTAGGCATGTCATACATATTGTTTGCATTATTGCCGTGAATTTATTGTTTCTCTCCCCCTCCTTCTCTCTTGCTAGACGCTGAGACCGACGACGCTGCACCTGGGTACGACTACACTACCGACGAGCAGCCCGTTGACGACCCCTCTCTCTTGCCAGAGCAACCAGGCAAGCCCCCCCTTGAGCATCCAGATATCGCCCATTCTATTCTCCTGCTTGCATTAGATTTTGCTACTGTTAATGTATGCTCCTATTCTGATGCATAGCCTGCTGTTGTAACCTGTTCATTGCTACCTTACCTGCCTATGATAAACTGTTTAGTATAGGTTGGTAGTGAACCATCCGTGACCCCACCACCTTATCCTTGTTGCCCCTGCTTGATCATCGACAACTCGATCAACGTGATCGTCGACCAGAGACCGACACCTCACTTCACACCCCCTTAGTTGTACGACTCTGCGTAGTAACTATCGAGTGCCGAGGGTGATACCTCGTAACGCACTCCCGATGAATACTCTGCAGTGTAGCTGTTCGGTCGTGGTCATCGAGGGTGATTCCTCCTTCTCCACTTCCGATACGACTCTGTCGTGCAACCCCTCAGTGTGAACCTCGAGGATGATGCCTCATACGTTCACCCTGATGATTTCGTCGAGTGGAATCCGCCGAGGGTGATTCCTCGGGTTTCCCCCTTGATGTTATGACCACACGATTACTTGACCTTTGTTATAGGCGGGTCCACCCTGGTGGGTACCCGCTGGGGATCTATGATGTCGGGTGTGTCGGAAGGGCACTCGAGTGTGATATTGTGGCGGAGCATCAGAGTCTCTGATTGTCTCCGCGTGATACTAATTGAGCCTATTGGATTTGGGTGTGTGATCTGAGTGGGTCGACGTGCCCTATACGCACTACCACCACGCGGGATAATGGTTATGGGACCCTCTGCGATGTACGTTTCTCCCGAAAGCTCGTCTGACGTCACGATTCATCGTGCGGGCTGATTGTCGGGATTGGGCTGGATACTTCACTGACGAGCTCAGTGTCGCGCCTGCACCCCGGCCAGTCTCGCAACGCGCAGGGTGCCCAGGGCGATGGCCCGAGACCTCTGGGTGCATAGGTTAGTCCGGCGTGCTAACCTCTCTGCCGAGCCTAGGTAGGGCGTTGCTTCGTGTTAATCTTCCGAGGACGGGCATTACCCAGCAAGTGTGTCCGGCCAGAGTTGATCGAGCGTGTTGGGTAACAGTAGTGCACCCCTGCAGGGATGAATCATCTATCGATAGCCGGTCCTACGGTAAAGGACGCTCAGTTTGTGTATCCCGATCTACTACTTGAACTGGATACTTGTTACTTAATTGAGGCTTCGGGATTGCTTTCTCGCTTGGGAGTCGAGGAAGGATCTTTAAGCTGCACTTCAACATGTTTGTTAAATAAAATGCTATTCTACTCTCTTCTACTGCTGCAAGATGATGGCCTCGTGAAGATGTTTGAAGATGCTAGTCTTCGATAGGACTAGGCCTTCTCTCTATTCTGGCATTTCTGCAGCCCAGTCCACATATACAGCCTTTCTCCATTGATAATGTTGCATATGTAGTATAGATCCTTGCTTGCTGAGTACTTCGGATGAGTACTCACGGTTGCTTTACTTTCTCTTTTCCCCATACCGCACCTTGGTGATACATCAGACGATGGAGTCCAGGAGCCAGATGCCACCACCGGAGCTTACTACCAGGAGGGTCCAGAGGGCACTTACTACTGGATTGAGCCAGCCGACCAGGAGTAGGATCGAAGGCTCCCAGGCAGGAGGCCAACGCCATTCGATCTAGTGTCGCTGTTTGTGCTAGCCTTCTTAAGGCAAAACTTGTCTAACTATGTCTGTACTCAGATAATATTTGTATGACTGACTTATGTATTCGGATCTTCGGATCCCTGGTCTGTAATATTGTGGATCTCCGTTTAAATTGTGTTAGAGTTGTGTTGTGATATCTTCCCGTGAGTCCCTGTGCTTGATCGTACACGTTTGCGTGTATGATTAGTGTACGATTGAGTCGGGGGCGTCACAAGTTGGTATTAGAGCCGACTGCCTGTAGGAAGCCCCCTTCCAATTCCTTGGCCAAAGTTGAGTCTAGACATCGAAAAACTAATTTACTAACTTGGCTGTGAGGCTTACGGGCCCACGTCGCCAACTGGGTGGTATTCGGATCTTTTATTCCTCGTCTATAATCTGGGACTCTGATCTCTCTTCTACTCGGGTTAAATAAATTTTACTAACGCCGACACTTAGGATCTCGTAAATCCCATCTACCCGGAGAGCTGGATATCTGTGCGATTTCCCTGAGATGGCAGTGCATGATGCCGCCTACTCTGCTGTCGCACGTCTCCGAGGACAATTCAGCGATATCTTGGATGACTCTGAGTTCCGATACATTTCGTATGCCCCTGCTGGAGATGCAACTGGATACAACACAGCTATCTGTGCCCCGTACGAGCCTCGTCGCTATGACCCGCGCGTTCTGATTCAGTGCACTCAGGCTCTGGATCGCACTGTTCGGGCTCTTGCCGTCGAGTTGGTTGCCACTCGAGCACGTCTCTACGATGCTATGACGCAGTTGCTACCCGCTGTTCGCGCAGGGATACATCCGGAGCACATCCTTTACCCGCGCAGGACTCAGATGTATGCTGGTATTGATTGGCCTGCTGTTGGAGGTCATACACCTGCACGTGGACCTCTTCTTACAGCTCGAGATTGGATTCTGCATCAGAGTGCACATGGAGCGCAGGATCCTTCCGCGATGAACATTCGTCGTCCGCACTTGCAGTTACCCCGTTTCGGTGGTTTTCTCCGACGTTGATGTAGCCTTTGCTATGACTCGTTGTGTACTTCCTTACCGCGTGCCTGCGCGCCGCCTAGTATGTCTAGCTTTTGAATTTGCGCCGTTATGCTGTCCGCATGTACCCGACTCTGTGTATGGATCTGTATGTCTTAATCGACTACTGTTATGTATCTGTTACACTACTTAAATTGTTGTCGAGTTACATCATGCTTGTCACTAAACACTTGCAATTGCTTTTACTAAACTACCCCCTGTTGATACTTAGCAGGATGGTTAGACCAGGTGGTCGTGGTCGTGGTACCCCTGAACACCCACCACCGCCAGACTATATGGCAGCCATGATGCAACAATTTGAGATCAACCGCCAGTTCATGACTGGAATTATGGCTCAGTTTCCGCATCAGAACAACCAGAACCAGAACCCAGCTTCAATAACTTTGACAGAGTTTATGTGACTCAACCCAACTCAGTTCCGCAACTCTGACAAGCCACTGGCTGCAGATGACTGGCTCCGCGACATCACTCACGAGATGGAGTCTGCTAATGTCGCCCCTGCCAACTTCGTCAACTTCGCGGCCTTTTTCTTAAAGGGCCCCGCTGCTCAATGGTGGGACACACACAAGCGTACTCTGCCTACTGGAACAATCATCACCTGGTATGAGTTCCAGGCTGCTTTCCGTACACGTTACATCCTTCAGGCAATTATGGAACGCATGAAGACCCAGTTCCATAACCTCACTCAGGGCAACAAGACTGTCGAAGCTTATCAGCGGGAATTTCTTGATCTCTCCCGCTATGCTGAAGAAGACATCGCCACAGATGCTCGTAGATAAGAGAGGTTTCGTAATGGGCTGCACCCAGACCTCGAGCTTGCCCTTGCTGCTCAAGACTTCAATGACTTTTCCACTCTTGTGAACAAGGCTATTCTTGTTGAAACCGCTCAGATGAAGCATAAGGACTCGCAGAAACGCTATCGTGATGCTGGCTCATCTTCGGGCTCAACACAGAAGCGTCGAGTTTGGATTCCCAACAATGCGATCCGTTCCAATACCTCTGCGCCAAAGAACAACTATGCTGCACCACGTCTGCCTCCTCCACCACCGAGGCAGCCAAAAGCTCAAGCTATTCAAAACAATGCTCCTCTTCGTCCTGAAGATGGTATGTGCTTCAAGTGCCGCAAACCAGGTCACCAGGCTAAAGACTGCCGCCAGAATCAGAATCAGTTAGCTTTTCCTCGTGCTGGCCGTGGCAATGGTCGTGGCAACAATCAGACCCGCAACTATAATACTGGGTCTGCTGCACATGGTCGTGGACACGCTTACAACATTGACATTGAAGAAGTCCAGGATCAACCTGCTACTGTGATGGGTACCCTTCTTGTTAACTCAGTACCTGCTTCTGTTTTATTTGATTCAGGAGCATCACATTCATTCATCTCTGGAAAATTTGCATTTATGCATGGCATTCGATATGAGAAAATGCATACTCCGTTAGTCATTAAAACTCCCGGAGGTCACTGTCATGCTGACGTGATAGAACCTAACATTACCGTCGAAATTAAAGGGTTGGAATTCCTTGCCTCGCCCATCGTCTTGAAATCTTCCACCATAGACCTCATTCTTGGAATGGATTGGTTGAAAGCTCACATTGCTTCGATCAATTGTGCCACTAAAGTCATCCAACTTCTTCACCCCTCCGACGAGATAGTGAACTATACCGCCCGCATTACACGGGACGCTGAAGCTCAGATATATGTTCTGAATGCTTTGAACGCCTCACCTCTGGAAGGGATCGAGAACGTTTCTGTCGTTCGAGATTTTCCAGACGTCTTTCCAGAAGAACTTCCAGGAATACCCCCGGCTAGAGCTGTCGAGTTTGTCATTGACTTGAAGCCTGGCACTGTCCCTATTGCCAAGCGACCTTATAAGATGCCTCCGCATCACCTACTCGAGCTTAAGGAAGAAATCGACAAGTCGCTTAAGAGTGGTTTCATCCGCCCCAGTTCCTCTACTTGGGGAGCACCTTCACTCTTCGTTAAGAAGAAGGATGGAACTAACCATTTGGTTCAGGATTATCTGCCCATTTACCAAGCCACAATCCAGAATAAATACCCACTGCCCCGGATCAATGATCTTTATGATCAACTTGCTGGATCGTCGGTGTTCTCTAAACTCGACCTGAGGTTGGGTTATCACCAGATCCGTGTCCGTGAAGAGGATATTCCCAAGACTGCATTCGTCACTCGTTATGGCTCCTATGAATACACCGTCATGTCATTTGGCCTAACGAATGCTCCAGCAACTTTCTCCCGTCTGATGAATTATATATTCATGGATTACCTCGACAAATTCGTCGTTGTTTATTTGGATGATATCCTTATCTATTCTAAGAATAAAGAAGAACATGCTGAACACCTCCGATTGGTACTAGAAAGGCTCCGAGAACACCAGTTGTATGCCAAGTATTCCAAATGTGAATTTTGGCTTTCTGAAGTAACTTACCTTGGTCATGTGATTTCTAAGGATGGAATTGCTGTTAACCCCGAACGAGTTCAGGCTATTCTTGACTGGACTCCCCCGAAGAATGTCAAACAAGTCAGAAGTTTTCTCGGACTTGCAAGTTATTGCCGTCGATTCGTTGAGAACTTTTCCAAGATTGCAAAACCATTGACAAATCTACTTCACAAAGGTGTTAAATTTGAGTGGATAGAAAAATGTCAAGAAAGCTTTCAGACATTAAAAGATAAATTGACATCTGCCCCAGTATTAGCACCCCCGGATTCCCAAAAGGATTTCGTGATATACTGTGATGCCTCCCGTCAAGGATTAGGCTGTGTCCTAATGCAAGAACGCAAGGTGATTGCTTATGCCTCCCGACAATTGCGTCCTCACGAAGAAAATTACCCAGTGCACGATCTCGAACTTTCTGCGGTTATTTATGCCCTGAAGCTATGGCGACTTTACCTTCTCGGTAACCGTTGCGAGATATATACGGATCATCAAAGTTTGAAGTATTTATATACTCAACCAGATCTGAACCTTCGTCAACAAAGATGGCTCGAGACAATAGCTGATTATGATATGAATATCTCATACACCCCTGGCAAGGCAAATGTAATGGCCGATGCTTTGAGTCGCAAGGCTTATTGCAGCAACCATGTGGTTCAGGAATCACAACCTATGCTTTATGAAGAGCTTCGTAAATTGAACCTCCATATTGTTCCACAGGGTTATCTCAATACCCTGGTTGTCGAACCAGATTTAGAACAAAGCATCAAGACTATGCAACGGTATGACTCTGAAGTTGAAAGGATCAAGCGATACCTTGAAAAAGGAAAACCGTCGGAGTTCCATCTTAATGATGATGGGATCCTATTTTTCCAACACCGTCTCTTTGTACCTAAGTTCAAGGATGAGAGGGAACACGTTATGATGGAAGCTCATGACACTCCTCTGTCAATTCATCCTGGTAGCACAAAGATGTACCGTGACATTTGTCAGAGATACTGGTGGCCTAATATGAAGCGAGATATTGCTCGTTATGTTTCTGAGTGTGACGTTTGCCGCCGCATTAAAGCACAACATCAAGGGCCCGCTGGAACTCTGCAACCCCTTGCAATTTCTGAATGGAAATGGGACAAGGTCCAAATGGATTTCATTACTGGTTTTCCCAGATCTCAGAAGGGTCATGATGCTATTTTTGTCGTCATTGACCGATTCTCTAAGGTTGCTCACTTTCTGCCAGTTAAAGAGACAATCACTGCTAGCCAGTTAGCAGACTTGTATGTTTCCCGAATTGTGTCACTCCATGGTGTTCCGTTGGAGATCAGTTCTGATCGTGGCAGCCTCTTCACCTCCAGATTCTGGAATAGTTTCCAAGAAGCTATGGGAACACATCTGTCGTTCAGTACCGCTTTTCACCCTCAGTCACAGGGTCAAGTTGAACGAGTTAATCAAGTGCTCGAAGATATGCTTCGAGCTTGCGTCATCTCCTTTGGTAAGAAATGGGAGGAATCTCTCCCGTATGCCGAATTCTCTTACAACAATAGCTATCAGGCTAGTTTGAAGATGGCACCGTTTGAAGTTCTATACGGTCGTAAGTGTCGAACCCCTCTGAATTGGTCAGAAACTGGGGAATGCTCACTCGTCGGACCGGACATTATTCAACAAGCTGAAGAACAAGTCCGCATTGTCCGTGAACATTTGAAAACTGCTCAGTCTCGTCAGAAGAGCAACTATGACCGAAAGCACCAGGAAATGGTCTATCAACCTGGCGAGCAAGCTTACCTCCGCGTCACTCCGTTGAAAGGCACTCATAGGTTCGGAATCAAAGGCAAGTTAGCTTCTCGCTACATTGGCCCGTTCCGTATTCTTGCCCGTCGAGGAGAAGTGGCATATCAATTGCAGTTGCCGCCAAATCTTTCTCAAGTACATGATGTTTTTCATGTATCCCAACTCCGTCGCTGCTTCAAGGATCCTATTCGAGCTGTGGCTCACGAAGTGCTTGAATTACGGGAAGATCTGTCTTATCCAGAATATCCCATCCGTGTTCTTGATGAAGCTGAACGTCGGACTCGTCAAAAGTCAATCAAATTCCTCAAGGTTCAGTGGTCAAATCATTCTGAAGATGAGGCCACTTGGGAACGCGAGGATCGTCTTCGCGAAGAATACCCCACTTTCTTTCATTCTTCCTCTTAATTCTCGGGACAAGAATTCTTGATAGATGAGGAGAATTGTAACACCCCATGTCATTAGCCACAGTAATCACTTTTGATAATGACAAGTCAGCATATTTAACAGTGCATAATCATCATCAGCATCATATTGCATTTCAACTCCTAACTCAAATTCAAATTTAAATGAAAGTGGAAAATAAAAGTTGTGCAACATAAAAACTAAAATGTTCAATAACTAACAAATAATACCGAGACCATTCTAAAATTATAACCAACATTTAATAAATTAATTAGGTGACCAATACATCTTTTAACAGTGGCTGGAAATAATATTTACAAGCCTTTTAATTAATCTAGATCAAATATGAAATGATGTTTTGCCCAAACTAGTTTTTGGTGTTAGTGTATAGTGCACTGATATTTAAGGACTAGCTCACACTTTTTACAAAATCCATTTGGGGCCTAAATAATTAACAAAACAGAAAAGAAAGAAACAGAAAAAGAGAAAAGGAAAAGGGCCTAAAGGAACTACTGTGCACTTGGCCTGCTCGCTACAGCCGCGGCCCAGCCCACCCCGCGCCTCCTCCCTCCTCTCACTGCTCACCGCCGCCCCGCTGTCGAACACCGAATGCGCGCGCCCCAGGCCCCCCTCGCTCGCCGCTCGACAGCGCGCCCGCGCGCGCGCTGGGTTAAGAGCAACCCCGCACCCCCCTGGCGAACCCTAGCGCCACAACTCCCCTCCCCTCGCCTTCCTCTTCCTCACCCGGCGCCGCCATGGACGGCCGCGGTTGAACTGTGCGACCACCGTCTCCCGTTCGCTCCGCCGACGCGTCCTACAACTCCGCCTCGATCGTCTGCTTCGATTGCGCCTCGTCATCACGCTCGGGAACGACCGCACGCTCGGGATCGACCTCGCCTCTCCTTCTCGGTCGGCGGCGCCCGCCGTCGTCTCCGTCTACCTCTGCTGCTCCTAAGCTCACACGGGCCTTTCTTGGCCGCTCGGTGAGCTCCTCCCTCCTTCTGCTACTTCTTTCCGCGGCCACATTTGCCCCTAGCCCGCACGCCGCCATGGCCGAGCCCCTGCCTCCGCCATTGCTCGTCGCCGGCGTCGTTCCGGCGACCAAATGGTCGCGCGCTGCTGCCCAACTTGCTCGCCGCATCGCGTAGAGCCTTCCCAGTGCTTCGCTTCGTCCGTTAACACGACGTGGCGCGGTTCCCGTAGCTCACCCGAACGCCGTCGCCGCCGTTGTGGTCGTGCCGCTCATTTCTGGCCACCCCAGCTCCGGTCATTAGCACAGATCGACGCGGCTCGGGCTCAGCTTTCGAACGCAAGAAGAATCGCCCGGAACGGTGCACCCTAGCCAAATTCCGAGCTCGCCAGAGCTCAACGCCGCGCTCGGGCTCGCCGGAGCGCTCTCCGGCGGCCGGTCCGACGTGGCACCGGTGGGTCCCACTGACTGTGGGGCCCCGCGGGCCCCTTTGACCCTGTTGACCGGGGTCAACGCTGACGTGGCCGCCCGGTCTCACTGACATGTGGGGCCCGGTCGTTTAAACGAATTTAAAATAAATAAAAAATATGTTAATTAGTTTAAATACTAATCAGTCACTGACTGCTGGGGCCCACCCTCTAATTAATCCAATCAGTTAATTTAACCCCTCTGTTAATATCTCAGTGTATGACATGTGGGTCCCATCTGCCAGGTTTGACTCTGGTCAGCCAGAGTTGACCTGCTGACGTCACCCTGACCTCATGCTGACGTCATCATTCACTATTCTGGATAATTCGAATTTAAATTAATAATTAAATTCAGAAAATATTTAAAACTTTAGAAAATCATATTAAATAAACCGTAACTCCGATGAAAATAATTTATATATGAAACTTGCTCGGAATTTTGATACGAACCCGAATACGCCCTTCGTATTTCCATCAAATGCCTCTAGCTATAAGAATGTTGAACTTTTAGACCGATTTTGATAAATGAACAGTGCCCAACTTCAATTAAATAAATCCGAATAAATTCCTAAATTAACTAAATCATTTAGTTAGGCAGTAGAACACCCCGGCATATCATTTAGGCATGTCATACATATTGTTTGCATTATTGCTGTGAATTTATTGTTTCTCTCCCCCTCCATCTCTCTCGATAGACGCTGAGACCGACGACGCTGCACCTGGGTACGACTACACTACCGACGATCAGCCCGTTGACGACCCCTCTCTCTTGTCAGAGCAACCAGACAAGCCCCCCCTTGAGCATCCGGATATCGCCCATTCTATTCTCCTGCTTGCATTAGATTTTGCTAATGTTAATGTATGCTCATATTCTGATGCATAGCCTGCTGTTGTAACCTGTTCATTGCTACCTTACCTGCCTATGATAAACTGTTTAGTATAGGTTGGTAGTGAACCATCCGTGACCCCACCACCTTATCCTTGTTGCCCCTGCTTGATCATCGACGACCTGATCAACGTGATCGTCGACCAGAGACCGACACCTCACTTCACACCCCCTTAGTTGTACGACTCTGCGTAGTAACTATCGAGTGCCGAGGGTGATACCTCGTAACGCACTCCCGATGAATACTCTGCAGTGTAGCTGTTCGGTCGTGGTCATCGAGGGTGATTCCTCCTTCTCCACTTCCGATACGACTCTGTCGTGCAACCCCTCAGTGTGAACCTCGAGGGTGATGCCTCATACGTTCACCCTGATGATTTCGTCGAGTGGAATCCGCCGAGGGTGATTTCTCGGGTTTCCCCCTTGATGTTATGACCACACGATTACTTGACCTTTGTTACAGGCGGGTCCACCCTGGTGGGTACCCGCTGGGGATCTATGATGTCGGGTGTGCCGGAAGGGCACTCGAGTGTGATATTATGGCGGAGCATCAGAGTCTCTGATTGTCTCCGCGTGATACTAATTGAGCTTATTGGATTTGTGTGTGTGATCTGAGTGGGTCGACGTTCCCTATACGCACTACCACCACGCGAGATAATGGTTATGGGACCCTCTGCGATGTACGTTTCTCCCGAAAGCTCGTCTGACGTCACGATTCACCGTGCGGGCTGATTGTCGGGATTGGGCTGGATACTTCACTGACGAGCTCAGTGTCGCGCCTGCACCCCGGCCAGTCTCGCAACGCGCAGGGTGCCCAGGGCGATGGCCCGAGACCTCTGGGTGCATAGGTTAGTCCGGCGTGCTGACCTCTCTGCCGAGCCTAGGTAGGGCGTTGCTTCGTGTTGATCTTCCGAGGACGGGCATTACCCAGCAAGTGTGTCCGGCCAGAGTTGATCGAGCGTGTTGGGTAACAGTAGTACACCCCTGCAGGGATGAATCATCTATCGATAGCCGATCCTACGGTAAAGGACGCTCAGTTTGTGTATCCCGATCTACTACTTGAACTGGATACTTGTTACTTAATTGAGGCTTCGAGATCGCTTTCTCGCTTGGGAGTCGAGGAAGGATCTTTAAGCTGTACTTCAACATGTTTGTTAAATAAAATGTTATTCTACTCTCTTCTACTGCTGCAAGATGATGGCCCCGTGAAGATGTTTGAAGATGCTAGTCTTCAATAGGACTAGGCCTTCTCTCTATTCTGGCATTTCTGCAGCCCAGTCCACATATACAGCCTTTCTTCATTGATAATGTTGCATATGTAGTATAGATCCTTACTTGCTGAGTACTTCGGATGAGTACTCACGGTTGCTTTACTTTCTCTTTTTCCCATACCCCACCTTGGTGATACATCAGACGATGGAGTCCAGGAGCTAGATGCCACCACCGGAGCTTACTACCAGGAGGGTCCAGAGGGCACTTACTACTGGATTGAGCCAGCCGACCAGAAGTAGGATCAGAGGCTCCCAGGCAGGAGGCCAACGCCATTCGATCTATTGTCGCTGTTTGTGCTAGCCTTCTTAAGGCAAAACTTGTCTAACTATGTCTGTACTCAGATAATATTTGTATGACTGACTTATGTATTCGGATCTTCGGATCCCTGGTCTGTAATATTGTGGATCTCCGTTTAAATTGTGTTAGAGTTGTATTGTGATATCTTCCCGTGAGTCCCTATGATTGATCGTACACGTTTGCGTGTATGATTAGTGTACGATTGAGTCGGGGGCGTCACAAACGCCATGGCCCTTGGCGTTTCCATGATGGCCAGAAACGCCAGCGCCTTTGGCGTTTCTAGGAACGCAATGTGGCTCGGCGTTTCCAGCCTGCCACGTCGACGAGTGGGGCCAGGGCAGCAATGCGGGATAGTTCGGCGTTTCTAAGTTGGGCAGCAACGCGGGCTAGCTCGGCGTTTCTAAGTTAGGCAGAAACACCACGGACCGTGGTGTTGCTAAAATGGTCAGATCGTGAAATACTTTCATGTCGAGTTCAGTTTGTGACAAAGTTTGCTGAAAAGGTCAGAGTAGTGATTTCGGTCCAGGGCCGGGCCGACAGTGGTGCTAAAGGTGCGGCCCACACAGGGCCCAAAATTTTGGGGGGCCCCATATTTTTTATATAGGTATAGTAATAACTAAGCGGTACTGGGCTGAGCGACTAGGCCCATGGAGCGAGAGCAAATCAATCGAGCAGAGCGCGATCCTGGACTCCTCCTCCCGATCGCTACGAGAGGGTCGGGCGACGAGGCACCACTCAGAAAAAAAAAGGCGACGAGGGCATCGCTAGTTCGCTACGTTACCTAAAAAACAGTGGATTGTTAAAAAAAAACCTAAAAAACAGTAGATCGCTACCATAAAAAAAACACTAGATCGCTACAGGGATCGGATCGTGGCTACGCTACAGGAAGAGGAAAAGAACGTCTCGTCCGATCGTCGCCTGGAGCCCTGGCGTCGACGCCTCATCCCGCCTCGTCCCTGGGTGGCTCTCGCTCCGTCCCTGGTCCTTAGATCGATCAGATTTTGGATTCAGGCCAACTAAGCGACAGGCCACTGCCGAGGTGCCGCCGTTGCCTTTCTTGCCTCCTTTCTCAAATTTTAGACTCGTCGACGTCGTCTCATCGGATTGATCGGTGACCGACGCTAGCCTTCAGGTGCTTAGCGAGTCATTCTTTTCGGTTAACTTCGGTTCCTACTCATAATTCTTAATTTTCTAATTAATTATTGGCAGGGATCGTTACTTCATTAGAGATTGGTTCTTACCTCCTCGGTTAAAGATCACAGGACTGAAAATTAGGTGAGTTAGACGGTTCGTCTAATTGCCAAGCATTGACGCATGATCTCCAATTGATATATGCTACGTATAAATTCAATTTTATTTTATTCATCTTCTTTATCTTTTGTTTCAATAATACAAATTTGAGTCATCCTGGGATAAGGATAGTTTGAAACATTGCGTTCATTGGATAAGGATAGTTTGAACTCTTCTTGTGTTAATCTTGAGGCTGCCCTTATGAAGGATAAACAATCTGATATTGATGTCAATGATCTATTTGTTGAGTTGAAGTTTCTTCAAAATTTCATGCAAAAAGAAAATATCGGACCTCTTGAAATTCTGAATTTTTTAAAGCGGCATGATTATTTTCCCAATGCAAGTATTGCATATAGAGTTCTGTTGACCATTCCTGTGACAGCTGCATCGGCAGAAAGAAGTTTTTCTAAATTGAAGCTATTGAAGTCCTATATGCGTGCTACTATGACACAACAAAGACTCAATGATTTCGTCACAATAGCACTTGAGAGTGAAGTGTTGAAGAAGTTTGATTACGAGGGTATCATTGAAGATTTCATTTCAAAGAATACTACAAGAATGAGGACGTTCAAATAATTAGCAAACGGGAGTTGGATAGGTATGACCTTTTTATATGTTCAATTGTTACATAAGACATTACATTATATACATTATAATTTTTTTCCGTGAGATATATATACATTATAATTGCTCGTTAGTTCATTTTTTTGTGAAATAGGGCCCCATTTTTTAGTTTCGCACAGGGCCCCGGATTTTGCCGGCCCGGCCCTGTTTCGGCCGACGGCCACCAGCCATGCAGCAACACTTGTCAGTTACGTGCAAATCCGTTGGAGCTCGCAGCATTGCTTGCACCACGCTCGAAACGATCGTCGACCGGCCGGTGCGTACCTACGTGCGTACGTGCATCGATGATCGATGGAGCTCCGGCCAGCCGTCCGTGCCGGACGGATGACGGCCGGGCACCGGCATGGCATGGCCCGCATGCAACGCAACGCTCGTGATCGCGACCGGCTAGCGGACGTACACACGCCCGTGTGGTCGCCGAGCTTTCTCCAACGCACGCAAGCTTTCCCTCCTCCACTCTCCGCCGTTGCCTTCCCTTCCTCCTTTGTGGACTGTGGTGGTTAATTGTGGCGATTGCAAGCCACCTCCCGGCGTTCGGCCTCTCTCTCTCTCTCTCTCTCTCTCTCTGTCTCTCTCTCTCTCTCTCTGTCTCTCTCTCTCTCTGCGAGCAGAGCTACGCACACACTCCTCCCATGGCGCTATCATCGATCGATCCGGCCGGTACTATAGTTGCACAAAAGTGATGAGTCACTAAGCACGTAGCACCCATATATACATCGACGTCTTGCAGCTTTTATTTTGCGTGTGTCCTTGCAGACGCACCAACCGGCCTGGCAGAAACGGAAAACCGATGAACATCACATTAACTGACACGTACGTACGTAAGATTCCAGCACCGCAACGCAAGCGTGCAACTCGTGATTCGTTTAATACTAAAAGATGCATGCATGCTTGTTTTTCGTCAGGGATTTGATTGCACGGTTGAAACTAATCAACACAAGCCCCCCTCTGCATATGCATGAATGTGTCGTACTACGACGACCACCGTAACAAAAATGCACAACATGTGCGTGCTAGGTAGCAATAATGCTGCTCCCGGAAGGCTTCAAAAAAGGCGTTTGTGGCCGGCCGGGCGGTCTTAATTTGGACTGATTTTTTGTACCATGTGCGTGGAGAGGCTGAGAGCCGGATGATTGCAGAATCGGCCACAATTGACGCATGCAAACGGTGTTGCCTCACGCATGGTGCCGTACGGGCGACTCAAGCAATTGAGCATGGCTTTTGCTGTACTACTTTTTTATCAACTGTATCTGTCGGTCTAGCCCACTCGTGCAACATCTCTGTTGTGTATACAGAAACCTCCTTTTCCCTTCAAGTACAAGGATCAGGTGCCTTGTGCTTTGTTCGGTGTGCACTGCTGCTATACCCTTTTTTTTTCGGAAAAGACCCCAGATCTATTAAGGAGAGCCAGTGATACAAACCTCAACAAAGAAATAAATTACAAACGGGTCCCTGGGGAGCCGACCACCCACACACTCCGCCGCAAGCTGCTGATACAAACCCCAACAAAGAAAGAAATTACAAACGGGTCCCTGGGGAGCCGACCACCCACACACTCCGCCGCAAGCTGATGGCGCGCCGCCGCTGTCGCCGCCACCGCACCCACCCCAGGCCGGCGTGACCTTAGAATCTGCGGACGAACTTTGTGCAAGCGGGAAGTCTTCAGACACAGGTCCAGACGGACCAATACGCTGGAGCCGTAGCAGCCAACAGGCATCACCGGCACCACCTTGCCTTCTCCCTCACGGACGGGCCAGAGGGATGCAGATCTGGAATCCCACCTCCTAAACATCCTCCCAAGCTTGACAATGGCGCCGGAGGGAGCACCACCGCGACGAAGGACAAGCCGGAGGAGAAGAGCCCACCACAGCACCAGCACCTCCGCCACACCGATGCCGTCCAGGCAGAAGGCCACTGAGTTTCGCCACCGCCGCCACGTCCAGGAAGGACATGGCGCCGGAGAAGAAGCCCAGGGCAGCAAAATCGCGAGCGGCATCAGCCACTCCGAAGACCCAGGCCCCAGATCGAGAGCTCGATCCAGAGCACACAAAAGCAGCTGACCTGAATCCGTCCCCGTCGATGAAGCCGAAGAGACGATGCAGCACCAGATGCACACCTTATTCGCGGGCATCTCCACCAACGCCGACCAGCCGGAGCCGAGAACGCCGCCGAGGAGCCCACCCCGACACCCAAACAGCCTAGCTACGCTACCTGTACACGAGATCCACCCGGCGAGCCATCTCCCCCTCCACCCCCGACAGCCCGAAGGCCATCGCAAGGGGAAAGAGAGAGGGACTCGCCGGCGGAAACGAGGTCGCCGACTCGGTCGCCTCTCCCGCACTGTAGATGGGGAAAAGGGAAGGGTCGCGAAGGGGATTTCGCTCCTTCTATACCCAGCCGGGCCCTCCCCGGCGACCTTGCCGTCCCGCTGCAGGTCATATTAATCAGTTGATTTTCATGATCACCAGAGCAAAGCATAGCGTAATCTTCATTTTTTCAGCAGGAAGCTTCAGGCCCTCACTTTGTTTGATTTCATCTGCCCATGCACTTTCTCTGTAGCTAAGCAACCTAGCAGGTGACGGCAAATTACCCGCTGATCGACACGATTTGCGCGGTAATCGTCGGCCATAAGGTCCAGATTAATTGAGCTGTACTCACTATCGACGGTCGATGGACGACTAGCCTGCAAAGTGATGCCGGAGTTGAACACGTTTGTGAACACTGCTGTCGACGCCGCATGCAGATTTTCTGAACCCCCAGGTGACTCTGCCGTACAACTAATTTCTTCGCGGTAACGTGCGCCGTACCTCTGCCATCGACATTCTTCTTTCCCTTCCTTTCTCCGGCGGTGGTAACGTCAAGTCAATCGATCATTACAACGACGAAATTTCGGCCATCACCTTAATTTTGCCATTTCACCGACACGTACGTACGTAGATATGTAATAAGCACTGGTGCGAAGTGATGACACCGCGTTAATTTCTCCTCCCTGCTTTCACCTTCTGGAACGACAGTGCAGCTCCACCCGTCGCCGGCCGGCCGGGTCCGGCCAGCCGCTGTCAGTCAGTCAGGCAGACAGACAGACAGACAGGCGGACAGCTGTGACCAGATTTTTTTTACCACATTTGCATCGTTTCGATTTGAGGTCCGAGCGATGTCTGGGGTGCACCGAGTCCATCCACCGATCGATCTCTGTATCTGGACGCGCACCGGCACAGTGGACGAGACGTTCTTTGGCCCCCGTGCACGCGGATCCGATGGAACGTGAAGGTCGGCACGGGCAGGCCTGCCGTTGGTTCGCGTGAGGTGATCGGCGAGGTTAACTGGTCGGTCAGTCAGCTCGAGCATGACCTGATGAGCAGTAATATCTCTGTCTACCCTAAAAAAAGGTAATCTCTCTTTCTCAGCTGAAAAATCATGGCGAGTTTTTCGTAATCGAAAGAGTGAATTCCGGTTTTTATCCTCTATATTTTGACATTTTTTAACTAATTACACAATTTAACGAGATTTCATCTGTTTTACTTCATTTAGCAAAAGCTTTGTCACAATTTATCATGTTTAAAATTTCGTGAACGCTCTGACCGGCGGATGTCAATTGTCAAGTCCAGCTGGCATGCCACATCGACGATTTTTTCCTGCCTAATTTTCTCCCAGCTGAATCGGTCCTCACAGCTTCTCCCGACCAGCCCGGCCCAATATGATCGCACCAAAGCAGGTCGAACGAACAACACGCAAGTCGGCCGCACCATACTGACCCCAATGTTCAAGACCGGCATCGCTCGCACCATGCTAGAGGTATGAAATCACACGGCGGGACCCCAGCACTACCCGTGTGGGGACCCCGACTCATAAGTCGAGATCACCGAATGCACATGTACAGTAATCCCAGAGATCAATGCTCACTGAACACACAGATGCTGAATAGCAAGAGTCTTATATCCATACATACCGTCTTACACAAATTATGACCATTATGGTCAAGTCTTACATAGATAGGGCCATGTAGGCCAAACATCAAATACAAACTTGCAGTGGAAATCCTGAACGATAACGGAGGCCCATGCCATCTGCCTTGTGAGAGAAGCGGGCACTTGTTCCGGGTGGTCACTAGTCCAGAGTTTGTGGTCCTTAGAGCAACTCCAACGTGCCGACCCAAACGGACGACACATTTGTCCGCTTTTTGTCCGTTTGGGTCGGCCGCCCGCTCGGCGTCCGTCCCGTTTGAGATTTGGGTCGGCAGTCCATCCAACGCGCCGACCCATTTCATGTCCGCACGCAAATTTTGAAAAAAGGCCCGCGGCCATAGTTCATGCCAGCGGGCATGTCGTCGCCCGAAGTTCATGCCGGCACCATGCCAGCACCGGCATACAATGTCAGCTTCAGAAAACACCACACAGTTCGGCTGGCGCAGTTACTAGCGGCCGGCACACATGTCAGCACACAAAACGGGGCGGGAGTTCGACCCTGCCATCACGGCCATGTTCATGCCAGCACACTTGCCGGCATACAAAAAATGATGGTGCTCACAGCCATAGGTCACTCGTCGTCGAACTTGAGCATGTCGGCCTGCATCTTCTCGAACCACGACCTCTTCCTTGGCGACACGGTGTTGAGATCCACCTTCATGATCTCCACCCCGGTCATCATGCTCGCGAGAGCCACTTCTTTCGCCTTGGTCTTGGCGTTGGCGGCCTCGATCTCTAGCAGCTTGGCTTGCTTCTCCGCCTCCATCTCAAGCATCTTGGCTTGCTTCTCCGCATCCATCTCAAGCCTCCTCCTTTGGATCTTCATGAAAGCGTTCATTTGTTCTTCTTTGTATCGCCGACGCTCCTCCTCCCTTGAGTCCTTCTTGGTCATCATGCCCTCCACGCTTGCGATCAAGGCGTTCGACGCCGCATCCCGCTTGTCCTCCTTCTTGGAGTTGGTCTTCCCCCGCGGCCATGGCTTCTCGCCGTCTTCCTCCTCCACGGCCCTCTTCCCCCCACGCGACTTGAGGGCGGCATATTGCGCCTTGAACTTCTCCTCGTCTTTGATGACCCTCCAACAATGGGAGAGGTTGAAGCACTTGCCATCGTGTTGGAACTTGAATGCCTCCAAAGCTTGGAATGCCTACAAATGTATTGCATGCAAGCATATTGACAAATGGATATGAAAATGGACATGCAAGCATAAACGGAATGACACAAAAGAGGGCCGCTTGCTAGCATACCATGTCTTGCATGCCGATGCCGCTCACGGGGCGTCCCTTGACGCTCTCAAGAGTGGCACAAAACTTGTTGCATTCTTGTTGGATCACCCTCCATCTCTTCGAAATGGACACCCACCCGCGCGTGCTTTGCATTTGGTACGGCGGAAACTTCTTGCGCTCATGGAACTCACGGTGGACACGAATCTAAAAGGTTGATGCCTTTTGTTCGGCGCCGGTCTTGGGGTCTTGCCCAATGTCCTTCCAACACACACAAAGGAGCTTGTCCTCGGCCGCCGTGTATGCCTTCGTCCGCTTGCTCTTGCGCTTCGGCTTCGCCCCGGTGGCTTGGTTGGCGAGCTCGTCCTCGAACAAAGGCTCCCCTTCGATGTCCAAGTCATCCTCTTCCTCTTGTCCGTAGTCCTCCGGAAACTCGTGGTCGAGCGGGAAGCCGTCCAGGTCGAGGCCGACCTGATCATGCATGAAGGCGACCTGATCTTGATCAAAGGTGGACGGCGTGTACGCCCCTCGGCCGTCCTGGCTTTGTGTCTCTTCGGGATCGTAGCCGGCCCCGGCGGCACCGCCAGCGGCCGCCGCACCACCCTCGAAGATGATGTTCTGCATGTAGTCGTCGTCGCCGAAGGCCGGCATTCCGTCGAACAGGTTGCGTGCGCCCGGCAGCATGTCGGCTGGCATGTGCCGCGCGCGTTTACTCACCCCTCGGGATGACGAGCCACCGGCCACCGGTGTGACGTTGAGGTCGATGGGTGCGGGCGCGGGCGTGGAAGGCGCCACCACGCTCACCTCGGGCGAGCACTCCCCGGAGAGGCGGGAGGCCTGCGGGTAGACGTGGAAGCCGGGCATCGGATGAGTCGCCGACGCGTGGGGCGAGTCGGGCAGCACCATCCGAGGGAACGTAGATGAGCCGGTGCTGGCCGCGGCCACGGCGGCGTTGACAAGGCCGTGCTGGCTAGGGTTTAACCCTAGTAAAATTAGCGCCTTCCTCGTTGCCGCCGCGACGCGGGCGTTGGTGGCCTCGTGCTGCGCGGCGGCGGCGATGGCGGCTGCCGTGATGGCTTCCTCCCTCGCGTCTGCCGCGTGCCTCCGGCCCTTCCTCTTTGCCGACTCCCTTGCCCGCTCGTCGGCCGTCAGCTTCTTCTTCGGCTTGGGTGCGGCGGCGTTCTTGCGGGGGGGCGCGAGGCTTGCCTTTGCTGGAGGGGGCCGACGTGATCCCGGAAGAGGCGAGGGAGGTGAGGCCGGCGGCGGCATCGAGGTCGGCGTCCATGGCGAGCGGCAGGAGCGCGTGCGGGCGGGAGGGTTTTGGGGGGAAATGGAGGGAATTGGTGGAGGCTGCCACCGACCAGCGGGCCAAGGGGAGGAGTAGGCAGGCGCGCGCACGTTCATCACGTGTCCGCGCCGACGCAAATCTGGCTCAAAAATGGGCCGGGAATGGGTCGGCAGGCGGACGAAAAGCGGACGCGCGTCCGTTTGGGTCAGCGCGTTGGGCCGAATTTTCTATCCATGCCGACCCAAACGGACACGCGCGAACGAAATGGGTCGCCGTGTTGGAGTTTCTCTTAGTGGACTAGCTCTTTGTGTCCACCTTCCTTATGGACAGGGCTGGTGGTAGTCAAGGCGGAGTATTGGTCAAAGTCTTTTGACTTACAGCCAAAGCCTATGGTCATAATCCGTTCATGTTATGGCTGGGTAAGGCTTAAGGGTTTCAAGAATCTTAGGATGGGAGTGAACGTTTATCACCTCATTCTTGAGCACAGTCCTTAGATGCCAATTTGTCCTATCTAAACCTCCAAACAAAATCATCTTATAGAACCGAAAGCATTGTCTCATATAATTCATCTCCAAACATCATTCATGCTATTCATACCTCCCTTATTCTCGAGATAAGGACTGAACAAAATCACATGTGTCATCAACAACCATCTCGCTAGTATCCCTATGTAAAAATCCTCGGGTGGAGCATACAAGCTAACTAAGCTTGAATGAAACACTACAAATTTTAGTGCTCAGCTAATCGATCCAAGGTCTAAGGTATTGCATCTCTATGCCAAGGAAACACATATTATACCAATACAAGATCTTGTTTCCCTCCTATGAATCCAACCAAGTGGTCCTCAAATGCCATCAACCATTGCATGATCCACTACTCTTATAAATCCAATATCTATGGTGTTCCACATAATATTCTAGAGTTCCTATAATTCCCAAATTCTAGAAAGAACTATCTTATCACAGCATATCCACAAATTTTCCATTATCATGGTCAAGTAAACTCCAAGGTCAGGTGCATATAGACCCTTAAATCTGACAACAACCCAATATCCCTAGTTTATTATCCGCCAAGAAACATGGTATCATGATCGAGATCATCAGTCTAAATCCAATTTACTCCGAACCATGTAGACTACTCAGCATCTATACTCCACTAGGATCACCTATTTAATCCAAATCTCATGTCCTACGAGAATTCCTTCTTGTTCTTCCAAGTCATCATCGTAACATCACCAATCTACCATCAATACCACCTGGTCAAGTGAATTCCTTACTCCAAGGACCTCAGCTTGAGATCATAGTCGTCCTACTAGATCCAATTTACTCAAGGGAGAAGTAAGTTATGCTACTCTATTAACTAGACCCACCAAGTTTATCAACCATCATAAAAAACTTGTAATCCACCGAAGGATCTTAGTTATGTCTTCAAGATATTTACTATACCTACATCAAATCATTTGTCTACTAATCATGTACCCTCAAAATGACCTTCCCCATGGCATTATTAGTTCAAGTGCTGGATCAGGAATGTAATGTGTTTGTTCACCATGATCACTAGTTCCATAATGAGCCCAGTGCTAAGCAAGGGTTGTCGAAGCTCAACTTGTTCTCTTGCAAATATGTGGATTAAGAACATGGTTAGGGGTTCGAGTTGGGGTAACTTGTGGGGTCTAGAGTAGGCTATGGAAGGGTTTTCAATCTTGAGGGGAGGCATAATTCTACGGGGTTGCACTCAGTTTGATAGGTTGTCGCAAAAGTCTTCAGTGCCAGTTGTTGGTCGAGGTGGAATCCTTGGTGCATCTTGTCTTGCTGGTCTTCAGTTGACGAGATATGTGATAGGGGAAAAGTATCATAAGGGGAGTGCCTATAGGGGTGGTATAGTGCAAGTGTCATCAAAGAAGTGTCGTAAAGGCCACACACATTCATTAAGATAAGATAGGTGATATAGTCACGTACATGTTGCCTAGGGAAAAAGTGCGACTTATACCTAAACACAAACAGATAAGAACAAGCAACACACAACATGGTTTCATTTGAACCATCATATGGACTCGACTTCGCATAGGGGGTACTGTTGGGAAACGTTGCATGGAAAACAAAAAAAATTCTACGCACACGCAAGATCTATCAAGGAGATGCATAGCAACGAGAGGGGAGAGTGTGTCTACGTACCCTCATAGACTGTAAGCGGAAGCATTTGACAACGCGGTTGATGTAGTCGAACTTCTTCGCGTTCCAACCGATCGAGCACCGAACGTACGACACCCCCGCGTTCAGCACACGTTCAGCTCGATGACGTCCTCCGCCTTCTTGATCCAGCAAGACGGCGAGGTAGTGGATGAGTTCCGGTAGCACGACGGCGTGATGACGGTGATGGTGAAGCTATCTCCGCAGGGCTTCGCCTAAGCACTACGAAAATATGACCGGGGGTGTAAACAATGGAGGGGGGCACCGCACACGGCTAAGACAAAGTTGTGTTATGCTAGGCGCCCCCCTCCCTCATATATATAGGTGGGAGGGAGAGGGGAGAGGCCAAGGGGCGCCCCAAGTAGATCCGAATCCTACTTGGGCTTGCCCTAGGCCGGCCCCCCTTTCCTTCTTTTGGCGCCAAGGGGAAGGAACGGGGAGGTGGCGCCCCCCTTTCCTTTCTCCCACAAGGGGGGAAAGGCAGGAGGAGGTGGTGCCCCCTTTCCTTCTTCTAGGGCCGGCAGCCAGGGAGAGGGCACGCCAGCCCCTCTGTGGGCTGGTGTGTGCCTCTCCTTGGCCCATTAGGCCCATAGACCTCCCGGGGCCTCCCGGAACCCCTTCCGGTGATCCGATGACTACCCGGTGCACTCCGAAACTATTCCGGTGTCCGAATACCATCGTACTATATATCAATATTTACCTCTCGACCATTTCGAGACTCCTTGTCATGTCCGTGATATCATCCGGGACTCCGAACAACATTCAGTCACCAAATCATATAACTCATATAACACTATATCGTCAACGAACGTTAAACGTGCGGACCCTACGGGTTCGAGAACTATGTAGACATGACCAAGACACCTCTCCAGTCAATAACCAATAGTAGAACCTGGATGCCCATATTGGCTCCTACATATTCTACGAAGATCTTTATCGGTCGAACCGTTATGACAACATACTCAATTCTCTTTGTCCATTGGTATGTTATTTGTCCGAGATTCGACCGTCGGTATCTTCATACCTAGTTCCATCTCGTTACCGGCAAGTCTCTTTACTCGTTCCGTAATACATCATCCTGTAACTAACTCATAAGTCACTTTGCTTGCAAGGCTTCTTATGATGTGTATTACCGAGAGGGCCCAGAGATACCTCTCCGATACTCGGAGTGACAAATCCTAATCTCGATCTATGCCAACTCAACAAACACCTTCGGAGATACCTGTAGAGCATCTTTATGATCACCCAGTTATGTTGTGACGTTTGATAGCACACAATGTATTCCTCCAGTATCCGGGAGTTGCATAATCTCGTAGTCAAAGGAATATGTATTTGACATGAAGAAAGCAATAGCAATAAACTGAATTATCATTACGCTAAGCTAATGGATGGGTCTTGTCCATCATATCATTCTCCTAATGATGTGATCCCATTATCAAATGACAACACATGTCTATGGTTAGGAGACCTTAACCATCTTTGATCAACGAGCTAGTCTAGTAGAGGCTTACCAGGGACACGGTATTTGTTTATGTATTCACACATGTATTTAAGTTTCCGGTCAATACAATTCTAGCATGAATAATAAACCTTTATCATGAATAAGGAAATATAAAATAACAACTTTATTATTGCCTCTAGGGCATATTTCCTTCAGTCTCGCACTAGCACTAGAGTCAATAATCTAGATTACATAGTAATGAATCTAACACGCATGGAGTCTTGGTGCTGATCATGTTTTGCTCGTGGAAGAGGCTTAGTCAACGGGTCTGCCACATTCAGATCCGTATGTATTTTGCAAATCTCTATGTCTCCATCCTTGACCTTTTCACGAATGGAGTTGAAGCGTCTCTTGATGTGTTTGGTTCTCTTGTGAAACCTGGATTCCTTCGCCAAGGCAATTGCTCCAGTGTTGTCACAAAAGATTTTCATTAGACCCGATGCACTAGGTATTACACCTAGATCGGATATGAACTCCTTCATCCAGACTCCTTCATGTGCTGCTTTCAAAGCAGCTATGTACTCCGCTTCACACGTAGATCCCGCCACGACGCTCTGCTTGTTATTGCACCAACTGACAGCTCCACCATTCAATATAAACACGTATCCGGTTTGTGACTTAGAGTCATCCGGATCAGTGTCGAAGCTGGCATCGACGTAACCATTTACGACGAGCTCTTCGTCACCTCCATAAATGCTACTTCTTGAGCTTGCGTTGGTTTTTCCCTTGAAGAGGAAAGGGTGATGCAGCAAACTAGAGTAAGTATTTCCCTCAGCTTTGAGAACCAAGGTATCAATCCAGTAGGAGACAACCACTACAGGAATCAATAGATTTGCCGTCTGCCATGGCAGACGGCAAAGGCCTTTGCCGTCAGCCAGCAGACGGCAACACATCTGGCTGAAAAGACTATGGCAAAGGGCTCTTTGCCGTCTGCTGGCGGACGGCAAAGATGCAAAGGCCTTTGCCGTCTGCCAGCGGACGGCAAAGAGCCTGGACGGCACACGTGGCAGCTTAGGTCCGTTAGGGGGTTAACGGCGTGCTTTGCCGTCTGCCAGCAGACGGCAAAGTGCCCAAATAGGCCAACCCAGGTAGCTGCCATGTGGCTTGCGATGCCGTCTGCTGGCAGACGGCAAAGATGGAAAGGTCTTTGCTGTCTGCCAGCAGACGGCAAAGCTACCAAATAGGCCAGCCCAGTACACCCCAGGTTGCACAGGTAGCTGCCACATGGCAGCTTTGCAGTCTGCTGGCAGACGGCAAAGAGCCTGTACATCCCCTTTTTTTTCTGTTTTTTCTTAAATTCATTCAATTTCACAGAATTTCACAGATATATATAACAAGTTTCCAACAACATATATATATAACAAGTTTCCATACGTGGCTCTCGTAATAGATTCATAAGGCAATTTAATTTTCTTTCTAGGGAAGTGTTCCATGCCTTTCCTAAATGGAAATTGGAATCTAATATTTCCTTCTTTCATATCAATAATTGCACCAATCGTTCTAAGGAAAGGTCTACCAAGAATAATAGGACATGTAGGATTGCAATCTATATCAAGAACAATGAAATCTACGGGCACATAATTCCTTTTCGCAACAATAAGAACATCATTAATTCTTCCCATAGGTTTCTTAATAGTGGAGTCCGCAAGATGCAAATTTAAGGAACAATCATCAAATCCACGTAAACCTAACACATCACATAAAGTTTTCGGAATCGTGGAAACTCTAGCACCCAAATCACACAAAGCATAGCATTGATAATCTTTAATCTTAATCTTAATAGTAGGTTCCCACTCATCATAAAGTTTTCTAGGAATAGAAACTCCCAAATTAAGCTTTTCTTCATAAGATTGCATCATAGCATCAACGATATGTTTAGTAAAAGCTTTGTTTTAATTATAAACATGAGGAGAATTCAACATGGATTGCAACAAGGAAATACAATCTATTAATGAGCAATTATCATAATTAAAGTCCTTGAAATCCAAAATATTGGGTTCATTGCTATCTAAAGTTTTGACCTCTCCAATCCCACTTTTATCAATTTTTGCAACAAGATCTAAAAACCCCGAATCATTGGGACGCCTTCTAACTAAAGTTGACTCATCTCCAGTCCCATCTTTATCAAGATTTACATTGGAAAACAAAGATTCAATAGGAGTCAAATCAATCACTTTAAGATCTTCATCATTATTCTCACGAAAACTAGAAGAACACATTTTTATGAACCAATCTTTTTTAGCGTGCATCTTAGCGGTTCTTTCTTTGCACTCATCAATGGAAATTCTCATGGCTTTGAGAGACTCATTGATATCATGCTTAGGTGGAATAGATCTAAGTTTCAAAGAATCAACATCAAAGAAATTCTATCCACGTTCCTAGCCAAATCATCAATCTTCAGCAATTTTTCTTCAATCAAAGCATTGAAATTCTTTTGCGAACTTATAAATTCTTTAACACTATTCTCAAATTCAGAGTGTATCTTATTATAATTTCCATAAGAATTGTTGTAGGAATTACCATAATTATTAGAGGAATTACTAGGAAACGGCCTAGGATTAAAATTACCTCTATACGCGTTATTACCAAAATTATTCCTACCAACAAAATTCACATCCATAGATTCGTTATTGTTTTCAATCAAAGTAGACAAAGGCATATCATTAGGATCAATAGGAGCACTCTTATTAGCAAATAATTTCATAAGTTCATCCATCTTTCCACTCAAAACATTGATTTCTTCAATCGCATGCACTTTTTTACTAGTGGAAGATCTTTCGGTATGCCATTGAGAATAATTGACCATAATATTATCTAGGAGTTTAGTAGCTTCTCCTAACGTAATTTCCATAAAAGTACCTCCCGCGGCCGAATCTAAAAGATTTCTAGAAGCAAAATTCAATCCGGCATAATTTTTTTGTATAATCATCCACAAATTCAAACCATGAGTAGGGCAATTTCGTATCATCAATTTCATCCTCTCCCAAGATTGTGCAACATGTTCATGATCAAGTTTCTTAAAATTCATAATATCGTTCCTAAGGGAGATGATCTTAGCGGGAGGAAAATACTTGGAAATAAAAGCATCTTTACACTTATTCCATGAATCAATACTATTTTTAGGCAAAGATGAAAACCAAGTTTTAGCACGATCTCGAAGTGAGAACGGAAATAACTTCAACTTAACAATATCATTATCCACATATTTTTTCTTTTGCATATCACACAAATCAACGAAATTATTAAGATGGGATGCGGCATCTTCATTGGGAAGGCCGGAAAATTGATCTTTCATAGCAAGATTCAGCAAAGTGGTATTAATTTCACAAGATTCCGCATTAGTAGCGGGAGCAATCGGAGTACTAATAAAATCATTATTATTGGTGTTGGAAAAATCACACAATTTGGTATTCTCTTGAGTCATCGTGACAAAGCAAGCAATCCAACACACGAGCACGCAAAAAGCAAACGAAGAAGACGAACGGAAGAGGAGCGAATAAAAGGCGAATTTTTTCAAAAATCGTTTTAGAAGTGGGGGAGAGGAAAACAAGAGGCGAATGGCAAATAATGTAATGCGAAGGATGAGAGTTTATGATGGGTACTTGGTATGTCTTGGCTTGGCGTAGATCTCCCCGGCAACGGCGCCAGAAATTCTTCCTGCTACTTCTTGAGCTTGCGTTGGTTTTTCACTTGAAGAGGAAAGGGTGATGCAGCAAAGTAGAGTAAGTATTTCCCTCAGCTTTTGAGAACCATGGTATCAATCCAGTAGGAGACAACGCTCAAGTCACCGAATACCTGCACAAACAAACACCAACCTTGCACCCAACGCGATAAAGGGGTTGTCAATCCCTTAACGGTTATTTGCAACGTGAGATCTGATAGAGATGATAAATGGTAAAGTAATATTTTTGGTATTTTTGGTTTATGGAACGGAAAGTAAAGATTGCAAAGTAAAAGAAATAGGAAACGGAAATTGTAGATCAGAAACTTATATGATGGAAAATAGACCCGGGGGTCGTAGGTTTCACTAGAGGCTTCTCTCAAGACAGAAATTATTACGGTGGGAAAACAAATTACTGCCGAGCAATTGATAGAAAAGCGCAAAGTTATGATGATATCTAAGGCAATGATCATGAATATAGGCATCACGTCCATGTCAAGTAGACCGAAACGATTCTCCATCTACTACTATTACTCCACACATCGACCGACTCCTGCCTGCATCTAGAGTATTAAGTTCATAAGAACAGAGTAATGCATTAAGTAAGATGACATGATGTAGCGGGATAAACTCAAGCAATATGATGAAAACCCCATCTTTTTATCCTCGATGGCAACAATACAATACGTGCCTTGCTGCCCCTATTGTCACTGGGAAAGGACACCGCAAGATTGAACCCAAAGCTAAGCACTTCTCCCATTGCAAGAAAAACCAATCTAGTTGGCCAAACCAAATCGATAGTTCGAAGAGACTTGCAAAGATATCAAATCATGCATATAAGAATTCAGAGAAGATTCAAATAATATTCATAGATAAGCTGATCATAAATCCACAATTCATCGGATCTCGGCAAACACACCGCAAAAGAGTATTACATCGAATAGATCTCCAAGAACATCGAGGAGAACTTTGTATTCAGAATCAAAGAGAGAGAAGAAGCCATCTAGCTTCTAGCTATGGACCCGTAGGTCTGAAATAAACTACTCACGCTTCATCGGAGAGGCAATGGTGTTGATGTAGAAGCCCTCCGTGATCGAATCCCCCTCCGGCAGGACGCCGAAAAAGGCCGCAAGATGGGATCTCACGGGTACAGAAGGTTGCGGCGGTGGAAAAGTGGTTTTGCTGCTCCCCTGGATGTTTTTGGGGTATAAGAGTATATATAGGCGAAAGATCTAGGTCAGAGGGGCTACGAGGGGCCACAAGGTCGGGGGGCGCCCCCAACCCCCCTGGGCGCGCCCTCCACCCTTGTGGCCGCCTCGCGGCTCTTCCGACTTGCACTCCAAGTCTCCTGGGTGTCTTCTGGTCCAAGAAAAATCATCGCGAAAGTTTTATTCCGTTTGGACTCCGTTTGGTATTCCTTTTCTGCAAAACTCTAAAACAAGGAAAAAACAGAAACTGGCACTGGGCTCTAGGTTAATAGGTTAGTCCCAAAAATCATATAAAATAGCATATTAATGCATATAAAATATCCAAAACAGATAATATAATAGCATGGAACAATAAAAAATTATAGATACGTTGGAGACGTATCAAGCATCCCCAAGCTTAATTCCTGCTCGTCCTCGAGTAGGTAAATGATAAAAACAGAATTTTTGATGTGGAATGCTACCTAACATATTTATCCGTGTAATTCTCTTTATTGTGGCATGAATGTTCAGATCCGTAAGATTCAAAACAAAAGTTTAATATTGACATAAAAACAATAATACTTCAAGCATACTAACAAAATAATTATGTCTTCTCAAAATAACATGGCCAAAGAAAGCTTATCCCTACAAAATCATATGGTCTGGCTATGCTCCATCTTCATCAAACAAAATTTTTAAATCATGCACAACCCCGATGACAAGCCAAGCAATTGTTTCATACTTTTTACGTTCTCAAACTTTTTCAACTTTCACGCAATACATGAGCGTGAGCCATGGACATAGCACTATAGGTGGAATAGACGGTGGTTGTGGAGAAGACAAAAAAGAGGAGATAGTCTCACATCAACTAGGCGTATCAACGGGCTATGGAGATACCCATTAATAGATATCAATGTGAGTGAGTAGAGATTTCCATGCAACGGATGCACTAGAGCTATAAGTTTATGAAAACTCAAAAAGAAAACTAAGTGGGTGTGCATCCAACTTGCTTGCTCACGAAGACCTAGGGCAATTTGAGGAAGCCCATCATTGGAATATACAAGCCAAGTTCTATAATGAAAAATTCCCACTAGGATATGAAAGTGATATCATAGGAGACTCTCTATCATGAAGATCATGGTGCTACTTTGAAGCACAAGTGTGGCAAAAAGGATAGTAACATTGTCCCTTCTCTCTTTTCTCTCATTTTTTATGGGCCTTCTTTCATTTTTTTGGCCTTTTTTTTCTTCATCCGGAGTCTCATCCCGACTTGTGGGGGAATCATAGTCTCCATCATCCTTTCCTCACATGGGACAATGCTCTAATAATGAAGACCATCACACTTTTATTTACTTACAACTCAAAATTTACAACTCGATGCTAGAACAAGATATGACTCTATATGAATGCCTCCGGCGGTGTACCGGGATGTGCAATGAATCAAGAGCGACATGTATAAAAATATGATGAACGGTGGCTTTGCCACAAATACGATGTCAACTACATGATCATGCAAAGCAATATGACAATAATGAAGCGTGTCATAATAACGGAACGGTGGAAAGTTGCATGGCAATATATCTCGGAATGGCTATGGAAATGCCATAATAGGTAGGTATGGTGGCTGTTTTGAGGAAGGATATGTGGTGGGTTTATGGCACCGGCAAAAGTTGCGCGGTACAAGAGAGGCTAGCAATGGCGGAGAGGTGAGAGTGCGTATAGTCCATGGACTCAACATTAGTCATAAAGAACTCTTATACTTATTGCAAAAATCTATTAGTCATCGAAACAAAGTACTACGCGCATGCTCCTAGGGGGATAGATTGGTAGGAAAAGACCATCGCTCGTCCCCGACCGCCACTCATAAGGAAGACAATCAAAAAATAAATCATGCTCCGACTTCATCACATAACGGTTCACCATACGTGCATGCTACGGGACTCACAAACTTTAACACAAGTATTTCTCAAATTCACAACTATTCACTAGCATGACTCTAATATCACCATCTTCATATCTCAAAACAATCATAAGGAATCAAACTTCTCATAGTATTCAATGCACTATATATGAAAGTTTTTATTATATCCCTCTTGGATGCCTATCATATTAGGAATAGTTTTATAACCAAAGCAAATTACCATGCTGTTTAGAAAGACTCTCAAAATAATATAAGTGAAGTGCGAGAGTTCATCAATTTCTATAAAATAAAATCACCGCCGTGCTCTAAAAAGATATAAGTGAAGCACTAGAGCAAATTTGCCTAGCTCAAAAAATATAAGTGAAGCACATAGAGCATTCTAATAAATCATGATTCATGCGTGTCTCTCTCAAAAGGTGTGTATAGCAAGGATGATTGTGGCAAACTAAAAATCAAAGACTCAAATCATACAAGACGCTCCAAGCAAAACACATATCATGTGGTGAATAAAAATATAGCCTCAAGTAAAGTTACCGATAGACGAAGACGAAAGAGGGGATGCCTTCCCGGGGTATCCCCAAGCTTAGGCTTTTTGACATCCTTGAATATTACCTTGGGTTGCCTTGGGCATCCCCAAGCTTAGGCTCTTGCCACTTATTATTCCATAGTCCATCAAATCCTTACCCAAAACTTGAAAACTTCACAACACAAAACTCAACAGAAATTCTCATAAGCTCCGTTAGTATAAGAAAATAAATCACCACTTTTGGTACTGTTGTGAACTCATTATTTATTTATATTGGTGTAATATCTACTGTATTCCAACTTTTCCATGGTTCATACCCCCCGATACTAGCCATAGATTCATCAAAATAAGCAAACAACACATAAAAAACAGAATCTGTTAAAAACAGAACAGTCTGCGAAGATATGAATTGTTCCAATACTTATGTCACTCAAAAAATTCTGAATTTTTTTTAAAACAGAGGCAATTCGTATATAAATCTTGTGTAAAAAATTTCGAGTTATTAAGTGCTCAAGTGAATTTAAAACATTCTGGGACTGGACGCAAAAGTTTCTGTTTTTCAGCAGGATCAAATCAACTATCACCGTAAGCCATCCCAAAGGTCTTACTTGGCACAAACACTAATTAAAACACAAAACCACATCTAACCAGAGGCTAGATGAAATATTTATTGCAAAACAGAACCTAAAAAGCAAAAAACAAAAATAAAATTGGGTTGCCTCCCAACAAGCGCTATTGTTTAACGCCCTTAGCTAGGCATAAAACACGAATAGATCTAAGTATTATCATCTTTGGCATACAATCCATACGTGGCTCTCATAATAGATTCATAAGGCAATTTAATTTTCTTTCTAGGGAAGTGTTCCATGCCTTTCCTAAAAGGAAATTGGAATCTAATATTTCCTTCTTTCATATCAATAATTGCACCAATCGTTCTAAGGAAAGGTCTACCAAGAATAATAGGACATGTAGGATTGCAATCTAAATCAAGAACAATGAAATCTACAGGCACACAATTCCTATTCGCAACAATAAGAACATCATTAATTCTTCCCATAGGTTTCTTAATAGTGGAGTCCGCAAGATGCAAATTTAAGGAACAATCATCAAATTCACGTAAACCTAACACATCACATAAAGTTTTCGGAATCGTGGAAACACTAGCACCCAAATCACACAGAGCATAGCATTGATAATCTTTAATCTTAATCTTAATAGTAGGTTCCCACTCATCATAAAGTTTTCTAGGAATAGAAACTTCCAAATTAAGCTTTTCTTCATAAGATTGCATCATAGCATCAACGATATGTTTAGTAAAAGCTTTGTTTTGATTATAAGCATGAGGAGAATTCAACATGGATTGCAACAAGGAAATACAATCTATTAAAGAGCAATTATCATAATTAAAGTCCTTGAAATCCAAAATATTGGGTTCATTGCTATCTAAAGTTTTGACCTCTCCAATCCCACTTTTATCAATTTTTGCATCAAGATCTAAAAACTCCGAATCATTGGGACGCCTTCTAACTAAAGTTGACTCATCTCCAGTCCCATCTTTATCAAGATTTACATTGGAAAACAAAGATTCAATAGGAGTCACATCAATCACTTTAAGATCTTCATCATTATTCTCACGGAAACTAGAAGAACACGTTTTTATGAACCAATCTTTTTTAGCGATCATCTTAGCGGTTCTTTCTTTGCACTCATCAATGAAAATTCTCATGGCTTTGACAGACTCATTGATATCATGCTTAGGTGGACTAGATCTAAGTTTCAAAGAATCAACATCAAGAGAAATTATATCCACGTTCCTAGCCAAATCATCAATCTTAAGCAATTTTTCTTCAATCAAAGCATTGAAATTCTTTTGCGAACTTATAAATTCTTTAACACTATTCTCAAATTCAGAGGGTATCTTATTATAATTTCCATAAGAATTGTTGTAGGAATTACCATAATTATTAGAGGAATTACTAGGAAACGGCCTAGGATTAAAATTACCTCTATACGCGTTATTACCAAAATTGTTCCTACCAACAAAATTCACATCCATAGATTCGTTATTGTTTTCAATCAAAGTAGACAAAGGCATATCATTAGGATCAATAGGAGCACTCTTATTAGCAAATAATTTCATAAGTTCATCCATCTTTCCACTCAAAACATTGATTTCTTCAATCGCATGCACTTTTTTACTAGTGGAAGATCTTTCGGTATGCCATTGAGAATAATTAACCATAATATTATCTAGGAGTTTAGTAGCTTCTCCTAACGTAATTTCCATAAAAGTACCTCCCGCGGCCAAATCTAAAAGATTTCTTGAAGCAAAATTCAATCCGGCATAATTTTTTTGTATAATCATCCACAAATTCAAACCATGAGTAGGGCAATTTCGTATCATCAATTTCATCCTCTCCCAAGATTGTGCAACATGTTCATGATCAAGTTGCTTAAAATTCATAATATCGTTCCTAAGGGAGATGATCTTAGCAGGAGGAAAATACTTGGAAATAAAAGCATCTTTACACTTATTCCATGAATCAATACTATTTTTAGGCAAAGATGAAAACCAAGTTTTAGCACGATCTCGAAGTGAGACCGGAAATAACTTCAACTTAACAATATCATTATCCACATATTTTTTCTTTTGCATATCACACAAATCAACGAAATTATTATGATGGGATGCGGCATCTTCATTGGGAAGGCCGGAAAATTGATCTTTCATAACAAAATTCAGCAAAGTGGTATTAATTTCACAAGATTCCGCATAAGTAGCGGGAGCAATCGGAGTACTAATAAAATCATTATTATTGGTGTTGGAAAAATCACACAATTTGGTATTCTCTTGAGTCATCGTGACAAAGCAAGCAATCCAACACACGAGCACGCAAAAAGCAAACGAAGAAGACGAACGGAAGAGGAGCGAAGAAAAGGCGAATTTTTTCGAAAATCATTTTAGAAGTGGGGGAGAGGAAAACGAGAGGCGAATGGTAAATAATGTAATGTGAGGGATGAGAGTTTATGATGGGTACTTGGTATGTCTTGGCTTGGCGTAGATCTCCTCGGCAACGGCGCCAGAAATTCTTCCTGCTACTTCTTGAGCTTGCGTTGGTTTTTCCCTTGAAGAGGAAAGGGTGATGCAGCAAAGTAGAGTAAGTATTTCCCTCAGCTTTTGAGAACCAAGGTATCAATCCAATAGGAGACAACGCTCAAGTCACCGAATACCTGCACAAATAAGCACCAACCTTGCACCCAACGCGATAAAGGGGTTGTCAATCCCTTAACGGTTATTTGCAACGTGAGATCTGATAGAGATGATAAACGACAAAGTAATATTTTTGGTATTTTTGGTTTATGGAACGGAAAGTAAAGATTGCAAAGTAAAAGAAATAGGAAACGGAAATTGTAGATCAGAAACTTATATGATGGAAAATAGACCCGGGGGTCGTAGGTTTCACTAGAGGCTTCTCTCAAGACAGAAATTATTACGGTGGGAAAACAAATTACTGCCGAGCAATTGATAGAAAAGCGCAAAGTTATGACGATATCTAAGGCAATGATCATGAATATAGGCATCACGTCCATGTCAAGTAGACCGAAACTATTTTCTCCATCTACTACTATTACTCCACACATCGACCGACTCCTGCCTGCATCTAGAGTATTAAGTTCATAAGAACAGAGTAATGCATTAAGTAAGATGACATGATGTAGCGGGATAAACTCAAGCAATATGATGAAAACCCCATCTTTTTATCCTCGATGGCAACAATACAATACGTGCCTTGCTGCCCCTATTGTCACTGGGAAAGGACACCGCAAGATTGAACCCAAAGCTAAGCACTTCTCCCATTGCAAGAAAAACCAATCTAGTTGGCCAAACCAAATCGATAGTTCGAAGAGACTTGCAAAGATATCAAATCATGCATATAAGAATTCAGAGAAGATTCAAATAATATTCATAGATAAGCTGATCATAAATCCACAATTCATCGGATCTCGGCAAACACACCGCAAAAGAGTATTACATCGAATAGATCTCCAAGAACATCGAGGAGAACTTTGTATTGAGAATCAAAGAAAGAGAAGAAGCCATCTAGCTACTAGCTATGGACCCGTAGGTCTGAAGTAAACTACTCATGCTTCATCGGAGAGGCAATGGTGTTGATGTAGAAGCCCTCCGTGATCGAATCCCCCTCCGGCAGGACGCCGGAAAAGGCCCCAAGATGGGATCTCACGGGTACAGAAGGTTGCGGCGGTGGAAAAGTGGTTTTGTTACTCCCCTAGATGTTTTTGGGGTATAAGAGTATATATAGGCGAAAGATCTAGGTCAGAGGGGCTACGAGGGGCCCACAAGGTCGGGGGGCGCGCCCTCCACCCTTGTGGCCACCTCACGGCTCTTCCGACTTGCACTCCAAGTCTCCTGGGTGTCTTCTGGTCCAAGAAAAATCATCGCAAAAGTTTTATTCCGTTTGGACTCCGTTTGGTATTCCTTTTCTGCAAAACTCTAAAACAAGGAAAAAATAGAAACTGTCACTGGGCTCTAGGTTAATAGGTTAGTCCCAAAAATCATATAAAATAGCAAATTAATGCATATAAAACATCCAAAGCAGATAATATAATAGCATGGAACAATAAAAAAATATAGATACGTTGGAGACGTATCAATAAACGAGAAACATATCCTTGGTCCTTTTCAGGTACTTCAAGATGTTCTTGGCTGCTGTCCAGTGATCCACTCCTGGATTACTTTGGTACCTCCCTGCCAGACTTATGGCAAGGCATACATCAGGTCTGGCACACAGCATAGCATACATGATAGAACCTATGGCTGAGGCATAGGGAATGACTTTCATTTTCTCTCTATCTTCTGTAGTGGTCGGGCTTTGAGTCTGACTCAACTTCACACCTTGTAACACAGGCAAGAACCCTTTCTTTGACTGATCCATTTTGAACTTCTTCAACACTTTATCAAGGTATGTGCTTTGTGAAAGTCCTATTAAGCGTCTCCATCTATCTCTATAGATCTTGATGCCCAATATATAAGCAGCTTCACCGAGGTATTTCATTGAAAAATTCTTATTCAAGTATCCTTTTATGCTATCCAGAAATTCTATATCATTTCCAATCAACAATATGTCATCTACATATAATATTAGAAATGCTACAGAGCTCCCACTCACTTTCTTGTAAATACAGGCTTCACCGTAAGTCTGTATAAAACCATATGCTTTTATCACATCATCAAAGCGTATATTCCAACTCCGAGATGCTTGCACCAGTCCATAGATGGATCGTTGGAGCTTGCACACTTTGTTAGCACCTTTAGGATCGACAAAACCTTCTGGTTGCATCATATACAACTCTTCTCTAAGAAATCCATTAAGGAATGCAGTTTTGACGTCCATTTGCCAGATTTCATAATCATAAAATGCGGCAATTGCTAACATGATTCGGACAGACTTAAGCATCGCTACGGGTGAGAAAGTCTCATCGTAGTCAACTCCTTGAACATGTCGAAAACCCTTCGCGACAAGTCGAGCTTTGTAGACAGTAACATTACCATCAGCGTCAGTCTTCTTCTTGAAGATCCATTTATTTTCTATGGCTTGCCGATCATCGGGCAAGTCCACCAAAGTCCACACTTTATTCTCATACATGGATCCTATCTCAGATTTCATGGCCTCAAGCCATCTGTCGGAATCTGGGATCATCATAGCTTCTTCATAGTTTGTAGGTTCGTCTTGGTCTAGTAACATGACTTCCAGGACAGGATTACCGTACCACTCTGGTGCGGATCGTGCTCTGGTTGACTTACGAGGTTCAGTAGCAACTTGATATGAAGTTTCATGATCATCATCATTTGCTTCCTCTCTAGTTGGTGTAGGCATCACGGGAATGGTTTTCTATGATGTGCTACTTTCCAATTCGAGAGAATGTACCATTACCTCATCAAGTTCTACTTTCCTCCCACTCACTTCTTTCGAGAGAAACTCCTTCTCTAGAAAGGTTCCATTCTTGGCAACAAAGATCTTGCCTTCGGATCTGTGGTAGAAGGTGTACCCAATTGTTTCCTTTTGGTATCCTATGAAGACGCACTTCTCCGATTTGGGTTCGAGCTTATCAGGTTGAAGCCTTTTTGTGGCACCCCGGCTCAGAGAACCGGTTTACCAGTGTTTCCAACCCAGAGATCATTTCTTCTGGAAACACACAACAACTTAGAAAAGAACATAGCTGAACTTTTATTGATGATAGTCGAGTACAAGCTCACATATATTACATGATCATCGAGGCCAAAAGCACATCTAGTGCTACGACAATATCTACATTATTTATCCAACATATCAGGGCCTCGGTATTACTATGGAATACTACAGCGGAAGACTACAGCGTAGCGGAACATGATAGAGACTCCATCCACAGGGACACTGCCAAGGACACATCCTAGGCATCGCAACACAGACATCGAGACCTCCGTCTCAGTCTTCTCCTGCATCTGGCATGATACGCCAGGCGAGTACTTTGAATGTACTCGCAAGCACATGACAACCAAATATGCAGCAAATAATAGCATGGCAAATAAACATGTTAAGTCTTAAGTGATTCACTTACTGTTACCAACTTACTCATCTCTGGGTTGCCTCCCAACCCTCAGAATACTCGATACCAACGCGTACTTCCGCTCGAAAGACAAGTTCTTCCATCATTACTATGGTTATTATGGTTGATCACCTAGAGAGGTCTAGACGGGCTGTCCAATTCCGTGGACGCGGCTATTCGAATAGATTTTACACTCTGCAGAGGTTGCGCACTTTACCCACACTATGGAGCACTGACCTCGTGATCCCATTCGGGTGGACCAGCATTGCTCCAACGAAACCTGCCTGACTCGTGACTCTTCCATCGTACCACCGGCAATCAAACTCCCCCGGAGTCAAGCCTTGGGTGGCCTCGTGTCACCTCGTGACACCTGCCACCGTCGTGGCCTAACTAAACTGTCCCAAACAGGGATGCCGACAAACAACTGAACTGGGCTCACAGGGTTACCGCCGTCTACCTGATCAGGGCAGCATGCACGCATAACCCTCCCTCTTTGGAGGTACCGGTGAAAGAGCACCGAGCCAGACCAAGTCAAGGCCGTCCCATACCGGCAAATGTGGCTGCACGGGTAAGCCCGGACAGGTGACTCTTGATCAACCAACTAAGTTTCACTTAGCAAGCATAGTTATTGATCATGTCATCCTGAGTTATCAACTATAGGCATTTAAATAATTTACTATGAATTATCTATGTTAAATATATGCAAGAAATGAATATAAATTATGCAATGCTATAAAATGCTTCATAATATGGATGTCCTGGCTTGTCTTGATCAGTTGGGTTGTTCAGAAACTCCTGGTCTTCAAATCCACAAGAATCTCCTTCTGAAAATATTTTTAAATAGCAAAGGAAAATGTCACATAAAGCCTTTTTATTCCCCAACAATTCTGTGAGTATTGGAAAAATACCAAACTTGGTGGAAAAATACAGGGCTTCATTACAAACACAATGCAAAAAGAATCAGGTCAATTGGACCTTCCTGTAAAAAGTGATAAGCAGTCAAACCTACTGGTCAACTCTGTTAAATAAATCAAAATTAGAAAAAACCAGAACGGGCCACGTCGAAGGCGTATTTGCCTCGGGCGCCTCCACTTACCGCTTCATCCAGTCGCTGGCAAGTTGGGCCCGGCCCGTTTAAACAGAGGAGGGAGAAAGAGAAGAGGAGAGGGGTGGCTCACCGGCGGTGATTGCCGGCGATAGCGACGGCGGTTGGGCTCGTGGATGGGAGGAATGGATCGGGCGCTCGACGGCGGTTCACCCTTTACCCGTAGCTCCTCCGGAGATGGCCGGACGGCGTCGCGCCCTTCTTCTCCAGCGGACGGGTGCTACGGTGATCGTCGGCGATGGCGATTCCGGCAGCGATTCGCTCGGGTAAGACGTCGAGGAGCGCCAGTGGAATGCACTGAGCTCGTGGGTGCAATCAGGCAGAGCTGGGGGTGACTGGGGAGTGCTAGCGTTGAAAGGGGATCGGGCGGCGGAGCTGCTGCCGGAGCTGAGGGAGACAAGCTCCCGGCCCTCCTTGGGCACTCTGGAGGTGGATGAGGGAGGTGGTGGAGAGGTGGTAAAGCGAGGAGGGGCTGGGCAGGGCTATTTATAGCCGAACGGAGGTGCTCGGCGAGCTCTCTAGACGCGACTCCAAGCGGGCCATGGCGCCGGCGAGACGTACGCCGAGCTGGCTGGATGTTTGCGGCGAGGGGACGTGAGAGAGCAGCAGCATTCAATGCGGGAGGCGACGGCTCGGGAGAAAACGACGAGCGGCGCCGCAACTATGGCCGCATGGGTCTCATAGTGCGGCAGTGGCGTGGCGGCCGGCGAGGGCATCTCCGACGAGGGCGAGGGTTTTGGAGGGGCTGCGTGTCGACCAGGGGCGATGTAGGCATGCCCAGACAAGCTGCTGCGGCGCCGTGGTCTCGCTCGGATGAGACCCGAGCCTGGCACAGCGCAGAGCGCGGCGACAGGCATGCCAGCGCCGTGCTCACCATGGTGCTTGGCACCAGGAGGACACGCAAGCCTGGCAAAACATGTCCAGCATGTCGACCTTCGATCCCTCAGGTCACCTACAGCCTTGGTTTGGCTTGGTTCACGCAGAGATGAGAGGTAGAATCAACTGTAGTTTCTGATAGTAAACTTGGGGAAGTTCCAGAGGAGAGATGAGGTGGAGACTGAGCCAAAGAGAGTGTCAGGAGTGATCCATGTTGGAAGGACTCCAAACTGGCCAAGTTTGAGGTGGTTTGGATAAGAATTGAGGGTAGTTCATGTGCAACTTGCAAAACTGGTCCAGAATGGAAATATTGATGTGCTGCTTGCTTGGATGATCTTCTGGGACTGAATCTTGGTGGAGGTAAGTTGTTTGTAGGTGTCCTCATGCCACAAAAATTTGAGAGCATTTGAATAAACCTAGCATGTACTTCCTTCACAAAGGTCCAGTCTGACCAGGAGCAAAAATGATTTATTTTGCAAAGTATATGGAATATTTTATGGAATATTTTTGGATATTGGAGCAAGATATAGTCCAAGGTATTTTAGGGAATTATTTGAGAATTTTCTGAGCATTCTAACTATAGGTTGCTTCACAACCCATAGTAATGCCCTAAATTCTCAAATAAAAGAAAAGGGTTTTTGAAGATGATTCAAATTGGGATTTGGGTCCTTGGGCTGCTTGACAGGGTTTTGGTAAGATGATGAGGCTTTGGATCACTTGGAAGAAGAGTCAAGAATGTTCAAGACCAAGTGAAAGATTCAAAATCCATTCAAATTCCAAATAAAACCAGGAAAAGTTTGAAAAGAAAAAGTTGTCAAAATCAGGGTGTCACAAACCTACCCCCCTTAGGATGAATCTCGTCCTCGAGATTCGGTTGCTCAGGGAACAAATATGGGTAAGCGGATCTTAGAAAATCTTCTCTTTCCCAAGTGGCCTCTTCCTCGGTGTGGTGCTCCCACAGCACCTTGTAAAATTTTATCACCTTACTCCTTGTTGTTCTTTCCATCTCATCCAAGATCCTGACAGGTTTTTCTTCATAAGTCAAATCCTTAGCCAATTCTAATTCACTCATATCCGCTTGCTTGGCTGGGGGTGCAATGCATTTCCTCAACTGTGAGATATGAAAATCATTATGTACGTCAAACAGTGCTGGCGGCAATTCCAACAGATATGCGACTCTGCCTTTCCTGGCAATCACTGGAAAGGGACCGATGTATCTTGGGGCTAACTTTCCTTCAGTACCAAACCTCTTTGCTCCCTTCATAGGAGTTACCCGTAGATAAGCATAGTCTCCGGACTCAAAAGTTACTTCCCGGTGCTTTCGGTCGTAATAGCTCTTCTGTCGGGACTTGGCTGCTCGAAGTCGTTCTTGGATATCCTTAATTTGCCTCTTAGCCTCGAGCATCAAGTCCATACCAAAAATGCGACTATCTCCTGTTTGGGACCAGTTCAGCGGTGTGCGGCACTTCTGTCCGTACAATGCCTCAAAAGGCGACATCTTGAGACTTCCCTGATAGCTGTTGTTGTAGGAGAATTCAGCGTACGGCAAACTATCCTCCCATTTGGGTCCATGGGAGAGAGCGCATGACCGAAGCATATCCTCTAATATTTGATTCACACGCTCGGTCTGTCCATCTGTCTACGGATGGTATGCTGTGCTATGTTTCAGCATGGTTCCCAAGGCTTGATGGAGCCGTAGCCAGAATGCTGAGGTAAATAGGGAACCCCTATCTGAAGTGATAGACTTGGGTACTCCATGCAGACTGACTATCCGGGACATGTAGAGTTGTGCCAGCTGATTTGCATTGAAAGTGGTCTTTACTGGGATAAAGTGAGCCACCTTCGTGAGTATGTCTACAATGACCCAAATAGCATCATTGCCTCTCGTGGACTTGGGCAGTCCCACAATAAAATCCATACATATGTCGTCCCACTTCCACTTGGCTACTGGTAAAGGCTGCAGTAGCCCAGCGGGTTTCTGATGCTCTGCTTTGACCTTGTTGCAAACATCATAGCAGGCGACATAATATGCTATATCTTTCCGCATTCCTGACCACCAAAAAGTTTCTCTCAAGTCCTGATACATCTTGGTACCTCCCGGGTGGATTGAATATGCGGACTCATGTGCTTCCTTGATTTCCTCCATAAGGGTTGGAGTAATTTCCAAGGTATCCGGGGTCATTTGGCCACATAGCATCATATTGAGCTTAACAAACTCCTCTTGTAAGCTTGGATGCATACCCTCGACTAGTGCATTTACTGCAGCTTGTTTCCTGCTCAGGGCGTCAGCGACCACATTCGCTTTCCCTGGATGATAGTTTATTCCAACATCATAGTCCTTGACTAGCTCAAGCCATCTTCGCTGCCTGAGGTTCAGGTCGGGTTGAGTGAAAATATACTTGAGACCCTTGTGGTCTGTGTATATTTCACATCGTTGTCCAATAAGGTAATGCCTCCAAATTTTTAGGGCATGAACCACAGCAGCTAGCTCCAAATCATGTGTGGGATAGTTCTCCTCATGAGGTCGTAGCTGTCGTGACGCATACGCTACAACCTTTCCCTCTTGCATTAGCACACATCCAATTCCACGCCTGGATGCGTCGCAATATATGTCGAAACTCTTGTGAATGTCTGGGAGGACTAAGACAGGGGCTGTGGTTAGCCTTGTCTTTAATTCCTGGAAACTGCTATCGCACTCGTCTGTCCAGATAAACCTTTGGTTCTTTTTCAACAATTCCGTCAGTGGCTTGGCTATCTTAGAAAAGCCTTCAATGAAGCGACGGTAGTAGCCTGCCAATCCCAGGAAACTACGGACTTCAGTCACCATAGCTGGTGTCTTCCAGTTCAAAACCGCAGTAACCTTACTGGGATCAATAGCTATCCCTTTCTCTGACAGAATATGTCCAAGGAATCCCACCTCTTTTAGCCAAAATTCACACTTACTGAACTTGGCATATAAGCGATGGGTTCTCAACCTTTCCAAGACAGCTCTAAGATGTTGTTTATGCTCCTCTTCATCCTTAGAGTATATCAGGATGTCGTCAATGAACACCACTACAAACTTGTCCAAAAAGTCAATGAAGACTTTGTTCATCATGCTCATGAAGTAGGCTGGAGCGTTGGTCAAACCAAACGCCATAACTGTAAATTCATATAGCCCATAACGAGTGGTGAACGCTGTCTTAGGGATATCCTCCTTTCGGATTTTCAGTTGATGATATCCCGTTCTGAGGTCGATCTTAGAGAATACCCGTGCTCCATTCAACTGGTCGAATAAGTCATCAATTCGAGGGAGCAGGTACTTGTTCTTGATAGTGACCTCATTAAGCTAGCGATAGTCTACGCACATCCGTAAACTTCCATCTTTCTTCTTGACAAATAATACTGGTGACCCCCATGGCGAGATGCTTGGACGAATATATCCTTTCTGTAGTAATTCGTCTAACTGCTTCTTTAGCTCTGCCAGCTCTGGGCCTGGCATACGATAATATTTCTTGTATATTGGAGCTGTACCAGGAATTACTTCAATGGCGAACTCTAATTCTCGGTCGGGCGGCATTCCTGGTAATTCCTCAGGAAACACATCCGGAAAGTCACCCACTACCGGGAACAGATTCATATCTAAAACCATTGTGACCGTTCTGGTGGCACAGTTGATGCACACTTGGTGCGGTGCCAACCAGTCTATTCCCAGTATTATGTCCAGTCCTGGGGAGTCAATAGCAACAAGGGTGGCCGGGAATTTGACTCCATGGATTGATATTTCCAGATCCTTATATATTATATTGGTTCTGAGCATAGAGCCAGGGGATTGTACCACCATGATTTTGTCCAAAAGCGAATGAGAAAACTTGTGCAAGGTGGCAAAACTTCGCGAAATAAACGAATGGGAAGCCCTAGAACCAAATAAAATTTCGGCAGGTATGTTATTGATAGAAAACATACCAAGGACAATGTCTGGAGCTTCGCAGACTTCTTCGGCAGAGACGTGGTGGACGCATCCGTGGCTGAAGTTGTGGTTGGGGCGGCGTCCAAGATGGTTGACTTGTGGGTTGTGGCCAGCTAATTGCTTGTTGTTGTTAGTAGGACATTGCTTGGCGTAGTGTCCACTCTGGCCACAAGTGAAACAAGTGTTGTTGCGGCGGTAGTCCTCTATGACTGGCTGCTTGCCGAAGGTCTTGTTCTGGCTGCCTGGCTTGCTGTTGTTGCCACCATCGTTCCACACTGTTTTGTTTTCAGATGACCCTGGCTGCCAACTGCGCAGCTTTTGCGCATACGGTTCCTTGCTGTCCTTCTTGAGCTCAAACTTCCTCTTATGATCATCATTCCCAGACTTGTGTTCTCGTTCGGTGATGAAGGCCTTATCAACCAAGGTCTGGAAATCGGGGAAGTCCAACATGCATAGCTGACATCGGAGGGCGTGATTAAGTCCTCCGAGGAACAGGTCTATTTTCCGTTCTTCGGTAGCCACATCATGAGGAGAGTACCGAGCCAAATTGTTGAACTTGTTTAAATATTCTCCCACGGACATGTTTCCTTGTGTGAGAGCCAGGAATTCTCTCTGCTTTACTTTCATGATACCCGTGGGGATATGATACTTGCAGAACAGCTCTTTGAATTTCTCCCAGGAAATCTCTTCTGCAGGCCACATTAGCTTGGTGTTATCCCACCAAACACACCGCAAAAAGAGTTACATCAAATAGATCTCCAAGAGACCATTGTATTGAGAATCAAAAGAGAGAGAGGAAGCCATCTAGATACTAACTACGGACCCGTAGGTCTACAATGAACTACTCACGCATCATCGGAGAGGCACCAATGAGGATGATGAACCCCTCCGTGACGGTGTCTAGATTGGATCTGTGGTTTCTGGAACTTGCGGCGGCTGGAATTGATTTTCGTCGACTCCCCTAGGGTTTCTGGAATATTGGGGTATTTATAGAGCAAAGAGGCGGTGCGGGAGGTGGCCGAGGTGGGCACAACCAACCTGGGCGCGCCTGGGCCCCCAGGCGCGCCCTGGTGGGTTGTGCTTCCCTCGGAGCCCCCCTCAGGTACTTTCTTGGCCCAACTTGTGTCTTCTGGTCCAGAAAAAATCACCAAAAGGTTTCGCTGCGTTTGGACTCCGTTTGGTATTGATTTCCTGTGAAGCAAAAAACAGCAACTGGCACTGGGCACTATGTCAATAGGTTAGTCCCAAAAAATGATATAAAATTGCTATAAAATGATTGTAAAACATCCAAGAATGATAATATAATAGCATGGAATAATAAAAAATTATAGATACGTTGGAGACGTATCAGCATCCCCAAGCTTAATTCCTGCTCGTCCTCGAGTAGGTAAATGATAAAAACATAATTTTTGATGTGGAATGCTGCCTAACATGTTCATCACATATTCTTTTCTTTGTAGCATGGACATTTGAATTTTATATGATTCAAAGCAATAGTCTAGTTTTGACATGAAGATTTCAATACTCAAGCATATCAACAAGCAACCATGTCTTTCAAAATATCAACACTAAAGCAAGTTATCCCTAGCCCATTATGCTCAATCATTGATCCATTCATGAAACACACTCGCATATTAGCTACACCCAATGCTCAAGTACGATCATAGTGCCCCTTAGTTGGTGCTTTATAAGAGAAGATGGAGACTCAAAATAAAAATTGCATAAAGTAAAAAAAAGGCCCTTCGCATGTAACACCCCATGCCATTAGCCACAGTAACCTCGCACTGATAATGCCAAGTCACCCTGCTTAACAGTGCTTGATCATTATTACATCTTATCCCATTTCAAATTTCTAAATCAAATCTCAATTTAAACTAAAGTGAAAACAAAAGTTGTCCAAACTAGAAACTAAAATATTCATTAAATAGAAAATAATTCCGAGGCAATGATAAAATTGTAACCAACTTTATTGAGATTGGATAAGTGGCTCTAACAACCTCAAACAGTGACTGAAAACAACATTTGACAACCTTTTAATTAATACAAAATAAATATGAAATGATATTTACCCCAAACTAGTTTTTGGTGGTAGGATATATTGTGCTGTGATTTGTGGGCCAGCTCTCATATTTTACAAAACTCATTTGGTGCCCAAACAATTAGCCAAAACAGAAAAGAAAATGAACAGAAAGAGGAAAAAATGAAAGAGGCCTAAAGAACTACTGTGCACTTAAGCCTACTGCTACAGTCCCCGGCCCAGCCCGCCTAGCGACCGTCTCCCTCCTTGCGCACGCGTTGGCGCGCGAGCGCATCCGGCCGGCGTTCGTCGTCGTGTCGCCGATCCCATGGTTCCCCTGCGCCCTTAAGAACTCGCCCGCGCGCCTCGCTCTCTCCCCGAACCCTAGCGCGCCCACAATCCCCCTCTCGTCCCCTTCCTCGCCTCTGTTCGAGATGCCCGAGTGCCCCGCCGCCATCGGTCGTCGTAGCCATGGTCACCGGCCGCCGTACGTCGAGCCGCCCTGTCCCCGAGCCTTCTCTCCGTCGCCTACCTCGGCCCCGTGCTTCACGTCGAGCCGGAGGCCACCGCATTTATGGGATCGACCTCACCTTCGCCCTCGGCCACCGGAGCTCCGCCGCCTCGAATCCGTCGTCCCCTGCGCTACTAAACTATCACCGGCCATCGTGAGCCGGTGCGATGAGCTCTGCTGCTCCTCCCTCCTCTTTCTCCTCGATCCGCGGCTCCTAGCTGTCTACTTCACCGAGGCCGAACTCGCCGCCGCGAGAGCATGTCACCGGCACGTCTCCGGTGAACTTTTGGTCGCACGCTGCTGCTCATCGGCCTCACCGTTCCGCGTAGATCCCGCCTAGCCGTTTGAAATGCTCGAAGACGAACCATAGTGGAGTGCCCGTTCAAGCCCGAACTCCGGCCCCCGCCGTCGAGCTCGCCGTCGACGCTGTGGTCCATCTCCGGCCACGCCACCGCCCGGGATCGGCGCGGCATTGAACGCCCGATCGATTGGAACCAACCGCACCCCTTCCCGTGCCCTGTAGACGAAACCGGACCGCCGCCCGAGTCGCGCCGCCGCAAAACGCACTCGCCGGCGTGATTCCGGCGAGTCGCCACAACTAGAAAAAAGGCTGTTAGTGGCGCACCAGTTTTTGCTATTAATGGCGCACTATAGGTGCGCCACTATTAACACGCCACTAGTAACAAATAGTAATGGCGCACCTCTGGTGCACCATTAGTATCCCAGATAATAGTGGCGCACCACATAGTGCGCCATTACTATGTCCAACAGTGCGCCATTACTATGCCTCCTAGGGGGCCATATTTACCTTCACGTATGCCCCCAAGTGCGCCATTACTATGCCCCATAATGCGCCACTGGTATTTAGCCTTGGTGCGCCACTAGTGCTCAATATGGCGCGCCACAACTGGGGGCCATATTTGCCTTCACCTATGCCCCAAGTGCGCCATTACTATGCCCGATAATGCGCCACTGGTATTTATCTTGGTGCGCCACTAATTCTCAATATGGTGCGCCACTACTATGAATATTAGGAATTATTATTTTTTGCTTTTCTGGTATTTGCACAGGTTACAAAATACGTTACAACACAGAATATAAACATCACACAATAGAATTCATCATATTAGTCTCCAAATTCGAAATAGCGAACAAAGTTCAAACATTAGCCAAGTTTAGGTCTCGAGACATTAGCAAAGTTCATCATATTAGCCGAGTTTGTCGTCACATTACAAAGTCGATATCGATCATCTAAACTACCATCACATAGAAGAGAGCTGCGGTCACGATGAGCATCATCGCGATGAAACTGGTCTTCATCCGGTTCCTCCTCCGCTCCCTCCTCTCTCCCGCTAGATAGCGCGCGTATCTAGCTTCCGCCTCCGCCCTAGTGGTGTACCCTTTGTAACTATTACCGCTGAAACGGTGAACCTGTCTCCGACACTCCTCCCAGTCGTCGTAGACTCCGGGAACCTTACCCTTGTAAACGACATACGACGGCATCTCTATGCACTAGACAAACAAAACGTTAGTAGCAATTCACAGATAATATATAAGCAATATATAGGTATGCAACAAAAGGATCGGAAGAGAAAAGCAACACAGTAATAGCACGATTCATGGTCCTACTAATAAATAGCATCGATTACATATAAGTTGATCGACTGTCCAAACTAAAGAGACATACAAGTTCATTAAAGTTTAATTACAACATGAGCTAATCAATATTTCAGAACTACATAGCATCAATACTTTCGACTCGACTAAGGGACCGGAGCGTGGATGAAGCCGCCGTCTTTCGTGATGGTCATGAATGTGCGGTCATTGTCAGCCTGCATTTGTAGCGTTGTTTCTATTTCACTGTTGGACGGTTGATATTTGAGGTAGAACTGCCCCGAGGTACGAAGGACATCTTGATAGATGATTTTCGCAAACTCCGACTGGATGCGAAAGAATTCTTGTCTGATGTCCTCGTCCTGGATTGCCGACAAGCGTGCGGCCCAATCTTTGAGATTATTTGGTAGCATAAGGTGATTATGGTCCCGTACGATCGCCCGCATGTGATGGAGGGCGTAGTAGGCATCCTTCTGACTGCCAGGCGGCTGCTTGACGCAGGGGAACGTCGTTACGTGGGTGAACACGTGCTTGCCGTACCTACAAATTGGCCTCTTGAAGGTGCCTCCAGATTTGGCGTAGCCGGGGAGAGCATCATCAAGAACTTTCTTCATATTTGTGTAGTCTTTCTTCGACTGACGGTCCGAGTCGAAATACGTGGCCATGGAATATTTCGGGCTTAAGAGGATGAGTGTGCAATGTGTGTCACTGCACAAAACACGGAATGTTAGAAAAAAAAGAACGATCGAAATCTAAGAAATCATATTTTACGGGGCGGTGAGGGGATGACTTACTCGGAAAAGTAAGGCATGAGGAAGTTATCGTTATCTGGGTTCGCCAGAATGACGCCTTCGAGGTATGAACTCGCGACTTGCCGGTCCCCAGCGCTGCCCAAGATCTTGGCACGCATGTAGAAGGGGTCGACTATCACGATGTCCGGGGTCTTGTCTCTAATGATCCGCATCTCCATACTGAGCGAAAATAGCCGAATGAAGGTGTAGTGTAGCGGATGAAGGTTAAACATAGTGAAGATGTCATCAAACCACAGGACGATCATACGCCCGATGGTGCTATCGACAAAGCCCTTGCCCTCTGGCACCTTGGCCACGAAAACCGGGTATGCCACATCATTCTCGGAGAGACGCCGCTTCTCCATAGAAAGAACACTGTCATGCAGACTCCGCATAGCACCGGTTGCAGCATTGAGCAGATTAGTCGGTAGCATCGGCCTACCCGCCACATGCACCCTCCTCGAGATATCCTTAGGTATTGGTGGCCCGTCCTGAGCACGGATCGTACTCGGTGCCAGCTGGCTCGCACCCTTGTTATTTTTTCTTTTCCGTCCCTTCTACTTCTTCTGCTGTAATGGGATCGAGTTCTGCTCAGAGACCACCTTCTTGAGTGTGTTGGGGCTGATAATATTTCGCACCTCGGCTATTTGAGTCTCGGTGAAGGCGGCAGCTGGAGGCGTCTCCTGAGAACTGAACGCCAGACGACGCAACAAGCCTGGGCAGCGAGGTGCACCGCCAAGTGCGACGGTCTAAGAATGAGACCAATGCCTAATGCATACCCCTACTCACTAGAATGAGACCAATGCCAAGTTTAACTCAGGCTGACAACAACAAACTTCACACCATGAATGAAACTGCAGTTGGACAAAACAGAAATGCCCCATTCAGTTAACTTAACTCACTTGCTGATTTAACTTAACTCACTTGCTGATTTGCTGATTTGCTTCAGCTGAGAATCAGGCACCTTCTAGGCAAGAAAATTGGGCATGACCTTTGCTAATTTTCTTGACCTAGGAGTGCCCCATTCTCAACCGAAACGGAAATTAATCAACATTTCAGGAGAAAGGGGTAACTATTTGTCAACATTTCAGCAGCGGCACAGTGGCCATCGTGGCATGCCATGAGAGAGGCCTGATGGTTGACACAATGTCTATCGTCACATGCCATGAGAGAGGCCTGAGGCCTGACGCAGCTGGTACACAATTATATATGGTTGTATTGTATACCTGATGAAGCACGTACGAGCTGCAAACAAGTACTGCTGTCTGACTTAGCACGTTGCTAACAGCCTGCTAGGTGTATCTGCAGCTCGACTTCTTTCTGTTGCACTATCGAAAGAACAAACTTCTTTCAGCAGCAATCTAATTAAGCAGAGAGCGCAAATGAGCATACATGAGTTCCAATCATCAGACCACAAAGGAAAAAACATGCTTCAGTTAGGATTAGGGGCCATGCTGACCGTGCCATTCTAGGGTTCAGAGGGAGGAGAGAGGAAGAGCAGCGAGAGGAGCCACGGCGGAGAGGAGGCGGTGCCACGGGTGGACGGAATGAGGCGGGAGGGGCCGCCATGGGGCGAGGGATGGGGACGGAGGGGGGCGCGCGCCATGGGAGGGGGCCGCTGGTGGGAGGGGGGAGGGAGGAGGCGCCACGGGAGAGGAGCACGAGGAGGCGCGGGGGGGGGGGAGCGAGGGTGCGGGGATGCGTAGAAGCTTACCTGGGCCGCCGTCGCCGCCGGGGTTCCGCCGCCGCCCCGCCCGCGCTCGTCGAGTTGCTGGACTCGGTGAAGATGAACGGGGGGAGAGAGAGGGGGAGGGAAGGAAGGGCCACCGCCTGACCTACTGCTCAATTGGGGGCAGAGAAGGCGAGGGAGGGGGCGGTGGAGCCCGGGAGCGAGGTCACCGGTGGGTGGGGGTGGCGGCGGTGGGGGAGGGAGAGGAAGAATGGAAATGAGGGTGAGGGGGCGGCTGGGTCTTGGATATTACTGGGGGAGGGTTAGCAATGGCGCACCTTTTAGGGGTGCGCCATAAAAAGGGGTATATCAATGGCGCACCTTTTAGGGGTGCGCCGTAAACACCGTGATAGCAATGGCGCACCTTCTCCTGGTGCGCCATTACTAACTTTTTTTTTTGGATTTTTAGTTGCATGTAATAATTTAAGATTTGAGATAAAAGAAAAGGAAAATGCAAATGGAGTGATAAAACCATTGTGCAAAGATTTAGAATTAGATGACATGGTTTAAATCAAGTGATACATGTAATAATTTAGTTGCATGTAATAATTGAGCTTGCCACTGACACACACACACGCGGCCGACACGTCGTGATTCAATCTTAGCTATCTTTTCACAATCTTCTTGCCCTTCTTTTTCGCAAATGGAGTTCTTCTCTTAAACGGACGTCCTTTAGGTAGGGTGGTCTTGCTTCTTCTTGTGGTGTATGGTACTTCATCGTCGTCGTCATCTTCCATCTTCGGGTCGCCGTACTTGTCGAAGTCTTGCTCATTGGCGACTCCATCCATTCCAATGATGTTCCTTTTGCCTCTCCTCACGACAACACGACTGGGCTTTGATGGGTCGGTAATGAAGAAGCATTGGTCCACTTGGGAAGCCAGTACCCATGGCTCATTTTTCGCGGTGACGTTTGCGCCTGCGGTCTTGGATTTGGCTTCGGGTATAACCATGGTGGTGAAATACCGGTCTTCTTTTAGGACGCTCTTGGCCCATCTGACACGGAACATAGGGACCTTCTCTCCAGCGTAGCTCAGCTCCCAGATCTCCTCGATCCTTCCGTAGTATCTGTCCTTGTCGTTACCGGTGTAGGATTCCATCGTTACCCCGGAGTTCTGATAATCGCTCTTCATGTCCTTTTCCTCGGTGTAGAATGTGTAGCCGTTGATATCGTATGCCTCATAGGTCATCAGGTTGTGCTCGGCGCCCTGTGACAAGGCGAATATGAGTTTTTCTTCCGCGGAAGAATCCTCATGTAAAGGGTACGACAAAAGCTTCTCCTTGAACCAACGCGTGAAACATGAGTTGTGCTCTTTGATTATATCTCCGTCCGTCCTCTGTTGGCCTCGGTCATTGTACGTCTTATCAATAAAGGTTTTGTGCTCTACCACCAAAGGATCGACCACATCTATGTGTTGTAGCACGACTAGGTTTGCTCTTTCAAAGTCGGCGAGTCGACCCTTGAAGTCGACATGCATTTCGCGGCGACCCTCGCGGTGACCCCATCCAGCGAGCCTGCCGAGGTGCCTGTTGATGGGCAGACCAACGGGGTTCTCGATGCCTAGATAATTCGTGCAATAGGAGATGCACTCTTCGGTCAGAAAGCCCTTGGCTATGCTTCCATCTGGACGTGCCCTATTGCGAACGTATCCTTTGATGACACAATTCATCCTTTCGAACGGCATCATGCTGTGCAGGAACGTCAGCCCGAGTTGGATGATATCCTCCATGATATGGACCAGCAGATGCACCATAACGTCGAAGAATGCGGGCGGGAAGTAGATCTCAAGCTCGCATAGTATCACCACAATCTCTTCCTGTAGCCTTCTGAGTTGCCTCACGCCAACCGACTTCCGAGAGATGACGTCGAAAAAGTTGCATAGGCCAAATAGCGTTTCACGGACGTGCGCGTCCATGATCCCACGGATTGCAACTGGAAGTATCTGCGTCATCAGCACGTGACAGTCATGAGAATTCATCCCGCTGAACTTCTGCTTCGCTGAGTCTAGGTATCTGCTTATCTTCCCCGCGTAACTGTAAGGAAGTTTTACTCCTACGAGGCAGGTGAAAAAACTGCTCGATCTCCTCCTGACTTAGAGTGAAGCACGCGGGAGGGCAGTCATATTCGATCTTCTTGGCCATTTTGCCTTTGCGATGACTTTCCGTGTCCTTCGCCTCATCATCATCATCATCATCATTAGGGCGTTTTGCGTGAAGCTCCTCCCTGATGCCCATTGATTGCAAGTCTGTCTTGCTTTCGGCCCATCTTTGGTCCTCTCTGGCATGTTGAGCAGGGTACCAAGCAGACTCTCGCACACGTTCTTCGTGATATGCATGACATCAAGGCTGTGAGGCACACGGAGGATCTTCCAGTACGGCAAGTCCCAGAAAACAGACCTCATTTTCCATACCTTCAGCAGCGGCTCTGGCGCCTTTCGCTTCTTTCCCGGTGGTGGGCACTCTTTCCAATTTTTCAACAGCTCGTCTATTTCCTCGCCGCTCCTCGTACGCGGGCGTCTTCGGGGTTCGGTTTCACCATCGAACAGATCCTTGCGTTTTCTCCATGCGTCATCATCGCGAAGCCACCTTCGATGTCCCATGAACATGGTTTTCGAAGACCCGGGATCTCTATCTAGCTGGCGATACGTTGTGTCATCCATGCACCTGACGCATGCACAAAATCCGTGGACCACCTGCCCCGCGACATATCCGTAACCGAGATAGTCGTGCACCGTCGTGAGCAGTGCGGCTCTCATAGGGAAATATTCTTTCGCTGTGGCGTCCCACGTATTGGCTGGCGTTTTCCACAGCGTGTCTAGCTCCTCTTTCAGCAGCCCCAGATATAGAATGATGTCGTTCCCTGGTTGTTTCGGCCCTTCAATTAGCATACTCATGTGAATGTACTTCCTCTTCATGCACATCCAGGGGGAAGGTTGTACATCCACACAAACATAGGCCAGGTGCTATGTGTGCTTCTCTGGCTGCCAAACGGATTGACTCCATCGGTGCTCGCGCCCAGCACGATGTTCCTTGGATCGTCCCCAAATTCTAGGTGTTCGAAGTTCAACGCTTGCCACTGGCTCACATCCTTAGGGTGACTCAGCATCTTGTCTTTTTTATTTATCTCCGGATCATTTCCGTCATCTTCTCGCTTCTTCTCCTCCTATCCGCGTGCCAACGCAGGAGCTTTGCTAGCTTAGGGTCCGCGAAATACCGCTGCAGACGAGGAGTGATCGGAAAGTACCACACCACTTTTCGAGGAGCTTTCTTCCTCTTCTTGTATCGAGTGACGCCGCACACCGGACATATGGTAGACTCCGCGTGCTCGTCCCGATAAATGATGCAATCGTTCATGCACACATGGTATTTCACGTGCGGTAAATCCAGAGGACACACGATTTTCTTCGCCTCCTCGAAACTGGTCGGGCACTTGTTCCCCTTGGGAAGACGTTCGTGCCAGAATGACATGTTCTCGTCGAAGCATGCGTCGGTCATTTTGTGTTTTACCTTCATCTCCAGAGCCATGAGCGTTACTTTCAGGCGGGTATCCTCGGGCCTGCATCCTTCATACAATGGAGTAACCGCGTCTATCTCCAGTTGATCCAGCTTGGCTTTCTCTTGGGCGGCAGCTCTTGCGTTACCCGTCTGCTTGAGAAGCAGCTCTTGAATATGAGGGTCCTGCACCCAGCCCATCGATGGTCCATCGTCGTCTGCTCCGGCATCTTTATCTTCATGATCATGCCCTTCGTCTTGATCTTCCTCATCATCATGTCCGGCATCTTCTACATGATGACTGTGTCCTACATCTACTTCGTGATCATGTCCTGGAGATTCTTCGTCTTCTCGCCCGCCCTCGCCGCTATTGTCTTGCTGCCCTTCCTTATTTCTTGCCCGGCCCCCATGGACGACTTCATAATCATCTTCATCACCTTGCCACTGATAGCCATCCATGAAACCACGCAAGAGCAGGTGGTCCCGCACCTGTCTGGAATCCGGGTCCATAAGGCTCTTCAGCTTGCATCTTCGACACGGACATCTTATCTCCGTCTCATTTTTTTGAAGCATCTCGGCCTTCGCGGAGCTCAAAAACCTATTCACGATGCCTTCGGTCATCGTGCGGACCATGGTCGCCTGCGGGGTAGAGCAAAACGATATTTTAGAACCAAAAAAAAAATTTGGCATGACTTTGCCTAAAAATAGGACCAAAAAGAATGCATAGTGCCAAATTCTCGCCGAAACGGAAATGAATCAACATTCCGGCAAAATATTGGCAACTATCGCATTTCAAATACCGATACCTGCAAACACAAACATATGCAACACCACAAACATACGTAGATCTAGGCCATAAAAAGTGTGTACGTTGTTGGAGGGAGAAAAAAGTAGATCTAGAACATAAAAAAAGCTTTCCCCTTACTTACCTATCAAAAAAAGGAAATTTAACCACTTAATTTGGGTGAATCTATGGTGCAAATGAGGTGAGGAGGAGGAGGCAGCCGAGACCAAGCTTGGTAGAGGTGGAGAGAATGAAGTGGGGAAAGTGAGTGTGGTAGGTGGCTGTCAAAAATATCTAGCTGCTCTCAGGTTACCAATGGCGCACCTCCTAAGAATGCGCCATTGGTAACCAGGGTTACTAATGGCGCACCTGGTGTGTGGTGCGCCATTACTAGTTTTGAAAAAAAAATTGAAAAAAAATTTGGTAGTAGTGGCGCACCGTGGGTGTGGTGCGCCATTACTAGTTAAAACTAGTAATGGCGCACCAAACCACGGTGCGCCACTGGTAAGTCTGGGGAGGGGGGTGTGCCCAGGAGAAACTTAGCGATGGCGCACCACACACAAGGTGCGCCATTAGTAATATAAACATTAGTGGCGCACCCATGTGTGGTGCGCCACTGCTATTTGGCAGTGGCGCACCACATACATAGTGCGCAACTAATGTCTATATTAGCTATAGCCCTTTTTCTAGTAGTGCGCCGGCCACCGTTGACCTGGCCCGACAGGTGGGACCCCCTGTACCACTGACGGGTGGGCCCCGTTGACACGTTGACCGGTCAGTGCTGCTGACTGGGATGCCCTGTGTCACTGACACGCGGGACGCAGCGAATAATTAACACTAATTTAAAGTATAAGCTAATCCAATAGTTAGGTTAGTCACTGACTCGTGGGGCCCACGTGCTAGTTAATCATTTTTGTTAAAATTAACCCTGTTTAATTAACCGAGTCACTGACATGTGGGACCCACATGTCAGGTTTTACTCTGGTCAGCCATTGTTTACTGCTGACGTCACAGTGACATCATGCTGACGTCATAATTCATTTCTGTTAATAAAAATAATTCCAGAAAATCATTTAAACTTTGAAAATTAATAACTTTTAAACCGTAGCTCGGATTGAAAAACTTAAAACATGAAAGTTGATCAGAACGACAAGACGAATCTAATCGTGTCGTCTGTTTCCATACCGGAACACCCTACGTAGGTGAAACCGCAACTTCGAGCCCGTATTCGATAGATGAATAGTGCCTAATCACCGGCAAATAAATTCCACGTTAATCCTAAAAATAACTAAAATGACCTAGATGCATCTTTAGGCAACCCTGCATTGCATCATAGCATAGCATGCTCCGTGTTGCATCTGGTCGCATTATGTTTACCTGTTTCCTCCCCCTCTTCTCTCTCGGTAGACCCCGACGTCGACGCTGCTTAGGAGCCCGACGACACCACTGAAGACCTTGCCCTTGCCGCAGAGCAAACAGGCAAGCACCCCCATTTTGAGCATTCCGATATCGCCCACTCTCTTCTCTCTTATGCTTGCATTAGAAGTTACTGCTGCTACTATTGTCCTATGTCTCCTGCATAGCCTGTTTACTTGTAACCTGCTGTTGATACTTACCTGTTATCCTAAACTGTTTAGAATAGGTTGGGTAGAGACCATCTGAGACCCCACTTAACCCGACTGCCCCGCTGGACTCTCAGAAGACCCGAGCAACAGGATCGAAGATCAGACCCTGGCACCGCACGTCACTTCCCCCTTAAAATTGCTCGACACTACTTGGTTACTATCGAGTGCCGAGGATGATACCTCGTCAGCACTTCTGATGATAACCTTGTAGGTTAGTTAATCGGTCGTGGTAAGCGAGGGTGATTCCTCCTACACCACCCCCGATACCGACGCCGTCGTGCAACACCTCAAGTGTGGACCTCGAGGGTGATTCCTCTTTCGTTCACCTTGATGATAGCATCGAGTGGGATTCCATCGAGGGTGATTCCTCAGGGTTCCCCCTTGGTGTCAGACACACGGAGACTTTGGATACTATGACTGAGCACTGAACCATGATACCAAAGACGGGTCGGCCCTGAGGGGTACCCGCGCGAGCATGAATGCGAAGTGATGTGGAGTCGGGTTGACCTGAGAGGTGCCCGCGAGATAACTACGAGGCATGGCCGGGCACTCTTAGCCCTTGCCGCAAGTCCTCGAGACGGGGCTTCGGGGTCACATCGGTCGTGAGTCTCTGCTCGTTACCGCGCGCTCCTAATCCACTAAACGGTTTGGATATTTGATCTGAGGGGCCTCTGGCCTGATAGCACTAACCATCACGTGGGCATAGTATGGGCGTTCTACGTCGTATACTTCAGCCGAAGCTTAATAGACGTCAGCAACTGAGCGGCACATGCTGGGTTGGACTGGGAACGCAACCGCACTTGTATAAGGGGTTGCTAGGTCTGCTCACCGGCGGTGTACGCAACGTGCAGGAGCGTCCGGGGCGATGGCCCAAGACCCCTGGGGGCATAGGTTAGTCCGGCGTGCTGACCTCTCTGTTAAGTATTTGCTTGGGTTGTGGCGTGTTGCTTAGCCGAGGCCGGGCATGACCCAGAAAAGTGTGTCCGGCCGGAGTTAAGCGAGCGTGGTGGGTAAGTTGGTGCACCCCTGCAGGGAAGAAAACATCTATCGATAGCCTGTCCTATGGTAACGGACACTTGGAGTTGTATCCCGATCGGTACAACTAGAACTGATGACTTGAGATGTAATGGATAGTATGGCTCTGGGATTGCTTTCTCGCAGGGAGTCGAGGAAGGATCTCTGGCCGAGGTTGATGATACTACGACTACTTTACATTATGTTACTCTGCACTCTTCTAATGCTGCAAGACTGATGAAGATGCTAGTCTTCGATAGGACTAGGCTTTCCCCCTCTATTCTGGCATTTCTGCAGCCCAGTCCACATATACAGCCCTCCTTTGAAAATGTTGCATATGTAGTGTAGATCCTTGCTTGCTGGAGTACTTCGGATGAGTACTCACGTTTGCTTTATTTTCTTTTTCTCCCCATATCCTTTTGATGCCACCAGACGACGGAACCCCTGAGATAGCAGCCCCCGTCGACGGCTACGGCTACTACTACTACCCTCCCGACGAGTACTACTACGAGGAGCCGACTGATGACCAGGAGTAGGATTCAGAGGGTCCTAGGCAGGAGGCCTACGCCTTTTGATCGTAGTATTTTATTTTACCCCGCCTTTCTAGAGACGTATCTCTGTTCTGTAATATATCTGTACCCAGATATCTGATGCTTCCGCTGACACTTGTATGCCATCGAGCTATGTATTCGAGCCCTCGAGGCCCTGGCTTGTAATATAAAGCTTGTATGACTTTATTATGTTTTAGAGTTGTGTTGTGATATCTTCAAGTGAGTCCTTAGGCTTGATCGTGTGCATTTGCGTGTATGGTTAGTGCATGATTAAGCCGGGGTCGTCACATCACAGAGGGAAGTAGGGATTTGTAGAGGTGCCAGAGCTCAAAGCAAAAAAAGTACAGATAAAACATTTTGGGTGGCATGCTTTTCCTGTCAACGAAAACGATCGAGTAGTTCCCAATACTTTCCATGCTAGATATATCATAGGCGGTTCCTAAACAGAAAATAAAGTTTATTCCTTTTTCCACCATACTTTCACTTTCCATGGCTAGCCGTATCCACGGGTGCCTTCCATACCAACACTTTCCAAGGAATTTATTATTTGACAACATAAAGTAAATTCATTTTTCATTTCGGGACTAGGCATCCCTAATACCTTTGACGTACTCTCGTGCAATGACAAGTGAATAAACACTCATCTTGAGAATAACACATCTAGCATGGAAATATATCAGCCACCCCCTACCGTTTCATGAGCGGTACGAGCACACAAAAGAGAAATTTATTTTGAAATTAGAGATGTCACATACAAATTTGCTTAGAACGGCACGGAAATACCTCATATATGTAGGTATAGTGGACTCATATGGCAAAACTGGTTTAAGGATTTTGGATGCACAAGTAGTGATCATACTTAGTGCAAATGAAGGCTAGCAAAAAATTGAGAAGCATCCAACCAAGAAACGACAAATCTCATAAGCGAGCATTAAGCATAACTAACACCGAATAATGCACCACAAGTAGGATGTAATTTCATTGCATAACTATTGACTTTCGTGCTTGCATAGGGAATCACAAACCTTAACACCAATATTCTTACTAAAGCATAATTACTCATCAACATGACTCACATATTATATCAACATATCGCAAAACTATTACAAGGAATCAAGTTTATTTTGTCCAATGATCTTCATGAACGTTTTTATTATATCCCTCTTGAATATCTATCACTTTGGGACTAATTTCATTTGTTGCTTTTCATAGCTCAAATAAATCTAAGTGAAGAACATGAGCATAAAATTTTCTTCTCTCAAAATAATTTAAGTGAAGCAAGAGAGAATTTCTAAAAAAAATTACTAACTCTCAAATAAATCTAAGTGAAGCATGAGAGAATTTCTTCAAAAATACTAAAGCACACCGTGCTCAAAAAGATATAAGTGAAGCACTAGAGCAATTCCATAGCTCATAAAGATTTAAGTGAAGCATAGAGAGCAATTCTAACAAGTCATAGAATAATTTTGGCTACCTCAGATAGGTGTATCCAGCAAGGATTCATGACTTAAAATAAAAAGCAAAACAAGCAAAGACTCATATCATACAAGACGCTCCAAGCAAAACTCATGATATGTGACGAATAAAAATATAGCTCCAAGTAAAATACCGATGGTCGTTAGAAGAAAGAGGGGATGCCACTCGGGCATCCCCAAGCTTAGTTGCTTGCTTCTCTTTGGATAATGGCTTGGGGTGCCATGGGGCATCCCCAAGCTTAGGCTCTTCTTACTCCTTATTCCTTTATCCATCGTAATCTCACCCAAAACTTGAAAACTTCAATCACACAAAACTCAACAAAACCTTCGTGAGATTCATTAGTATAAGAAAACCAATCTTTACTTTAAGTACTGTAGAAAACCCATTCAAATTTTGTTCTTGCATTATATCTACTGTATTCTAACTTTACCATGGCTTATAACCTCCAATACAAACCATAGATTCATCAAAATAAGCACACAATGCAAAGAAAACAGAATCCATCAAAAACAGAACAGTCTGCAAAGATATGAATTGTTATCATACTTATGTAACTCCAAAAATTGTTAAAAATTAGGAAAACATAGGAAATTTGTATATCAATCTTGTTTAAAAAACTCAGAATTCTTCGTTGCTACTGTGAATTTTCAAAATGGTTTTACTGGACGCAAAAGTTTCTGTTTTCCAACAAGATCAAATCAACTATCACCAAAGCTATCCTAAAGGCTTTACTTGGCACAAACACTAATTAAAACACAAAAAACACAATCATAACAGTAGAATAATTGTGCAAACACTCAAGAACAGAAATAAAAAGACAAAAATAAATTTTATTCATTGGGTTGCCTCCCAACAAGCGATATCGTTTTACGCCCTTAGCTAGGCATAATGCAAAGATCTAAGTATTGTCATCTTTGTTTCTATATCCATAAGATGCTCTCATGATTGATTAATATGGTGGCTTAATTCTTGTTCTAGGGAAGTGTTCCATACCCTTTCTCAAAGAAAATTGGAATTTGATGTTCCCTTCTTTCATATCAATCACGGCACCTATAGTGCGCAAAAACGGTCTACCAAGAATAATTGGACAAGACGGATTGCAATCAATATCAAGAACAATAAAATCTATGGGCACATAATTCCTATTTGCAAGAATAAGAACAGCATTAATTCTTCCCATAGGCTTTTTAATAGTAGAATCCGCCAAGTACTAATTTAAAGAACATTCTTCAATATCGGTGAGACCAAGCACATCACATAAATATTTCGGAATTGTAGAAACAATAGCACCCAAATCACATAAAGCAAATAAAACATAATTTTTAATCTTGACTTTGATAGTAGGTTCCCATTCATCATGTAATTTTCTAGGAATTGAAATCTCTAATTCCAACTTTTCTTCCAAAGCTTTCATCAAAACATCAACAATATGTTTAGTAAAAGTTTATTTTGTTCATAGGCATGGGATGAATTTATCATGGATTGCAACAAAGAAATACAATCAATCAAAGAGCAATTATCATAATTAAAGTCTTTGTAATCCAAAAGAGTGGGCACATCACTAGTTAAAGTTTTGACCTCTCCAAACCCACTTTTATCAATTTTCTCAACAAGTTTTTCACCCACCAAATTATCGGGACGCCTTCTAGTTAAAGTTGACTCTTCTTCAGTTCCTTTTTCCTCAATTTTAATTTTACTAAACAAGGAATCAAAAGAAGAAACACCAATCACTTTAAGATCTTCATCATTTTTGTGAAAGCAATCACTGGAAAACGCTTTTTCTAAAAATTATCTTCTAGCTCTAAGCATAGCGGTTCTTTTCTTAGTTTCATCCATAGAAACATATAAAGCTTTAATTGATTCTTCAACCTTAGGCACAAAAATTTTCATTTTGAGATTTTCTACATCATGAGAAATTCTATCAACGCTTCTAGACAAATCATCAATCTTACTCAATTTTTCTTCCATCGTAGTGTTAAAATTCTTTTGAGCATTGATAAATTCTTTAATATTATTCTCAAAATCAGAGGTGTTCCTATTATTATTATAAAAAGGATTACCATAGGAATTACCATAATTATTAGAGGAATTACTAGGAAAAGGCATAGGATTAAAATTACCTCTATAAGCATTGTTATTGAAATTGTATCGAGAGATAAAATTCGCATCTACGGCATCACTATTTTGCTCAATCAAGGTAGAAAAAGGCACATCATTAAAATCAATAGGAGCACTTTTATTAGCAACCAATTTCATAAGAGCATCAACTTTTTCACTCAAAGAAGAAATTTCTTCAACCGAATTAACCTTTTTATTAGTAGGAGCTCTTTCGGTATGCCATTGTGAATAATTTGCCATAATATTGTCTAGCAATTTAGTAGCTTCACCCAAAGTAATTTCCATAAAAGTTCCACCCACGGCGGAATCTAAAAGATTTCTAGAAACAAAATTCAATCCCGCATAAAAAATTTGTATGATCATCCAAAAATTTAAACCATGAGTAGGACAATTTCTTAGCATCAATTTCATTCTTTCCCAAGATTGCGCAACATGTTCATGCTCAAGTTGCTTAAAATTCATGATTTGCGTTCTAAGGGAAATAATTTTCTCGGGCGGAAAATACTTAGTAATAAAAGCATCTTTGCACTTATCCCAAGAATTGATACTATTGCGAGGCAAAGAAGAAAACCAAAATTTTGCACGATCTCGCAAAGAAAATGGGAATAATTTCAACTTCAGAATATCATTGTCCACATCTTTTTTCTTTTGCATATCGCATAATTCCACAAATGTGTTAAGATGGGACACGGCATCCTCACTAGGAGTACCGGAAAATTGATCTTTCATAACAAGATTCAACAAAGCGGCATTAATATCACAAGACTCCGCACTAGTGGCGGGAGGAGCAATCGGAGTGCTAATAAAATCATTGTTGTTTATATTGGAGAAATCACACAACTTGGTGTTCTCTTGAGTCATCGTGACTATGCAACAAGATTGCACTCAAAAACAGATCTGACAAGAAAACGGCGAACGAGAAAGAGGGCGAAAAAAATGGCAAATTTTGAGAGGAAAACGAGAGGCAGATGGCAAATAATGTAAATTGCATGGAGATGAGATTTGTGATTAGGAACCTGGTAGATGTTGATGATGTCTCCCCGGCAACGGCGCCAGAAATTGGCACGTGGCCGGGAGACTATCTTGACTTGATCCTCCCTGGCAACGGCGCCAGATATTCCTTTTGGTGTTTGCTTGAACTACGTCGGTATTCCCCAAAGAGGAAGGGATGATGCAGCACGACAACGGTAGGTATTTCCCTCAGTGATGAGACCAAGGTCATCGAACCAGTAGGAGAACCAAGCAATACTACGTAAACAACACCTGCACACAAAGAACAAATACTTGCAACCCGACGTGTTAAAGGGGTTGTCAATCCCTTTCGGGTAACGGCGCCAGAAATTGACAAGCGGACGGGAGATAAATTGTAGTAGATTGGATAAATAGATCGCGAATAAAATAAAGTGAAGCAAAATATTTTTGAGTTTTTAATAATATAGATCTGAAAATAAAAGTGGCAAATAAATAAAAAGGCAAATAGCACAATAGATCTAAAAGTATATGATGAGAAAATAGACCCGGGGGCCGTAGATTTCACTAGTGGCTTCTATCGAGAAAAATAGCATACGGTGGGTAAACAAATTACTTTTGGGCAATTGATAGAACTTCAAATAATTATGACGATATCTAGGCAATGATCATTATATAGGCATCACGTCCAAGATTAGTAGACCGACTCCTACCTGCATCTACTACTATTACTCCACACATCGACCGCTATCCAGCATGCATCTAGTGTATTAAGTTCATAGAGAAACAGAGTAATGCAATAAGAACGATGACATGATGTAGACAAGATCTATTTATGTAGAAATAGACCCCATATTGTTATCCTTAATAGCAACGATACATACGTGTCGGTTCCCCTTCTGTCACTGGGATCAAGCACCGTAAGATCGAACCCATCACAAAGCACCTCTTCCCATGGCAAGAAAAATCGATCTAGTTGGCCTAACTAAACCAAAGATTCGAAGAAGAAATACGAGGCTATAAGTAATCATGCATATAAGAGATCAAAAGACTCAAATAACTTTCATGGATAAAAACATAGATCTGATCATAAACTCAAAGTTCATCGGATCCCAACAAACACACCGCAAAAAGAGTTACATCAAATAGATCTCCAAGAGACCATTGTATTGGGAATCAAAAGAGAGAGAGAAAGCCAACTAGCTACTAACTATGGACCCGTAGGTCTACAATGAACTACTCACGCATCATTGGAGAGGCACCAATGAGGATGATGAACCCCTCCGTGATGGTGTCTAGATTGGATCTGTGGTTTCTGGAACTTGCGGCGGCTGGAATTGATTTTCGTCGACTCCCTTAGGGTTTCTGGAATATTGGGGTATTTATAGAGCAAAGAGGCGGTGCGGGAGGTGGCCGAGGTGGGCACAACCCACCTGGGCGCGCCTGGGCCCCCAGGCGCGCCCTGGTGGGTTGTGCACCCCTCGGAGCCCCTCTCAGGTACTTTCTTGGCCCAACTTGTGTCTTCTGGTCCAGAAAAAATCACCAAAAGGTTTCGCTGCGTTTGGACTCCGTTTGGTATTGATTTCCTGCGAAGTAAAAAACAAGCAAAAAACAGCAACTGGCACTGGGCACTATGTCAATAGGTTAGTCCCACAAAATGATATAAAGTTGCTATAAAATGATTGTAAAACATCCAAGAATGATAATATAACAGCATGGAACAATAAAAAATTATAGATACGTTGGAGACGTATCATGGACATGTAAGGTTTGTCCGGGCCGCTTCATCCAAAAATACCGCCGAATCAAAATAAGACGTTGGTGGTAAGCAGTATGACTATCACCGCCCACAACTCTTTGTGTTCTACTCGTGCATATCTTGTACGCATAGACCTAGCTCATGATGCCACTGTTGGGAAACCTTGCATGGAAAACAGAAAAAATTCTACGCACACGCAAGATCTATCAAGGAGATGCATAGAAACGAGAAGGAGTGTATCTACGTACCCTCATAGACCGTAAGCGGAAGCATTTAACAACGCGGTTGATGTAGTCGAACTTCTCGCGTTCCAACCTTTCGAGCTCCGAACGTACAGCATCTCCGCGTTCCGCACACGTTCAGCTCGATGACGTCCTCCGCCTTCTTGATCCAGCAAGACGGCGAGGTAGTGGATGAGTTTCGGCAGCACGAGGGCGTGGTGATGGTGAATGTGAAGCTATCTCCGCAGGGCTTCGCATAAGCACTACGAAAATATGACCGGGAGTGTAAACGATGGAGGGGGCCCCGCACACGGCTAAGACAATGTTGTGTTATGCTAGGAGCCCCCTCCCTCATATATATAGGTGGGAGGCAGAGGGAGAAGCCAAGGGGCGCCACAAGTTGGTTTGAATCCTACTTGGGCTGGCCCTAGGGCGGCCCCCCTTTCCTTCTTTTGGCACCAAGGGGAAGGATGGGGGAGGTGGCGCCCCCCTTCCTTTCTCCCACTAGGGGGGAAAGGCAGGAGGAGGTGGCGCCCCCTTTCCTTCTTCTAGGGCCGGCGGCTAGGGAGAGGGCGCGCCAGCCCCTCTGTGGCCTGGTGTGTGCCTCTCCTTGGTTGATTAGGCCCATAGACCTCCCGGAACCCCTTCCGGTGATCCGATACCTACCCGGTGCACTCCGAAACTATTCCGGTGTCCGAATACCATCGTCCTATATATCAATATTTACCTCTCGGCCATTTCGAGACTCCTCGTCATGTCCGTGATCTCATCCGGGACTCCGAACAACATTCGGTCACCAAATCATATAACTCATATAACACTATATCGTCAACGAACGTTAAGCGTGCGGCCCCTACGGGTTCGAGAACTATGTAGACATGACCGAAACACCTCTCCGGTCAATAACCAATAGCGGAACCAGGATGCCCATATTGGCTCCTACATATTCTACGAAGATCTTTATCGGTCGAACCGTTATGACAACATACGCAATTCCCTTTATCCATCGGTATGGTACTTGCCCGAGATTCGATTGTTGGTATCTTCATACCTAGTTTAATCTCGTTACCGGCAAGTCTCTTTACTCGTTCCTTAATACATCATCCTGTAACTAACTCATTAGTCACTTTGCTTGCCAGGCTTCTTATGATGTGTATTACTGAGAGGGCCCAGAGATACCTCTCCGATACTCGGAATGACAAATCCTAATCTCGATCTATGCCAACTCAACAAACACCTTCAGAGATACCTGTAGAGCATCTTTATGATGAACCAGGTACGTTGTGATGTTTGATAGCACACAAGGTATTCCTCCGGTATCTGGGAGTTGCATAATCTCATAGTCGAAGGAATATGTATTTGACCTGAAGAAAGCAATAGTAATAAACTGAACGATCATTACGCTAAGCTAATGGATGGGTCTTGTCCATCACATCATTCTCCTCATGATGTGATCCCGTTATCAAATGACAACACATGTCTATGGTTAGAAAACCTTAACCATCTTTGATCAACGAGCTAGTCTAGTAGAGGCTTACTAGGGACACGGTATTTGTTTATGTATTCACACATGTATTTAAGTTTCCGATCAATACAATTCTAGCATGAATAATAAACCTTTATCATGAATAAGGAAATATAAAATAACAACTTTATTATTGCCTCTAGGGCATATTTCCTTGGGATAATAGATTTTATACCCTTAGTTGTGTCCCCCTCGTCAGGATTGCCCCAAGTTTCTGAAAACACGTGGTCTTGCCCGACCCACGTGGAAAACTCGGAAAATGGACGAGAGATGGACGAAAAACTTTTAAGAGGGAACCATTTGGTTAATTTGTACATAAAATACGGCCGATTTATTTTTTGAAAATTGTTGCGGTCCAATTTTGTAACTAATATTTTATAGGTTCTTCACATAGGTGAAAACAAAGTGGAGAAACAAAAAGAAAAAACACATTTACATAAGCTTAATTCTCATTGGTGGAGATGTTTGTGCCATGGATTGATGACATGGCACACATCCATCCACCCATCCACCCATCCATTCATCTAAAGACAAAAAGGAGAAAAGGAAAGAAAAAGAAAACCCCACCCGCAACCCACGACCCAAACCCTAACTCCCCCGATTCAGATCCACCAGCCGCCGCCCTTGCCCTCCCCCTTCTCACGCAACGGAGAGAGAGGCGCCGCCGCCCAGCGAGGATGGAACCTAGCCATCAGCCCACCCCACCCCATCCCACCGACCGGCTCGCTCCCCCCTCCCCCACCCAGAAATCCCAAACCCAAGCGGCGAGCGACGACCATGGAGCCCGTCGGCGGCGGTGCGGTACCGCGCGGAGGCGGCGCGGACGTTCCAGCACTACCTGGATCGGGCGACGCCGCACACGACGGGGCGGTGGGCGGGCACGCTGCTGGCCGCCGCCGTCTACGCGCTGTGGGTCTACTACGTGCAAGGCTTCTACGTCGTCTTCTACGGCCTCGGCATCTACCTCCTCAACCTCCTCATCGGCTTCCTCTCCCCCATGGTCGACCCGGAGCTCGAGGCGCTCGACCAGGCCGGCCCCGTGCTCCCCACCCGCGGCAACGACGAGTTCAAGCCATTCACCCGCTGCCTCCCCGAGTTCAAGTTCTGGTATATCCATCTGCTGCTCCCTTCTCGTCTCCAGCCCGCTTTGATTTGATTGCGCGGAAAGGATATGTTGCATTTTCTAGGCCAGCTCTTGCACTTTTGTGCAAATTCCATCTTGCTAACTGCTGTTACTTCCCTATGAAGCTCGGATATTCTACAATCAATCTCTTTCCAATTTGCAAATAGCATATGTTAACTCCGTCCGCTGTATTGCTTTTCAAGTCACTGTGATGTTCTTTCAGTGGCATTTAGTCTGCTGTTGTATGGTTCAGAAGCTCGGATGGGATTGTGCAGACAATCTCTCTCCAGTTACTTTGCGCACGTAGTACGGATTAAGTTCAAGAACAGCTTCTGTAGCATCATTGCTTTTCCCCAGCAAGCTCAGTGAAAAGATGCATTGGTTGCTTTTGGTGCACATGGAGTAACATTTTTCTATGAAATAACTATCGTGTAGTGAATTGTAATGCTGGAGTAACGTTCTTCTATGAAATAACTATTGTGTAGTGAATTTTACTGCTGTAGATCAGATGGCATGGAATAGGCACTAGTCTAAAAAGATTTTTGTTTTCCGGCGCCTATGGGTTCTTGGCCTTTGTTTATCTGTTATGTTGTGTGCTGTGCAAATATACAAAAACCACACTAACCTACTGCTACCATTTTCAGGTATGCCATCACAAAAGCCTTCTGTGTTGCTTTTGTCATGACATTCTTCTCGGTATTTGCCGCTGTGCCAGTCAGAGGTGCTGCTGCTACATTTGGCGGAGCTACCGCTGCCGCCCCAAAGGGCAACCTTCATCAGACACTACCTCATAACAGTCCCTCAAAGTTCTGTGCCCCATCTCCCCTCTTTCTAAATTACTGAAATAAAAACATTGTAAATACTAGTAGGAAAACATGTTAAATCTTTTGTGTATAGAACTGGAATAACCCTGCAGTTTGGTTCCGCAGAGTGGTAAATTCAACCTTGACGCTTTATGGGTTTGTGTTCCTTTGTTTTATTTCCCTTTTGATCCGTACTGTCAGTTGGCTAGTTCTGCATTTGTCTTTTTTTTCAACCTTGTTTCATACTGGTAGAAAAATATGGAACCGGATGGCATTGTTAGAACTTCGGATGCAGATTTTCATCAACTGTTTCTGTGATTTTCCACTAGAAAATGTATATGCATTGTTTATTCTATTTTAAACTTCATCATGGCATGGTCTGTTTCTATTCTCCTGGCTTGATTCTGTTGACACTAGCATGCTCTGTTTGTTTTGGAGCCCAACCATGGACTGTACGTACTAAGCTAGCTCAAGCACACACACATCCAACTTGATTTGCCTCGCTCTGCTGTACATTATATTACTTGGGTTACTGCAACGCTGCCTGCCTGCTACTGTCTTAGTCTGCAACGCAGATCAAGTTGATTTCAGTGCATTTTTTTCCATAATTAGACTTATGAAGCTCAAACTGTCCATATCGCTGTCACTTGATATATACTTAGCTCGTACTTGAAGCTGTCGTTTAATGATGGTTATTTTGTTCTACTTGGATGCATTGGTACCCCCATCATCGAGCGCACGGATGCAACGGTGGCAAGAAGATGATGGTCGTGTGCATCATCACATCAAGCACACCATGGTGATCATCTACCTCCTCACAAATGCTAACTCAATTGTCATCCACATGTGTCTCTTGGTTCCTTTTATTCTCTCCTGCGTTTGTGATGTTAGTGTATGTGCTTTGACTAGTAATGTTAGATCTTGCCTATTGAATGGATGGCCGTGGTAGTAGAGAATGGCATTGTTGTTTTAGGTGTAATGTGTTGCGGTGAGGTTACAGGACCTGCACTTCATGCATATTCATAGTCTCTGTTTTCTTGTATGAATAAAAAAGCATGGTACTAGCTGGATTTGTGTTATCATTCTATATACAAAACTGTCCTTTTTTGAATGGAATGTCGATAATATATTGGCTCCATTTGTTCTGATTCTTCTCAGCTTATTCATGTAACAAGGCGGCCATGGAAGGCCCGTGGAGGGCATGTTGCTGTTCTGTTAGCCCAGTCCTGAATATGGTTGTCTAGTGAATTCGGCATATAATCGCTATCGAAGGAGCTCCATGCTGAAGAAGAAAACACTTGTAGAGCTTATGAAGTATCTAGTTGTTACCTTATAGAGCTTGTAATTATGATTGCCATACCTGTAGAGCTTGTATCGTTATTCCACTTGTAGAGCTTGTAAAGTTTGTGTTAGAGCTTGTATTACGTGTTATTTGGAGAGTAGGAGCTGCATGAATCTGGCTGGTATAATTTGAAGTATTACATGTGTTTTCTGCCAGTGCAATTTGAATACCGCCAATTTAAATACCAGTTATTTATTTACTGTTAAATTGAAATATGAATAATATGACCCTGACAGCTGGGACCCATGTGACAAGTGGACCCCTTTTTATATAAAAGAAGAAAAATAAAAACTGTTGAGAAAAATAGCCTGGCCCAAAAATAAAAAGGCTCGAATGTTGGGCTTGGCCCATGTAGCTGACTAATATTGATAGAATAAAAATATAAATAAGTTGAATTTGTTGGGCTTGGCCCATGTAAAACACCGAATTGGACCGGGCTGATTCTTATCCACGTCAGCTTGCCATGCTGGATCCTACGTGGCCAGGGGAGGCTGCCGGTGACCAAAAATTTGGTCATGGAACCAACGACCTTTTACATATCACAAAGAAGGTCGTTAATTTCCATTAACGACCGTCAGCTTTTGACCATCTGTTTTTGGTCACAAAAAGGTCGCAAATGAAAAACAACGACCTTTCAGCGACCAATAGTGATGGTCGTAAGTTGACATATTTCTTGTAGTGCACTTTGGCGTCTTGTGCTTTTGCCCTTTGACCATTTGACCGTCACTTTGAAAATTCATAACTAATTCATACTAAATCAGAAAAATGCAAATAAGATACCAAAATGTTCGGAAAAACATCACCTATATGCCAATGTCACTTGCATTCATGACAAAAGTGTTGGTAAGTACCCATCCGAGTTTTAGCTCTTATCATACCACCATGAACAGTAAAATCTAAAAAAGTTCAAAAAATTCAAGAAAAAGTTGGTGGCAAAGAATGGCAAATGTGTTAAGTGCTTGCCAAGTTTCATTAGGGAATGACATTCGTGGAAGTCGTGTCAAAAAAACTATCTATTTTCGAGTGTTGATTGTTTTTTTTGCCACGACTTCCACGAGTGTCATTCCCCGATGAAACTTGGCAAGCACTTAAAACATTTGTCATTCTTTGCCACCAACTATATTTTTGAGTTCTTTGTTTTTTTAGATTTTACTATTCATGGTGGTATGATAAGAGCTAAAACTTGGATGTGCACTTTCCAACTCTTTTGTCATGAATACAAGTGAGATTGACATACAGGTGATGTTTTTCCGAACATTTTGGTATCTTATTTGCATTTTTCTGATTTAGTATGAATTAGTTATGAAGTTTTCAAAGTGACGGTCAAACAGTCAAAGGGCAAAAGTACAAGACACCAAAGTGGGTCGGGCAAGACCACGTGTTTTAAGAAACTAGGGGCAATCCTGACGAGGGGGACACAACTAAGGGTATAAAACCAATTATCCCTATTTCCTTCAGGTACACGATTCATCCTACCCTAGGGGTTCTTGGACTCAGTAGTCGTGCTTGCTTCATCACTCGGAGAGAAGGGCGTTCAGTCTTCAGCTTCTAGGTCCTCCTGTGGTGCCAGTGGGTATGCGACAGTCGGCTGCTTGTTGGGACACCTTCTGACAATATGCCCAAATTCACCACACCCGTGACATGTGACGGGAGCAAAAAGGTTGTTATTCAGCCCTAGGTTATGACGTCGGTGGCCTTACGATGGTCCTCTACGAGGTGGATATGCAAATCCATTCCTACGCCTCATGCGTGGGGTTCGGTTGCGGGCTTCCTGAAGTTCCTCAATTTGCTTCTTTTGATTGGCGATGTAGACTTGTAGGGCAGTGATTTGCTGTTCTCGCTCGACCACCTTCTTCTTCGCGAGGCAGTGGAGGTGTAGAAGTGAAGGGAAATCCTAGCGGGACTTGAGGAATTCTTCGATAAGGTAACGTAGAAGGTAATCGACTGTGTGAGCGAAGCGGATCTGGAGCTTGAGTGTTGGGTCTTCATCTCTTGTGGAAATCATTGCTTGAGCAGAGGCTCCTAATTCACTCTTGCTGGGTAGGTAGCGGGTAGCTTGTCCTTCCTTCATTTCCGGGAGGAGGTCTCGAAGACGAAGGAGGGCTTCATAGGCCGCCTGCTGAATGGCCATGTCCCTCGTTGGCATAGGTGGTCCAACAAAGAACCAACTCTGGGGAGGGGTCTTGGCAGGTACAACCACTTTGGCGTCGAACTCCGTTTCAAACTCGCCATTGTCTAGTTCGTGAATGGTGTACATCGGCTCTGAAGGATAGTGGCATTGTTGGAGGCAGTCTCTCAGGAGTGATGGGAATCCCGTCATAAGAAGTCTCAAGGGGGCGACGGCCATCTACAAAAGTTGAATAGGAGAGGTCAGCAAGGGAGATATTCCCTAGGTTTTGGGAAATCTCAGAAAAGAAGAGAAGTATAGATAGTTTTGAAAATTTCGTTTACCCTAACTAACGACCATGCTAACTAAGGCTTCCTACAGTCAGGATGGCTCTGATACCAGCTCTGTGGGGAACCCGACTCATAAGTCGAGATCACTGAATGCACGTGTACAGTGATCCCAGGGATCAATGCTCACTAAACACACAGAAGCTGAATAACAAGAGTCTTACATCCGTACATACCATCTTACACAAATTATGACCATTATGGTGAAGTCTTACATATATAGATAGGGCCATGTAGGCCAAACATCAAACACAAACTTGCAGCGGAATCCTGAACGATAACGGAGGCCCATGCCATCTGCCTTAACCTACAGGCATTCTGAATGGGAAAGCATCCTAGTTCGCATGTTCGTCACCAAAGAACTTTTCTTTGAACTCCTGCTCTTCCATGCCTGGCCAATTAAATAACCAGTGGCAAGCCAATGAGTACTTTGAATGTACTCGCTAGCAACCCATGTTTTGGATCAAGGTACAACAATGCATGATATGGCACTAAGTAGGTAATTTTGCAGAAAGCTACTTTTGAATGCTATGACATGTCCAAACAACTTATAAAGCATGCATCATAAGGATTCAGATATCCATGTGAATAGGTTACAGGTATCAACATAAAAAGAGTTTGGATCAACTCCAACTTAATCAACATGTCAACTCATTAGACTCGACTCAAGTAGCTTTCACCCACACACACACAAGAAGTTTGTAAAACACTGGACGTAGTTTAAGCAGCACCACCCAACTGTCCATGACCGTGGACACGGCTATTCGAATTGTTTTACACTCTGCAGAGGTTGTACACTTTACCCACAAGATCCGGGGAGCTTTCGTGTCATCCACGACTCACCGTACATGACGTACCTGAGGTAAGCACCCGGTCACTACCTTTCCCTAGGCGACACTAACATAGAGTCCACTCGTTGATACACAGCCTTCGTGTTATTATCATAAAATATCTTGGGACTTGGCCCATTTCAACGTCACATTTACACGAAGGGACCAACGGTGTGTCCGGTGCCCTGTAAAAACAATCATGGCCGCCTATCCAAGCACGACCCCGTCCCGAGAGTGAACACCTGTCACTCCCGTCACTAGTAATGTGGGCACCATATGCTAGTATCGGACTAGGTAATCAATAGCGCCCCGCCCCATAAGGGGTAGAGTGGTTGTACATGTATTGTTGGGAGGGTTGACACACCTTAAATCTAATCCCTTTTGAAAACACACACAATCACTTGCTTCGGTACACCACTTCTTCATCAAGCGGTGACCTAGTTGCAACATTACCCATGGGCATTAGGGGCACCCGATGGGGTTTTCGAAAGATTGTAACCAAGAGATGATCATGGCATAGATGCAACATCATGCATCAATATCAAGTATTTGTCATCGTATCTCTGAGCACAAGGTAGAGCTATGAAGATGCAAGTATCAACGGGTATGCATCAATGCAACGATCATAACAAGCTCATCATCGACAACTTCATCATGCATGCGGAAGTTATCGATGGACAAGAGAGGGGTATCATGGTCAAAGGTTGCTTGCCTTGGTTGGCTTGGTCTTCAAAGTCTCAAGTCTTTCCCCTTCTTCTTCTTCTCCGACTACTTCGTCAAACACGGGATCTAATCGTCGCAAAAGAACAACGGGAAAAATAAGGCAATAGCAAAAACAGAAAAATGAAAGTGCTCATAAAAATGTCCAACCATTTTTGTTAACTATTAGTGTGAAAACTAAGAATGTCAAAATTCTTAGTTTTGGATTTGGATTTATAGAACCAGAGAAATAGATTTTCTAAGATGGATTTAGTTGCTCAAATTTGAATTTAAATTTGAACAATACAGAAAAGGTGATGGATTTGTATGAAAGTTACACCATTAAATAGGTGGTATTTTTAGAAGATTTAGGAGTTGGGATTATTTAATTTAGACAAATATTTAATTATGTGGAAATTTTGGAAGTTACAGAAATAAGAAAAAGGAAAAAGGCACTGTGCAACTGGGCTAGATTGGCCGTATTGCAACAGGCCCAGGGAGAATCCAGCCCGCGCAGCCGGCCACGTCGAAGGCGTAAAGGCAGAATACACCTTCAGCCGACGCAGCGAACCGGTACGCGCGCGCGTGCATTTCAAACCCGACAGCTGGGACCCACTCGTCAGGACGTGAGGCTGACGGACGGGCCCCACGGTCGTCCTCTACCTCCGTCTACCGGCGGCGTTGTGGTCGACGGCGAGGTGATCTGAGGGCAGCGTCGTGCTCAGGGTGGAGTCGCCGTTCGGGTGGAGGTGGAGTTGGTCGCCGGGGCGCAGTGGTTCGCCGGCGTCGAGGGAGCCGGGCGACGGTGCTACGGGAGGGGGTCCCTCCGGTCGATTCCGACTGCAATCGATGGGGGAAATAGAGGGGAATTGGTCAGAGAGGTGGAGAGGTTGCAGATCAGGAGGGAAAACGGCTGGAGCGGGCATGTACCCGGAGATCGACGGCGACCCAAAGCGGCGGAGGTCGAGCTCGATCTCGAGCTCGGGCGGCTCTGAGTACGATTGCTTGCTGCAGGGGGATGATTGGGAGTGGGAGAGAGTGACTGTTAATGAGAGAGGGGCTCGGGGAGGCCTTATATAGCCGGCCCGGGGCTCACCGTGGGCAGAGCTCACGGGTGCCCGCGACAAGGGCTCTGGTGGCCAACGGGAGAGGTGTGGAGCTCACTGGGGTGTTCGTGGGAGTAGTTTAGGTTGTTGGGAGGCGAGAGGAGGAGCGGGGCGAGGTCGAGGCGGGTCCCTGGCAAGGACAGGGAGTAGCGGAGCTGGGCGGCGCTCGGGCACGTGCAGGATGGAGCAGGACAGAGAGAGGGAGGAGGGGGACGACCAGCTGGCGTGTCGTGGACGCCGAGGCAACCTCGGGAGGGACCCTCCCGACACCCAAGGTCGTCCGTTGCTTTGGAATGGGCGAGCTACAATGCGGGAGGGCACTGTAGCGTGCTCGAGAGCGCGTCGTTGGCGTGTCCTGGCATTGTTTATGTGCCAAGGTCATGTCCAAGGGTGTCTAGGGGGTCCAGGGGGTAGAATAAGAGGGGAGGTGCATTGGATGCTCTAGAGAGCTACTGGAATAGATAGGGGGTTGAGAGAGAGAGAGAGAGAGAATTTGGTGCTGTCCAGAGATAAAAATTGGGGTTTTCACCCTCAATTATTGAGATATGGATGAGTGAAAGCTACTGGAGGTAGAAGAGGACTAGGAGAAGCTCTGGTAAAAACATGGAGTCAAGGAGAATAGTGTAGGGGGTGAAACCAGTGACTTTTGGAATTGACCAGAAGGTGTTTGATGTAGGTTTGGGCAAGTAAAATGATTACCTTGCCATGAGATTTAACAGGATCAAATGGTGGATAGTAATAAGGTTGGCCACCAAGTTTGAGCTCATTTGAAGAAAGTTGCCAATGTAACTTTGACAAACCCTAGAAATCAACAGAAATGGGTTTTCCTAGATGTAACAAAGCAAATATATTCTCCTTGATGCACCACTTAGTGTAGTTTTATTATTTGGGGATTAGAGCATGTACACAAAATTTGAGCTCAAAAGGAGACAGTTGGCAATGTAGAGTTGCTCAAATTTGGATCTTGACAAGAATCGTTTTGGGGCACTTTTTTGAAACAAAACTAATTTTATTGGGATGAAACTTTGCAAGATCATCACATTAGGCATATGTGACTTGCTAGAATTTTCATCGATTTATTTGACAATACGTCTTACAGAAATATTTCAAATGCTTGAAATATGCGGAAATGGTTTTTGGAGGGTTTTGTCCAATATTTTGAACATGTGTTGAAACTCATATATATATATGGAAAATATATGTCCACTGAGTTTCCCTAAATTTTCTTAAATACTTTTGAAACTTTAAAATAATTTCCCCCTATAAAAGAACATTTCTGGCATTAAGAAAAAGCTTTTAAATAAAATAGCAAAATAACTTTTCAATTAATATTTTTGTGGTTTCTGGGAGTCCTATATCTAATAGGAGTCAAATATACCTTTTGAAAGATCTTTCACACCCTAAATTAAGTACTTGTAGTTCAAGCCTTAACTCAGGGGTTTTTGGAAAACCTAATTTAGAAAATACTTTTTGGCCAAATTATTTTTGTAAGAAAGTACTTTTATGTCCTATACACATGGTATGATCATTGGACAAGTTTTTGTAGCAAGGAGATGGAGTATAAGACTTGGGGAATTTATTTGATTTAAGAGCACTTTGAAAATAGCAATAGAAACCCAAACCAAAATAAAGCCAAATCACACAAAAGTTTTTGTTGGTCCAAAATTTCATGCTTAATTAACTTAAATGATGTGGTATGAAAATCAGGGTGTGACAAGCCGCCACAGTTGCTGTCGTCAGCGCCGCCGCCACCGCTGCCTTACAGTCCCTAACCCTAGATTCGAGCTAGCCTGACGAGTGCATGCTGTCTGAAACTTGCACAGGCGATGCAATTGAATGGGGCGAGCAACGGAAGGAATAAGCGACGGGAGGCGAGCGTGGCATGCGGCCGATTCGCGAGTTGTGTGTTGGACACGACGCAAGCGACCTCCATCGGGCCGGGCTGGTCCGGAGAAGCTGTGAGGACTGGTTCAGATGGGAGAAAAATAGGAATGAAAAAACCTGTGATGTGGCAATGCCAGCTAGACTTCACAATTGGGAATCGCGGATCAGAACGTTCACATAATTTTAAACATGGTAAATTGTGGCAAATTTTTTGTGAAACGAGTAAAGCGGATGAAATCTTGCTAAATGAAGAAATTCGTGTAAAAAATGTCGAAATAGGGGTGAAAACCGAAATTCACTCGAATCGAAACGCATTATTAGTGCACTGCCGTGACGCGATTCTTAATGCAGAACACGCAGGTCCCTGGCCGCATTGATGGGCTACCCGTTGGGGGCTTAATTAGCAGTGTCGCGCTTTATCAGCAGTGTCCGGCGAGCTAGCAAGTAGCTGGGCTCTAGGAGAGGAAAGAAGGGCTTCCTTCTTGTGAAGGAAAGTCACGTCCCCAACAAACCCCATGATAAGAGAGAACGAAACACACATACCTTTTGGCTTCTCTCCCTGACACAGTGCCCGGGCATGTCTCTCCCCCCTCCCCTCCGCACGGCCGGCGCGTACTATTTTATCCCGCAGCGCGCCACAAACCGCAGGTGTCTTGACCTCCAATCCATTGCCTCTTCGCCTTGCTTGGAACCTACTTGATCGCTGCCTCACCTCGCTCACTCATTCCTCTGTCCTCTCTCTCTCTCTCTCGCCGAGTGAGCTTGCAGTTCTTCACACGCACGCTTCCCCCATATATACCCGACCATATATACCCACCAGGCAGCCATCCATCGGGAGGAAGCAACCGTCCATCGATCATACCGATCGCCATTCCCTCCATCCATCCGCGTTGTCTTGCTCGTCGTCGGCGTAGCTAGCTACGAGGCCAGGTAGCCGGCTGCGGAGAGGAATCAACAGAATGGGACGTCCATCGTCCGGCGGCGCGGGGCAGCCCAAGCTCCGCAAGGGGCTGTGGTCGCCCGAGGAGGACGAGAAGCTCTACAACCACATCATCCGGTACGGTGTTGGCTGCTGGAGCTCAGTTCCCAGGCTGGCCGGGCTGAACCGCTGCGGCAAGAGCTGCCGCCTCCGGTGGATCAACTACCTGCGCCCCGACCTCAAGCGCGGCTGCTTCTCGCAGCAGGAGGAGGACCACATCGTCGCGCTCCACCAGATCCTCGGCAACAGGTCCGTACAATTGCAAATTCGCAGTGCAATGCGTTCCTCAGTTACAATTGCAATTTTTCAGTCAGTGAGCTGAATGTTTCTTCAGATACTGATGCGTGTGTGCGTGCAGGTGGTCACAGATCGCGTCGCACCTGCCGGGCCGGACGGACAACGAGATCAAGAACTTCTGGAACAGCTGCATCAAGAAGAAGCTCCGCCAGCAAGGCCTCGACCCCGCCACGCACAAACCCATGGCCGCCGCCGACACGGCCACGACGGCATTGCCGGACGCGGAAGAGGAAGACCGCAAGCCCCTTGCCGCGGCGGCCGACGGCAGCCTCGCTCCGAAGCAGCCAGCGGTGTTCGATCCGTTCCCGGTGTGCGCCGACTACGGCGCTGCGTTCGCCGACGACCTCGGAGCGGCGAACGCGGCGGCATTGTACGGCCAGTTCTGCGGTGGAAAGGAGGGCGCGGACGAAGACGCCGGGTTCGGCGCCGCGGACTACAGCTGCGTGCTGGACGTCCCGGAGAACCTGGGCTACGGGGAGAGCTCCAGCAACAGCAGCAACCGGAACTACGCCGGTGAGGTGGGCAGCATGCTCGACGGCGAGGTGGGAAGCGTGCTCGATGGCGAGGTGCTACACTGGGCCAAGGCGGAGCCGGCTTTCGCGGAGATGGAGTATGAGTTCTCGCTGCCCTGCCAAGAGCAGAGCTTCCTCCCAAATTTCGAGTTCAACTTGGAACAGTACTTCTGATTTCCCCCCCCCCTTTTTCATTTTAAAAATATATTTTTTTTCTTTCTCCTTCCATTTTTTAAGGGGCAGGGGCACACCATAAAATCGCAAGTTAGTGCTACTTGAGGTCATCTATAGCATCATTTCCAATTTCATAGGCGAGTTAGCTTACTTCATCTTGCATGCTGAACAAATTAGCTATACTTTCAGCTAACTGTATTTTATTAGCAAATTACACAGATGTACACACTTCATAGCCAACAAACCAAACCGCGCGAACTGGTGTAATATATTGACCCTCGATTACTTTGTGCATGAACATGGATTCTATCAAGATTTATATTAGATTCATGACACTTATTTTTTTTTTTTGGAAATGTCTGTCATGGTTATGTGCTTCTGTGCCCTCTCAGGTCCCCAGCAATTCCAGAAAGCATGCTTCGGAGGATAGGCATAATTTACCTTAGTTATCCGTGAAATATTTCTTGTTTTATTTTGAACGCCAATAACTGACGCCGTAAGTCAGCTCTAGAGTTATCCCGACAAAAGTTACCACTAAAAGTAAATACATCTCCGAGCCAATAGTTGGGCCAAAAAAAGCCCATTTCCAGGTGACGCACTATCAAATTGCAAATACTCGTATTTGGATCTTATTTTAAATAGTTGAACAACACAAAAAATGCATGATGTGCATAATAAAAATTTCTGTATGTTCAAATTGATCAGGTATTGTACATTCAAAAAAAGAATAAAGAATTTGACATGTAAAAATTTAGAAGAAAATATATAAACTACCACACCTCTAGGATTTCATACATAACATACGGCTAAAACACACAAAAAATAACTATAGAAAAACTTTAACATATGAAAAAAAAAGTATTTTAACTTAAATGCCATCAAATAAAATCATACATGACAGATTTCCGTATTAACTAAGAAACGATATATATAAAATTGCTAGCTTACACTAATTTTTCTTAATAATAAAAATATATATTAACTTGCCGTCGTTCTACAATTTGAGTTGCAATGACAAAAAAATACTTTCCATGGCAACAAGTTTTTATTTTTACGATGAAAATGATTCAAAATTGAAAATGTTAAAAACAAAGGAAATTTGGATGGACAGTAAAAACGCATGACAATAAAATAAAAATGCCATGATCCAAATATTAAAATTGTGATGCTCTATATTTTATTTGTCATAAAAAAAAGCAAACGAGAAAATTGTCATGAATGAGATAATAAATGTGCCATGACATTAATAACAAATGTGCCATAATCCTATTATTAAAATTGCCACACTCTATATTTTCTTTTTCATAGCAAAAAATCAAACAAGAAAATTACGATGATCCAAAATATAAATTATTGACATTTCATTAAAAACAAAATTTACCATAATATAGTGTAAAAAAATGCCATATTTCTATATTGTAATGCTGTAGATAGAGATTTCAGTAACGAACTTTTGTGAGCTTGCCATGCGAACATAATAGATTTTTCTGACACTTGCCATGCTAACAAAAAAATGTGGTAGACATGAAAACAAATATTCATAAAATTATCGGATGAACAGAAAGAATTGTTCTAACGTTTGCCACATGACGTTACAAAATTTATAAAATTGGCATGAACTATGAAAAAAAATGCAAACTTGCCATGGAAAACACTAGTTGAAATTTCCAAGGTCAACACAGTAAATTTGCCGTGGTCAATACAATAAAATTGCCATGGTCAATACAATAAATTTGCCGTGGCGATTACAAAAAAATGTCGTGATGCAAAAGGAAAAAACTTGCCATGTTTTCTATAACAGTTTATGTCAAATTTGGCTTGGGCTAGTACTAAAAATTTCAGAAAAATGCCATGTTTTGTAGATAAGATGGCAACACTTTGCCGAATTGTCTATAAAACATGGCAAAGATAGTGATCTTGGTTTAATTTCATAGGACAGATTTTTTTTGTTTTCTACTACGATTGCCAACAGTTCCATCCACTAATGTTCCTGTTAAAAATGAGCAGCAACCTATTGTTCAGGTGGAGAATGTTGTTGACTCGGGTGATACATCTGATAAGAAAAATGTTGCGGCACATGATGAATCTGTTGTTGATAATTAACATGTCACTCCAAATCAGCCTAATTTTCCACCAAGTTGGAATGTTGCAGGTGACAGAGTTAGGCATACTGGTACTAATGCACGCCGAAGGATAATTGAAGACTGCAATTTATTTCTTATGTGTTATTCGTGGCAGAAGAAATTGAACAATTTTCATATCTTGAGACTATTATTTCTAGTGATAATAATAGGTGGAGACCGCTACTCATGATGAGATGGAATCATTTGAAAAAGAATGACACTTGGGATTTATTAAACTTACTAAGAGAGAAAAACTTATTCGTTGCAAGTATGTTTTCAAAAGAAAAGAAGGTGTTTCTCCTATTGATTAAGCAAGATCTAAAGCAAGGGTAGTTGATGAATGTTAAAGCCATATTCCAGGCATTGATTTTAATGAAGTCTTTTCCTCTGTTGTGAAACATAGCTCTATTCACACTTTACTCAGAATTGTTGACACACATGATTTTGAGCTTCAAAAATTAGATGTAAAAAATGCTTCTTACACGGGGAATTAGAAGTGGATATTTACATGGAACAACGTGAAGGTTTTATTATTCCTGGAAAAGAAAATCTTGTGTGTAAGTTAAAAGATCTCTTTATGGATTTGAAGCAATCCCCTAGATAATGGTATGAGAGATTTGACACCTTTATGCACAAGGCTTTAAGACGTCTGCTTATGGCAACTGTGTTTATTTGAAATTTGTGAATGGTTCAACTATTTATTTGCTCTTTTATTTCAATGACACACTCTTTGTTGCAAAGAGTATATTAGAGATTAAAGGACTAAAGAAGCAAGTAAGTAATGAATTTGAGATGAAGGGTTTAGGTGTAGGAAAGAAAAATACTTGATACAAAATATCCAGGGATAAATCGTCTAGAAAATTATATCTAAGTCAGAAGGGATATATTGATAAAGTTCTTTGTCGTTTTAATATGTACGATCCCAAGCAAGTGAGTACTCTGTTAGCTGCACATTTCCGATTAGCTTTATGCCCCGAGACCGATGTTATGATATTGAGCACATGTAAGAGTTCCCTATTCTAATGCAATTTGTTCACTTATGTATGTCATGGTTTTTTCTCATCCTGACGAATCACGTGCATTGTGTGTTGTTAGTAGATACATGGCTAAGCATGAAAAAGAGCATTGGAAAGCAGTTCAATGGATTTCTAGATACCTGTGAGGTACTTCTGATGCTTATTTACAGTTTGATAAATCAAGAAATGGATTTGTTGATTTTATTGACTATGATTTTATTGGTGATTTGGATAAGAGAAGATCACTTACAAGTTTTGTTTTCATCATTGGTGGTTGTGCTATGAGTTGGAGAGCAACTTTGCAGGCTATTGTAGCTTGTTCCACAAGTTATGCCAATTATATAGTTGTTTCTGAGATATGAAAAAAAAAACTATTTGGTTGAGAGATTTGTACACTAAGTTTGATGAAGATATGTCTTGCCCTACCATATTTTGTGACAGCCAAAGTGTTATATGTCTTAGAAAAATAATCAAATGTATTATGAGAGAACAAAGCACATTGACTCAGGTATCACTTTATTGAAGATGTTATTGCTAAGGTTGATTTGAAGGTATGCAAGGTAAGTACACATGATAATTCTGCTGAAATGACGACAAAGCCAGTTCCTATCAATAAGTATGAGCTTTGCTCAAACTTAATTTGAAAATCTGAAACTCGAACGTACATGCGACATACCGGTACTCCCTGTGCATGTCGGTGGCACAAAAAGCTAATCAAAGAGAAACTATGAACAGTACCAAGTGTACAAATTAAAACTGTATGTCTCATTGATCCATCATGCAGACAACAGCCAGACACCTGTGATACGCTTCTCTCCCCGGACGAGGGATACGCTTCTTCCTTTCATGATCGAACTTCCAGAGAGAGCGAGGGAAAATGCACATTAATGTAAGACTGAAGAAAAGTGCATGCAAGTCTTTTGCCCACGCGACAAGCGCGTCTCAGATCGACGTGGTAGTGGCACGCTCTTTTAATTCTCCGGTGACAACCTCCAATGCCAGCGACGTACGAACTAGTGTCTACGGCAGGGCCGACGTGGCGCGCCAGTTGTGAAGTACCGTAACTACAAAACCAGCTGGTATGGTACATGTCAGTCACAAAGGTGTGCGCCCGTTGAGAAAAGCTGAAAAGGATGTGACATGGCCGATCCTTTTCGAAAACGGCACGGCGGTGCATGCTACTGAGGCCGAGGATGACGGAGACATCGTCCGTTCTTCCTTCCTCACAGCGCAAAACGAGCTCAGCACGCTTGTCAGTTTATAAAAGTAGCCAAGTTCGTACATATAGTCATTCATACACACTTGGTACCAGTGGCGGATCTAGGGGTGGGGTGGTGGGGGCCATGGCCCCCACATACAATTTGCAGAACTTATTTTACTAGTGCATTTGTATGTATATTCAGTACTTCATTAACTATTTGTAATGTGTTTTGGCAAAAAAAAAAAACTATTATCCTTTGTAACGTTGCTTTCAGGTTGGTCAAATTCTAGATCCGCCACTGCTTGGTACTGTCGGTAGTCTCGCACCGATTGGTTCATGCAGACCACGATCGTCGAGATGCAGCAAACTCCCTGGCCGCATATTGGTGAACGCTACGATTTTGTTGTTTTGGTGCTCCCTGCATCGTCCTTGCGCAAGATGGATCAATGACACATAGAGTTTTCGTTTGTACACTTGGTAGTGCCCGTAGGTTCTCATTGATTGGCAGTGTGCCACCCACACATGCACATGGAGTACTGAGATGTCACACGTAGGTTTGAGTTTCACATATTTCAACCTCAGTGGCAGGAGACGTTCCCGTCGACGATGAGACGTCTACAGTGACTTTGTAAATCTGAAGATGATATGCCAGCTCAGTCACTCGAAGATGCTTATAGGGGTAGGATATGCATATGTGCGTTCATAAGGATGAGTGTATGCGCGTATGTATGAGCGTTTGCGTGTGTACTGTGTTAAAAAAACCTAATGCCCGCAATTGGTTGGTGCAGTGCAGACCACGATCGAAGGGACGCAGTCGCGCTAGAGTGGATTCGTAGCCGTCCTGTCCCCGTACGATCTCCTAATCGATCCTAGGCGGCGACGACGACGAAGTCACACACACCTAGCGTGCCACTTAAGTCAATGAGACGGGCCTGACCACGAGTTGCAAACCGACGTGTCAAACTCTCGAGAGAAACCTTACCCTTTCCCCTCGACGTCCATCACGAATTTAGGTGAATGAATGATCAACAAATCAACAAATCAGCGTGTTGAAACAGGTGAGCACCCACGAATTTAAGAGCGGACAGGTACATGCATGCAGGATCGAGAGCCACACGTACAGATGATTTGATCACTTTGCTATTGCCAGATTCCTCCTGCAGGACACACAAACACGGCGGCTAGCTAGATTATTCCATCAGGAACTGTTCGCGATGATGATGATCTTGTCTAACTTATCCGATTCATCCATGGCACAGCTCGACCGATCGAGCAAAATCAATCAAGTTTCCATGCTAGTATAGCTCCCTTTCGCTGTTGCATCGCCTTTCCTCGTTCATTAGTGGAAAGCTTGATCCCCTTTTCGCAAGGGGGACAAGCGTATCTCATCATCATCCCTTCAAATTCCCAATCCCATTTGACGAATTTCCAACCCCAGCCGTGCCGCAACAACGACCCGCCAGCTGCATGCCTGCATGCATGCTCGTGCGGTCGTGCCGACACTTCGCCGGTCAACTCCCCCGATTGCTACCCGGGCCCTGTCGACTTGTCGTGGCACTAAACAGGGATGGCAACAGTTTTGGTAAGAAAAACTACGACCTCATGGTGAACGGAGGAACTGAAAATCTCAAGGTCGCCGTCAGCTCGAGAAGGAAGGATTTTACGGCAAGCAACCGCCACGGCATGCATGATTTCAATGCAACGCCATAATATTTGGTTCCATTGCTTCTGTCGTCGTGTTGTGTGTCTGATTTCAGTTTGTCTAATTCACGTTTAGATGTTTTTTAGGATGTCACATCTGTTGAGTATAAGGATTATTAGGAAGTATAGGATATATTAGGATTTGGTCCTGCCTTGTCTTGTACTGCAAGTTGATCTTTGTACTTCAATATATATGCCCACGAGGATCAAGCAATACAATAAACTATTCCACCAAATCCCTTTCTCCGTTCTAACATGGTATCAGGCTAATTACGATCCAAACCCTAGCCGCCCGCCGCTTCCGCACCCGCGCGCCGCCCCCGGGGCGGTCGGCCTCCATGACCGCCGCCGGAGGCCGCGCCGCCCGTACCTAGGGTTGGTCCGCCGGCCGTGTTGGCCGGCTGCCCTAGAGAGTCTTTTTCCCGAACCCTTGCTCCGGGTTTTTTCGCTCTCTCGCCGGTCATTTTGATCGGCGTTTTTCTTTTTGTTTTTCCGATCTAATCTTGATCGGTTTGCGTCGCCCGCCGCCGCCGTCGACCCCCGTGCGCCTCTACTCCAACCCCGGCGCAACCAGCCGGCCTCTCCTCCGACCCGGCGGACACGCGTGCCGAGGCGGCCCGTCAGGGCCAGCCGCCGTCCGCGCATCGGTCCGCCCGTCGCCCTGCGCCGGCCGAAACCGCCCTGCTCCAACCGGGACACCTGCATCGCCCCGACCCGGCGGCCTCGCGCTATGCGACGGCCAATCATAGCCGCCGTTCACGCGCCAGCCCGCCCATCGATCCACGTCACCCGCCTCCGTCGCGTCTGCACGGCGGCCCTGCGGTCTACCTCGCCGGCCTCGTCCCCGGCTACATCAGGCCGGTTGCGCCAGGCTCGTCGGCTGCCTCAACTAGGGCGCCACTGCTACGTTGGTCGCTCGGGCCTCGCTGCCCGGGCGCCGGCGCTGCTTTGGCAGCCCGGGTGCCGGTGCTGACACGCTCGTCCGCACGACGTCGCACGTCGTCCATCATCGTCGGCTTCATCTTGGACTCCGCCGCCACCACGCCTCCACCGAGCGGCGTCCCCGACCTCGCGCGCGATCGGCTTGACCACCCGCTCGCCGCCGCGATCCGCCTCATCTATGCCGCGCGACCGACCTGGCCCGTCGGTTACGCGCGCCTCCGCAGGTCCCGTGAAGATCGTCCCCGAGTTCAGCGCTCCCCTCCACCGATCGAGCAACGGGCTACCGCTGCGTCGCCCCGTGGTTCTCCTCGCGGCTGCATCGACTCACGCGTCGCCGCTGCGTCGCCCCTAAGGGCCGTAGTGCGGCGATACGCGGTCCCAGCCGCCGCCCCGAGGCCGTCCCCGCGGTTGCACCGACCCGCGCTCCACCGATGCACCACCCCTTCGGGCCATAGCGCCGCGGCCCGCGGTCTCCGCCGCCGCCCCGAGGTCTTCCTGTCGTCGCCCCGATCTGCCCGCCGCCGCTGCGTTGCCCCTTCGGGCCGTAGCGCCGTGGCCCGCGGCCCACTCAGCCGTCACCGCACATCGACCTCCCGTAGTATGCGCCGTGCCGTCTCCCTTGGCGCGGGAACGCCACCGTCCGTGCCGGTCTTCGTCACGCTGCCAGGGTTCTTCGCCTACTTCAAGCACCGCCGCCGCGCTTCTAACCTAGCCGCCGCCGCCGCTCTTCTTTGGCTGCTGCCGCGCTACCCACGTAGCCGCCGCCGCCCGTCCACCTCCTTCGTCTTCGTCCAGCACCAGCCCGTTGCCAGCGTCGTTGTCATCTACCCCGACCACTTGGTCTACTCCGACAACCGCGGGCGACATCGGCCCCACGCCGATGAACGCCGCAATCGTCATCGAGTTCTTCTCTACTGGCCCTCCGACTCCTCGACATGGCGTACAGCTCGTGCAGGTCCCAGTCTCCGCATGCCCGGTGCTGGCAACACCGATGCGTGCCTTCATCCACGACGTGTCCCCGGGCCTGGCAAGCCTGGTCGGCGCTTTGTCAACTTCGTCTTCGTCCGTCTACGCATGCGCGGTGCTGGCAACACCGGTGCGCGCCTTCGTCCACGATGTGTCCCCGGGCTTGGCAAACCCGCCGCGACGCGTCGTCAACAACATCTTCTTCCCGACGCACCACTACTTCGACACCACTGCGCCCATGCTAACTTGGCGCCCCCTTGCGCCCGCGGCTCCACGGCGACTTCCTCGACACCGGCCACCCCGACTCAACATCGACCACGGCATTCTTCGCACGGCTACCTCGACCACGGCTACACCACCCACGCTCTCGACTACATCGACAAACGGCACAAAGGGCTATCTCCTTGCTTGAGCAACCTCGTCGATTTCCACTCCAGCCATGACTTCCGCGATGCGTCGACCATTACGACTGTGGGGGGGTGTCCGTCGGCTTACCTTCGGATTCTTCTCCAGTCTCACCGTCTGCGTCGCTACCGTTGTGACTGCGGGGGGATGTTGAGTATAAGGATTATTAGGAAGTATAGGATAGACTAGGATTTGGTCCTGCCTTGTCTTGTACTCCAAGTTGATCTTTGTACTCCTATATATATGCCCACGAGGCTCAAGCAATACAATAAACTATTCCACCAAATCCCTCTCTTCTTTCTAACAACATCTAAGCTCCCACAAATATATAATGCAGCAATAAGAAACAAAAAAAACTAGGACAAAAAAAATTAGACTAGAAACAGAGTGGACATCAGCTTAGAAGTGACATAATTATATCACATCTATATGTGTCCTAGACAGACCCGAGATTTTAAAGGTGGTTGGCTGGTTGCGACAGGTGTGCGTCCTTTCGTGGAGCAGTAATAATGGCTCCGAGTGATATATACGTGCATGATGGGGAACCTTGGATTTGAGGTGGCACCATTTGGGTCACCAGCAAAATTGATTAATTAAGTAGTAATCGCTTGATATGAACTATCCGTGTAATGAACTTGTGACACGATAACATTTTATATGAGGGCCACTGTATGGCAAATATTCCGTCAAATCACGACAAGTTATTGGTTAGATTCGGAGAATAGGAGCTTGAACAATTGATAAATCAATCACTGAATTATTAGTCGGTAAGTTCACTCTCCATTAAATGATTCCGTTTCTAGATTGCATGCACGGTTGTTGAATAAAACCATGATCACAGGCTAATAACCTTTAGTGAAAACAACATGTACATTAATTTCTTTCTATGACAAAACATGGTAACGGCTAGCCAGCTAGAGTTTAGAGGCAGAAGGAATCAAATTAACAGTTGCACAGTGTCCTTCGTTTTGTTGTTACCTTACCCACACAAAAGCTTATGTCAACGATACATGGTACCGGTCCAACTCATAGACTCTAGCAAACCGACACAAAGTCATCATTAACCCAAGTAACAGCAATTTAGATTTTGTAAAACATCCATATGACATCATCGATGCGAAACCAAATCACCTAATCAATTTTCTGTGAACAAGCAAGAGAGATAGTCTAAAGAATCTGTACTAGCTAGCCCTACAATGAACAAGGCCATCTAATATACTAGGTGGGCTTAACTAATTAGTGCACGGCTTAGTTTGGTTTAGTTATTAGTCTTCATGCATGGCTTGAACAATTAGCTATATCTCTCCTCTGGCCATTGTACCGAACGACTTAATCACGCTCATGCATGCGGTTAGTCATGCAAGACAAGTGCGCATCACTCCATCTGTTGCGACGGTAACAGCCTAGAACAGTGCACATGCGCATCAACCTCTTCATAATTTCTCCCTAATTTTTTTAAATATCTCCATGATATCAGCGAATTAACGATCAATGTGTGGCCACTCTATTGATTTATTGTTGCACATATGATTAACTTTCAATTTGATATGGCATGATCGAGACTATGATCTATGGAGTATTATTACATTCTTGTGTAGTTTAGCTTTGCCCTTGAATAACTTCAAAGAGGAGGCACAGGCCGCACAGCCAGAGGCAGGGCAGCCGGGATGGTGCATATTGTGCTCTATTTTTCTGCTTTCCTTTGTGGAGGAGGCAAGTCAAGATCAGGGCTCATGTAATGTGTCTAGCAGGATCTTTTGGCGCACAACAGTCAACAGGGACGTCCACTTGAAGCTAATCAATTGGTAATTTGGCCGCTCTACGTGCATGCTACACGGAATCTGCATATTCTACCACGATCTAGCTAGTCACTCTCCAGTAGCAATTTATAATCCGGCCTCTCGTGTTGTTAATTTACAAATGCACTCGAACCTGTCGGCAATGAAGGATGTCATTAGTATATAACTAACACAGTGGAGGAGTAGTAGTGTACTGCAGTTGTAATATGACTTGGATAATGACAAATCTTATCTTGGTGAGATAGATGTTGGACATATGAAATGGAACTCAACTTGGTTGGTTGAGATGAACTATTCACGCCCTGAAATCTGAATCACATGCATGTTGAGTCTACATCGCAAATTAGGTCGAGTACAGACGCACTAGCTAGTGTACTAGTCTACTAGATACAGGTAGCCATGCAGCATGCATTGATTTCTCTACCGATCGTTGAGGTACGTATACAGGTACGCTTCGTGGATCAGTAACGGACAAGCTTTCACATCCGGGCGACATGATTTGCCACACAAAACTCCTCACGATTGACTATGATATGATCCCCCGCCCTTTGGTTTGGTTTGAAAATGGCAGCGCTCGCTCGCAAACTCGATTGGAAAAGGAGAGGTTGCCTACCTCCGGTGAAGTAGCTTCCAACTTTGCCATAAGGAACAGGACAGTCGAGACCACAACTAGTACAAAGCATGCATCGAGCCAAAGAACATGCATGCATGATGCATCCATCGCTCCAAATGTGCGAAACCGGCGCATGCTGATCGATCGGTGATCATCTCCCCGACCGAATGGTCAAGCCCTCGGTCTGCACGGGTGCACGTCCCTTACGTACGTAATCAGCGTACACCAGCTACGTTTCTACGTAGGCGGCCAACAGCCACGCAGCAGAGTGCAGCAACAGTTGTCAGCTCCGTACGTGCCTCCGTTGGAGCTAGCCTAGAAAGCATTGCTTGCACCACGCTCGAAGCGATCGACGACCGGCCGGTACCTACGTACGTATACGTACGCGCGTCGACGATCGATGGAGCTCCGGCCAGCCGCCCGCCAGGCACGGACGGCCGGGCGCCGGCATGGTCCGCATGCAACGCAAACGCGACGCTCGCGACCGCGACCGGCCACCGCACGTACGCGCCCGCCCGTGTGGACGCCGAGCTTTCTCCAACCCACGCAAGCTTTCCCTCCTCCACTCTCCGCCGTTCGCCTTCCTTCCTTGCGAACTGTGGTGGTTAATTGTGGCGTTTGCAAGCCACCTCCCTCCGTGCTTTGCGAGTAGAGCGCCATCATTGGCCATTAATCCGCAAGCTACGTGCACTTGGCATACAACCGATGGCTCACTCCGTGCTTTGTGAACTGTCCGGCCGGTACTGTTCTTGCACACAACCGATGACTCACTAAGCATATATACGTCGACGTCGTGCAACTTTTTATTTGCGTGCGTCCTTCTCGACGCACCAACCGGCCGGGCAAAAACAGAAAACTGACGAACATCACATTAACTGACACGTAGCACTACGTACGATGATGCCAGTGTTGGGCTGTGTTTGTTTGTGTGTGTGTGCGGGCGCGCTATGGCCCAAAGAGCCCATACCTGTAGCATATATCTGTATGTATAGCAGCTGAGTCAGAGAATAGAGATTCTTGTGTTTTTCCCAACCTACTGTCTTCATGGTGTCAGAGCCCAGGCGATGGCGACCGAGATCTAGCTGCTGCTGGTGAAGTGGTGATGCAGCGGCGACGTCAGGCTGCAGAGGAGGTTGTTGGGTAGTTTGTGGTGGTGCAGAACACCGGAGCCCAATCGTGGGTGCTGCGGCGGCGGGATTGGCGGACGGTGAGACGGGGAGCAGATTGTGGAGGTCGCTGGTGGTAATCGGCGGCGTGCAGCGGAGCTCCGGCGTCAGCGGACAAGCGTGCAGGCAGAGAATAAGCTCCAGGCACGGGCAGCAGTACCAGGCGGAGGAATACTACTGCCCAGGCAGAGGCGCTGTGCAGTTGCGGAGGCCACGGCCGGCCGCGCGCGTGCGTACAACCACTTGCAGGCCTGCGGTGCTGGGACGTGGTGGTGAAGGTAGGAAGCTGGGTGAGGTCCCCTTCAGTTGTGGCGGCTAGTAGGTTGCAAGGGAGGTGCCTGGTGCGTGCTGTGTGTGGGAGCAGAGGAAAGGGGATCTGGCGAGGTAGTTAAGAGGAAGATTACTTGTTGCTTCAGCAAGTAGAGAAGAGAAGAGGAGCAGCTCTGCTTGTTGCAGTGCTTGAGAAGTGAGTTCATTACTGAACCATGGGGGAGAATCAGGGGATTCAACAAGTTCTTGAAAAATTGGCTCAACTTATCACTGCAAAGGCAGGGGATGCATCATCCGGCAATGCAATCATGCCACGTACCGAGCCGACACAGAAAATTGAGTTGATGCCAAATGACATCAAATTGGAGGGTATCAAGAATTACTTGAGCTGGTCGAGGAGGGCATTGCTGATTTTGAAGACAAAAGGACTTGAGAACATTGTTGAGGAGGAATCAACTGAGCCAGCAGATAAGACAAGTGCGGAGTGGAGGACATGGAGTACTACCAACTCATTGGTGATGGCATGGTTGTTAAATTCTTTGTCACAGAGCATTGCTGCAACTGTTGAAACCATCTCAAGTGCAGCTGAGGTGTGGAAGACTTTATCGAAATTGTACTCCGAAAAGGGAAATGTGATGCTGATGGTTGAGACACAAGAGAGAGTTAGTGATCTGAGGCAGGGGGAGTACTCTGTAATGGAGTATGTTGCTGAGTTGCAGCGATTATGGGCTGACTTAGATCACTATGACCCTCTCGAGTTGCCACATGCAGATTGCATATCTAGTGTTAAGAAGTGGATTGAACGCAGGAGGGTGATAGAATTCCTTAAGGGTTTGAATTCAGAATTTGAAGGGAGACGAGCTACTATGTTCCACCAACCCACTCTTCCCAATCTGGAGGAAGCTATAGCAGCAATTTCACAAGAGGAGATCAGACTGAAAGTGATGAAGAACAATGTAGCAACTCCATCACGTTCTGCCTTCATAGTAACCAGAAACAATGAGACCAGAGATTGTTTCAACTGTGGTGAGACGGGACACTTGAGTCGTAATTGTCATGCCCCGCGCAGGCCAACCCGTGGAAGGGGTAGAGGATATGACCGAGGTGGACCAAGAGGAGGTAGAGGTCGAGGATATAGGATTGGTCACAAAGCAAATGTGGTGATACAAGAAGAGGAATCCCATGACAAAGTCGAAGTCTCTGTAAAAGAGTTAGAAGAGTTGAGGACATTGAAAAAGAAGATGGAGAGTACTACGGGTGATAAAGGCCAAAGGGACTCCACATTTGGTGATTTTGCTCACTTTGCTTATGCTAATGAAGGTAACTGTGCTCATACATCTACATTCTCACTAGTGTCGCAACCAGATTGGATTCTTGATTCGGGTGCATCTAAACATGTCGCGGGCACATCAAATGAGTTTGAGTCGTATACTCAATATCCATCCACACGTAAAGAAACTATCCAAACAGCTGATGGCACCTCACAGCCCATTAAAGGTGTTGGCACAGTACAATGCACACCACTTATTAAACTTTCATCGGTTTTGCATGTTCCTGCTTTCCCGATCAATCTTATCTCAATGAGTGCTTTGATTGATGATTTGGATTGTCGAGTAATTGTTGACCGAAAAATATGTCTAATTCAGGAGAGGGAGACAGGGAGGAAGCTTGGGACCGGAACCAGGCGTAATGGGCTATGGTACATGGATCGTGAGGTGCCAAACAATGCAGTGTCTACGGTGTTAGCAGTAATGATGGGCGAGAAAGAAGCTACGGTGATGCTCCTGCATTGTAGAATGGGGCACATGTCTTTTGATAAAATGAGCAAGGTCTTTCCTGATGTAATGTGTGGAGCGGATAAGAACAAGCTTTTGTGTGATGCTTGTGAGTTTGGCAAACACACAAGGACATCTTATGTGAGTAGAGGGATTAGAAGTATATCTCCTTTTGTACTTGTTCATTCTGATGTGTGGACATGTCCTGCTATCTCTCTTAGTGGAATGAAGTATTTTGTTACATTTATTGATTGTTACTCTCGCATGACATGGATATACCTTATGAGGCACAAGGATGAGGTATTCAACTGTTTTATGGATTTTTATGCTTATGTGAAAAATCAGTTCAACACACAGGTCCAGATTATTTGGACCGATAATGGGACAGAGTATGTGAACAAGGAATTTGGTGCTTTTATGTCAGCACACGGTATAATGCATCAAACCTCTTGTCCAGGTACACCTCCTCAAAATGGAGTGGCAGAAAGGAAAAATCGTCACATCTTGGAGGTGGCTCGATCATTGATGTACACAATGAATGTGCCAAAATTCTTGTGGAGTGAGGCTGTAATGACATCTACATATCTCATCAATCGTATGCCATCAAGAGTGATTGGGATGAAGACTCCATGTGAAATATTGCTTGGTGAGAACAAATTTGTGGTTCCACCGAAGGTTTTTGGATGCACTTGTTTTGTTAGGGATCATAGACCGTCGGTGGGGAAGCTTGATCCACGTGCAGTGAAATGCATCTTTATTGGATACCCTTCAGGACAGAAAGGTTACAAGTGTTGGAGTCCTAGCGAACGGCGCACATTTGTGAGCATGGATGTGACATTCAGGGAGTCTGAGCCGTTCTATGGAGAAAAGACGGACCTCAGCTCGTTATTTGACTTTGACTCTCCTAGCATGAGTGATGCTAGTCGAGAGGGGGAGAGTGAACCGTTGAGGACAAAGGAAGATGAAACATCGAGAATTGTGGTTGGTTCAATTCCATGTCCTCCTATGGAAGATGGAAGATGGAGAAAGCCAAACGAGGAAGGAAATTTGAGAGTATATACAAGGAGACAACCTGTAAGTGACAAGATATGGAGCAAGCCCAATGAGGAAGCAAATTTAAGAGTGTATACGAGAAGAAAATTGCAACAGGTGCAAGGGGAGCAACCACATGTTATTGCTGAAGGTGTTGAATCATCTAATGATAATCTAGGTGCTATAGATGATTCACTAGAGTTACCGATTGCCTTGAGGAAGGAAGCTCGAGCTAATGCTGAAAACCCCCCGGAAAGGTATGGATTTGATAACGATATAAGTAATTATGTTTCCTATAGATCTCTGTCTCCCGCATACAGGGTTTTTGTTGCATCGCTACAATCAGTGGCCATCCCAAAGGACTGGAAGGCAGCGAAGCAGGATCCTAAGTGGTATGAAGCCATGATGGAGGAACTGAATGCTCTTGACAAGAATAAGACTTGGGAACTTGTACACCTTCCAGCAGGAAAGAAGGTTGTGAGTTGCAAGTGGGTCTACATAGTGAAGCAAAACGCAGAAGGGAAAATTGAGCGATATAAGGCAAGACTTGTTGCTCGGGGATATAGTCAAACATATGGTATTGACTATGACGAGACATTTGCACCAGTGGCAAAAATGAGTACTGTGAGGACTCTAATTTCTTGTGCAACTAACTTTGGATGGCCTCTCCATCAACTTGATGTTAAGAACGCGTTCCTGCATGGTGATCTACAAGAGGAGGTATATATGGAAATTCCACCTGGTTTCTCCACTCCTAAAACAACAGGAAAAGTATGTAGGCTGAGGAAGTCTCTTTATGGTCTGAAGCAATCTCCAAGGGCATGGTTTGATAGGTTCAGGCATGCTGTTTGTCATATGGGATATAGACAATGCAATGGATACCACACTGTATTTTATAGACACTTGGGGTGTCGAATTACTATCCTTGCAGTTTATGTGGATGATATTATAATCACAGGAGATGATGAGGTGGAGATATCACGATTGAAAGGAAGTTTGAGCAAGGAATTTGAGGTCAAAGATCTGGGCCAACTTAGGTACTTTCTTGGCATAGAAATTGCGAGGTCTTCCAAGGGGATAGTTCTATCGCAACGAAAGTATACCTTGGATTTGCTAGATGATACAGGTATGCTTGGGTGTCGAGCTGCATCCACACCCATTGATCAAAATCACAAGTTATGTGCTCAATCAGGGGAACCCGTGGACAAGGAGAAGTATCAAAAGCTTGTTGGAAGACTCCTCTACCTATGTCACACGAGACCAGATATCTCATATGCAGTGAGTGTGGTGAGCCGATACATGCATGATCCCAGGAGTGGACATTTGGATGTTGTATATCGGATCCTCCGATATCTGAAGGGTAGTCCAGGGAAAGGACTATGGTTCAAGAAGAATGGCCATCTCACTGTAGATGGTTATAGTGATGCGGATTTGGCTAGTTGCCTTAATGACAGAAGATCGACCTCTGGCTACTGTGTATTTGTTGGAGGGAACTTGGTGTCGTGGCGGAGCAAAAAGCAGCAGGTGGTGTCAAGGTCGACAGCTGAAGCAGAGTATAGAGCTATGTCACAGGGGCTTAGTGAGATGCTGTGGGTGAGAAACCTCCTATCAGAACTGAAGGTGTTAAGAAAGGGCCCTCTAAATGTATGATGTGATAACAAATCAGCGATTAGTATCCTTCAGATACCGGAGATGCAAGCGTGCAACGCGACGCAAGCGTGCAACTCGTGATGCAACTGAAGATGCATGCATGCTTGTTTTTCGTCAGGGATTTCATTGCACGGTTGAAACTAATCAAAACGAGCCTCCCTCTGATGCATGTATATCGTACGGCCACCGTGACAAAAATGCACAACATGTGGGAGCTAGCTAGCTTCAGAAGAGAAAAATTGTATATGGCGGGCCGGGCGGTCTTAATTTGGACTGATTTTTTGTACAATATGCGTGGAGAGTCGAGAGCCGGATGATGGCAGAATCGACCACATTTGACGCGAACGCCTCACACATAGTGCCGTACGGGCGACTCATCAAATGGAGCAATGCCTTTTGCTGTCCTTTTTTATCAACTGTATCTGTCGGTCTAGGGCTCTCTCTCGTGCAACACCTCTGTAAACAGCAACCTCCTTTTCCCTTCAAGTACAAGGATCAGGTGCGTTGTTCTTTATTCGGTCAGCACTGCTGCTATACCCCGGGCCCTCCCCGGCGACCTTTGCCGTCCCACTGCAGCTCATATTAATTAATTTTCACGAGCCAAAGTAAGCATAACGTAATCTTCACTTTTCCATGACCTCCTTCACCATGCCCATCTCATGGACTGATTGGAAGGAGTGGAATGCTAGAGCGTTTCGTCAAAAATTTGCTCCACCGTCTGCTTTCCTTAGATCCATTCTTGAAGAAGCAAAGCTATGGGTTACTGCCGGCGCAAAAAAACTCGGGACTGTAATTTTGTGTGAGTAATTGTCATGCGTTTGCGTGGATTGTTATGTAAAACTTTAAATTCTATTCTCTCCTTATTTAATAGATGAGGCAAATCTTATGTCTCTGTTTCGAAAAAAAAATCTTCACTTTTCGTCAGTAAGTTTGAGGCCTGCAAACTGAGACCGGAGTTGAATGAACACGTTCATGGACAGTATCTGTCGTCGACGCAACAGACTTTCTGAACCCCCAGGTTACTCCGCCGTACGATCCTTTTTCTTCGCGGTAACGTGCGCCGTACCTTTGTCATCGACGTTCTTGCTTCCTTTCTTCTGCGGTGTTAGCGTCAACTCAACCGATCATCACAACGACGAATTTTGGCCGCCACCTTAATTTTGCCATTTCACCGACACGTACGCACGTATATACTGTGGATTTTGTCCTCGCTATCGCTAGCAAATGGGCGATGAATTTCGGCCATCGCTTGAGACGCCATTGTCACTGCCTCCACGTAGCAAACAGGAAAACGATCCATCCATCGATAGTCCAGCACCAGCGCCAGCACCATCGAGCTTAGTAATAAGCACGAGTGCGAAGGGTGATGACACCGCGTGCGCGCGTTGATTTCTCCTCCCTGCCTCTGGAACGACAGTGCAGCTCCACCCGTCGCCGGCCGGCCGGGTCCGGCGAGCCGCTGTCAGTCAGTCACAGACAGACAGACAGATAGCAGCGACCCGATTTCTTACCACATTTGTTTCACTTCGATTTGATTTGATTTGATTAGGTCCGAGCGATGTTGGGGGGCATCGATCTCTGTATCTGGACGCGCCCCGCGAACGGGACATTTCTTTGGCCCCCATGCACGCGTATCATCAGCCATCAGATGGAACGCGAAGGTCGGCAGGGGAAGGCCGGCCGTCGGTTCAGGCGACGTGATCGGTGAGGTTAACATCGACCGCTGATTATCTGATGATCAGTTGGCTCAAGTAAGTGTGACCCAGCCCGATGATGAGCAGTAATCTGAATCTCGTTCTCACTCTCAGCTGAAGAATTCACCACGGTTTTTTCTTCTCCCGAAAAGATGATCGAAACGCATTATCCCTCTGACGCGATTCTTAATTGCTCTGTTGGCCACTGAGGTCGCAAAGCAGGTCCCCGCAGGCACATTGATGGGCTACCGTTGGGGGCTTAATTTGCAGTGTCGCACTTAACCTACAGTGTCGAGCTAGGCTCTCGGAGAGGAAAGAAGGGCTTCCTTCTTCTGGAGGAAAGTCATGTCCCCAACAAACACCGTATGAGAGCATCTGCCGGCCTCTCATATCCGTCTCAAAAGTCCCGATAGGCCATCCGGTCACTGTCCGGTCAAGAAAAACCGACCCAATCGAATCTCTCAAACTGTGGACAAACGCCCGGGCTGACCGACATTTCTCGTATCCAGCCCAAATATAGGGCGAATATGGGGCAGATCGGGCACGCCCGGGCACGTCTGCCTGACAAGCCCGGCCCATCACTGACCCCACATATGTCTCACAAAAAAACCCAATTCGGGTGCCTCGCTCCGAACCCTAGCTCACTCTCTCGCTCCGTCCTCTCCTCCCCCTCTCCGATTATGATCCTATCCACTGCGATGTCCAGCTCCGACAGCGACTCCGGCTCCGAGCTCCGAGCTCACCGCCTCCGATGGAAGAACGCCAAGACGCTCTGCTTGCTATTGAGCAGTCGGAGCGCGAGGCGAAGGAGGCAACGGCAGAGAAGGCTCGGGTCGCCAGGTTGAAGCGGGAGCAGGACAAGGCGGTCTGTCGGATGAAGGGACTCGTCGTCCTCTCCGACTCCGACAGTTGCCCCTCCTCGTCGGACGACCAAGACTCTCCACCAGCCGTGGACGCCTACAGCCGCGCCGGCGACAGGAAGGGCAAAGGCCCGGCGAGGAAGTGGTGACCCCCCCCCCCCCCCTCCTCAATGTTTATATCGGTTTTTAGTTGTAGAAGTTTAAGAACTTGTCCGGTGATGAACTATGATCTTTTGGATGTGCCGAAGTTTGTTAATGTTCGTTTGCAGCCAATTTTTAGTTATCCGTCATTTGATCACGTAGAGTGGATCAACGTTGCATGTGTAGTATGGATACGAGGCGCCGGATATGAGATACGTGGATGCAGGGTGGCAAATATGAGGCGTGCCCGGTCTGTGCCCGTGGACGCGCCTAGGCATGTCCGCTGGCGTTTGATGTGCCGGATTTGCCCATCGCGGCTGTAGATGCTCTGAGAAAAAAAACTGATTTTATGTGAAGGTGCTTTATGAAACCTGCTAAAGCACCTCACCTAAAAAAATCTTATAAATTATAGACTCTTTACAAAACCATTTTTAGGGAGTGTTTTGTATGGTACTTGTTTTTTTTTTTTGAACACAAGGAAGGCGCCAGCAAGCGCTAAATTTTCATTCGACTCATAGGCAATGTACAACATGTATTACATATCCCTGTATCTGGAAATTGAGAAAGGAGAGCAAAACAGGGCAAGAGCCATTGGTATGAGCAAAATGAACACAATTGAAAATAGGTTCTGCTCTTGAGTTGAGAACCTGATTAGCACAGTTGTGAGTAATTCCATTAGTATTCCTAGAGGTATGGTAAACAGCAAAAGGGAATTGTGAAGTGTCATGAAAGAACTCGCTAATTGGTTGTCTTATGGTACTTGTTGAAGATGCTCTAAGAGGGAGAAACACACGCAACACGGCTCTCTCTCTCTCCTCCGCCAGAGTGCACGCACGGCCAGCGCACTATTTTAACCCACCGCGCGCCACAAACGGCAGGTGTCTTGAACTCCAATCCATTGCCTCTGCACCTTGCTTCGAACCTACTTGATCGCTGCCTCACCTCACCTCACTCACTCCTCTCTCTCTCCGAGTGAGCTTGCGGTTCTTGCCACGCACGCTTCCCCCATATATACCCACCAGGTAACGATCCATCGGGAGGAAGCAACCGGCGGTCGATCATACCGATCGCCATTACATACATCGACGTTTGCCTAGCTCGTCGGAGTAGCTAGCTACGAGGCCAGCAGCTGCCGCGCGAGAGGAGCCTGCAATGGGACGTCCGTCGTCCGGCGGCGTGGGGCAGCCCAAGCTCCGCAAGGGGCTGTGGTCGCCCGAGGAGGACGAGAAGCTCTACAACCACATCATCCGGCACGGCGTCGGCTGCTGGAGCTCCGTCCCCAGGCTGGCCGGGCTGAACCGCTGCGGCAAGAGCTGCCGCCTCCGGTGGATCAACTACCTCCGCCCCGACCTCAAGCGCGGCTGCTTCTCGCAGCAGGAGGAGGACCACATCGTCGCGCTCCACCAGATCCTCGGCAACAGGTCTGCACAATTGCAAATTTACGGTGCAATGCGTTCAGTTACAGTTGAAATTTTCCGGTACAATTTTGTAATGTGCGGAGCAGAGTGAGTGAACTCAAGTATTTGGGACGACATGTATACTGATGCGTGTGCGTGCAGGTGGTCACAGATCGCATCGCACCTGCCTGGCAGGACGGACAACGAAATCAAGAATTTCTGGAACAGCTGCATCAAGAAGAAGTTCCGGCAGCAAGGCATCGACCCCGCCACGCACAAGCCCATGGGCGCCGCCGACACGGCCACGGCGGCATTGCCGGACGAGCAAGAGGAAGACCGTAAGCCCCTTGCCGCGGCAGGCGATGGCAGCCTCGCGCCGAAGCAGCCGGCGGTGTTCGACCCGTTCCCGGTGTGCGCCGACTATGGCGCCGGGTTCGCCGGCGGCCTCGGCGCGGCAAACGCTGCAGCATTGTACGGCCAGTTCGGATGCGGCAAGGAGGGCGCGGACGACGACGCCGGGTTCGGCGCCGCGGACTACAGCTGCGTGCTGGACGTGTCGGAGAACCTGGGCTACGGGGAGAGCTCGAGCAACAGCAGCAACTGGAACTACGGCGGCGAGGTGGGCAGCGTGCTCGACGGCGAGGTGCCGCACTGGGCCAAGGCGGAGATGGAGCAGCAGCACACACCGCTGGAGCACAAGTTGTCGCTGCCCTGCCAAGAACAGAGCCTCGCAAGTTTTGATTTCAACTTGGAATTGGAACCATACTTCTGAACATTTCTTTCTCTCTTTCTCCATTTTTTACCTTCTCGAATTATCTCGATTCCGACCCACATACTATATTTGCACGTCAGTACAGGACAGCAAACATCCATCACAAGGCTAATTAGGGATTGTACGTAGTACTATACATATGTTGATTTTCACAAAGACTACACACAGTACAGTCGTAGAGCTCGTACACGAGAACATTGTTGTGTAAAGTAATTAAACACTTGTAAAAAATAAACATTTATATATACCCTGCATGCTACTGACGGGCCTCACCGATGTGTCCGGGTGTACTTTTTCCTCGATAATTTGGCGATGGAGCCTTGCGTGAATTACACTTGCAGGTTGCTGTCTCCCTGTCACGCTTTAGCCTTTTCCAGATTTGCGCCTCACGAAAGCGGGGAGAGGAAAATCGCGAAAGCAGCCGTACGGCGGTTGACAAACAATTAGTGCTCCAGCGAGGCCACATTAACATTGCTATCCGTCCATGCTGGCTGCAATCAATCAGATCAATAGAAAATTAACACGAGGAAGAAAAAGCCAGTGCTACTTGGACGTGGAAATCCTCCGGGGCCGGCCGGCAAGGTCTCTTTCTGCCGGGCCACGACGTACGCCCATGGCGCGGTACGTACCACGCAGGGCCCTGCAGATCGGTCGTGGGGGCAGTGGCCGGGGCCGGAGAGCGGAGAGGGACAAAGGACTACACTGCTCTAGCACTGTGCTTGAGCAGCGCGGCGAACTGCTGGGTGGGAAAGAAGGGATCGTCGCCTAGCGCGCGCCAACATGCAACATTCCTCGTGGGACGGGAAGCGGATCAGAGAGGTCATGGCACCACACGACACGACGGCCCCGCGCTCGTGATGGCATCATCGGTGTCGAGCTAACCGATCAGGGCGCCGGGCCGCCGCTGTGCCGCCGCGGTGGCGTCCGGGGGCCGGGCGGGCGACGTAGGGGAAGCCCAGACCACCCAGCGTTCTTGCGCCGTACCAGCTAAGAGCGGGAGGGGCTGATGCTGCCGTGCATGTGCGCAATTAAGCACCTCATTGGGACGATAATAAGCCACATGAATCCATGGATGATTGTCCTGTGGAGGGATCGCCAGCTAACGGAGGCGAGATGGAATGGATGGCGTGGCTCTGCTCGGCACCAGAGGCATGAAAGCTACGTGCATGCAATGCAATACAAAGGCGTTCCGCTAGCTACTTCGCACCCGGAGAGCGAGATAGCGAGATCTACATGCACCATCGACACGCGAAATTTCCTACCCACAGCGACAGGTGGAGTCAGTCAAGTGGCAAAACGGCCTACATGAAAAATAAAAAAAATCAAATAAAAACGGCCTACAGGCTACAACACTGGAGCATCTTTTACCCCTTCCCTTGAACTTTAACTTCTCAAACGAGCTCCAAAAACATAACTCCTCTTCCCTAAAAAAGTTAAACTTAACTTCCCAAATCACAAGGACTTAAGGCATCTCCAACGCGAAACCCTCAAACCGCCCGTATACGTCCGACCGCGCAGTTCGGACGTGTTGTGTCATCCAACGCGCGGGCGTCCGGACCACTGCCATGCCCGCTTCTGACCGCTCTGCCCCATGCAAATCCCCTCCATCGCCCGCGCGCATTTCCCGCCCGAAACTGTCAGTGCCGCATTCATGCCCGGCAAGAGCGAACACGACCTATCACTAGCACCAGCATTGAAGCGGCGCGCTGGCCGAGAGAGCGCCGCCCGCGCCGCTTCCCCGAGCACGCAACTGCTCCGCATCCAAACAAGACCACGGCCATCCGTCCGTCTACTGCCCATATTAATGACACGCGGTTGCCGAGGAACCTACTCATTGCGCCACCTGTCTGTCAATCTGTCGCCCACTATTGTCATTCACCCGCTATATAAACTCCAGGCCCGGTCATAGCCGTAGTCAACCTCCTCCAGTCCCTTTCTCCTCTCCGCACCACGCCCACCTTGGCCTCCTCGCGCCCCAAAGCTGGGACGGATTCTTGACCGAGCAAAATAAGGAGATGCCCGCCATTGCTGCCAGCTGGCAGGCTGACAGGCAGATGACGATGTCCCAATGGAGGACGTTGCCTAGGACGAGCAGACGCCACCCTCGCCGATGCATTGCAGCATGACCATCAGCGAGGCCCGTGCCCACTGCATGGACATGGTGTGGGAGGAGCAGTTCCGGAGACGCAGGCTGACATGGCCTACAACCTCCAGCTCCTCCAGGAGCACCAGCGGGTGGAGGAGCAGCTCACCGCCGGTAGGGCGATCACGCCGGATGCGGACGTGGCAGAGCAGGTGGGGCTGCTCGAGTTCTACCGCTCTGCCCGCGAGATCCACCTCGACCCATGGCGGTACTAGCAGCGTCAGGCAGAACTGGAGGCCGCCTACAAGGAGTTCGACAAGGCGGCGAACGAGGTGTGGGGCAAGAGCGACAATGAGGAGGACGTCACCGGCTACGCCAAGGTCGCACCCCGCCACCACGACCATGAAGCCGGCACGTCTGCGGGCGCCACCTGCAACGAGGAAGAGTAGTGCATGGTAGGTCTTCGCCGCCCGGGTCCCAGAAAGGCCACCGCTCTTTCCCTCCACCTGAAGCCAAGCTTGGCGGGCTGAAAATCGTTGGTCTATTAGCCGCTCAATCGTTGGCCTATTAGCCGCTCAAGTTGCGGTGGCGGAGGCTTTGGAGGCAGAGCTGGAGAATGTTGAGGCGGAACAGGAGAAGACGAAGGCAAGTGCCAGAGCTTCAGTTCTCAGGGCTCATGGTCAGACATGGGGAACGGCCGCCTCCGATCATTTAGATTAGGTGCTCCCGGGCTCCTCAAGGGCTTATTTGCAAAAATGTTCATCATATCACGGGAGCTCTTGGATCTGAGATCCAACGGCCGAGCTTGCATAAGAGCACCTGAGCTTAGGTGCTTCCGGAGCAGGAGTTATTGCGGTGATGTTCAGTGGTTCCTTTTAGGTGTCACGTGTTCGTATTGAATATACGAGCATTTTTTCTTTAATTTTAATCTGGAAGTGTGGTAGATAAATCATGATGTACATATTAAACTTGATGGTCGAAAAAAAGAAAGTACCATGCATGGTAGACATGTAATCGAGTATATATTGTAAAAGTAACATGCCCAGATCAACTGTTAAGACCAATAGTCCAAACATTATCCCTAATAGAAGGGATAAGAACACATACGATGTAGTGGAAGAAGATGTGCTCGCGTTGGTAGGCATGTCGCTGAGGACATCGTCGACACCATGAAACAAATCATGCAGCCAAATTAGAGAAGAATGCAACAGTCGTTCTTCCCAAGAACCTGGTCACCCCACTTTCATACAGGATGAGAAAGTGGGTTTCAGAAGCCCCTAAGAACTAAGTGAAAAATGTTTCAACTTATAAGGCAGTGCGTAGATCTAGCATAGGTCCTAACTCGACTTGGCTTGTTCACAAAACACAATGAGTGTGTAAGGCGAGGCAGACAACGGAGGAGCGCACATGTATGTGTCCTCTTCTCAAGCTCTTACTCGTGTCTGAAGGAGCCAACCTTATGTGCTGGTTGAACTCACACTCTACAATCAGACTAAACTTTTCACACTCAGTTGTTATGCATGAATGGGCCATATGGATCTCTCAGATTTCCTAGGAATTATTTGAAATACCAAAATGGCTAAAAGTCCAATATTTCAATAGTTCGTAGCTCGCCATGACCTTGGATGTGTCTCGTGGCTATCCGCTGTGGCAGACCTAGAGCAGCCACACCCTGCTCCGCTGCGGTGGTCGCCTACGTGCATGCAGGCGCTGCTGGCCGATGGGTACATCGGCGACTGGGTGCGAAGCCGGCACCATTGTGGGCTTACCGTGTTGTGGGAGGAAGAGAGGGAAGAGGGGAGGAAAGGGAGGCCGCGGCGAAGAAGCGGCCATAGGAGGGGTCTGGCTGGACGACTCGGAGGCGCGAATCGGGGCACGCTCATCTCCCCTCGCCCCCCCCCCCCCCCCCCCCCCCCCCCCCGCGCGTCACTAGATGGTCACAAGAGAGGTGATTGTTATTTTTTCTACCACATTGGCCTTCGCATTTTGATGGAAATGAAGTCGAAGAGCTTACACTTGTTCACTTCAATCTCCATGATGCAAATTTGAAGATTCATTTTCAGTCGTTCATGTTGTGTAGTAGTTTCTGCAAAAACCATGTGTTGCTAATTGACCAAATCTTCCATGGCAAATTTAGAAATTAAAGGTCATGGCAGCCTCAAATGTATAGTGTATGGCAATGTGTGAAATTTGTTTTCACATGGTAAATTGTAGATAATTATTTCCGTGGAAATTTGTTTGAATGTTTCCCATGGCAATTTTGTTTGACTTTTTGAATTGCTCCTATGCCAATTTGTATGATTGTTTTGAATATCCCCACGACAATTTTGTACGAACGCTCAATATGTTCCCATATCAAATTGTATGAATGTTTTATACTGTTCCCATGGAAAATTGTAGATAATTATCGTAATATGATAAATGATGGCTCCTGTATTTGTTAGTGCCAAACTTATTGCTATTTTACATGTTGTAGTTCATCTTCAACTTTGTTTATAAACATATCATGCATTTTCCTAGGTTTCATGTGTTTATTTATAAACTGCCATGTTTTTTGTTGATATTTTGTTAAAGTTTTGACATCTGTCTCGCTCAATTTCATAAAAGGTTTGCCATGTAGGTACAAACATGGCATCTTTTTTGTATATGTTAGTACTTTTCCATGGAAAATTAATATAAAATGTTCTGAAAAACATGGCATTGTTTTATATAGTGACATGGCAAAATTCAGAAACTTTTTTTTCTCAAATATGTCATATTTTATAGAGAATTGTAAACATCGTATGACTACTTTAGAAAAAAATATATAATTGATGGCAATTTTTCATAATGTTTGCCATTCACAGGACAGTGGATAGTGGAAACTATTTACATTAGATCAGGGTAAATCCACTAGTCTTAGCATGGCAAATTTATTAATATCATCATCGCAAGCTTTTCTAAACATTACCATGGGAACTTCATTATAATCACAATGCCAAATAAGTACATTATGCCATGGTCAATCCCTTTGTCTTGGCATGGAAATTCAGCGTAATCAACACGCAAAATTTTGCTATCTTGGCAATTTCTCTGTATATTATTTTTGTTATGACAAATTAAAATATAGAGCATGGCCATTACATTAATAAGAGCTAATCCATTTTATTTTTAGTTGCATGGCACTTTTGTTATCTCGAGCATGGCATTTTTCTTTGTTTTGTTCACATGTCAATTTGCATCATTATCATCGAAGACTATTACTTGTTGAGATGGAAACTTTATTTTTTCATGGCAACTTAAATTTATAAAATCACAACAAAAATACATTTTTTCTGTGTGTTTTAAAGTGTACCATTGCAAATTCCTGCATTTTTATTTTGATTTCACATACATTTTTTGCCATATTTGAATTTCCTTATTAGTTTGTAGTGGAGCATGGAAAATTTATTGAAGTCAACATAGCAATTTTTCAAAAAAGTACCATGGAAACTTCATTATAATTACAAAGGCAAATAAGTAGTATATTATATCATGGTCAATCCATTTGTCTTGGAATGCAAAATTCATTGTAATCAGCATGATCATTTTTTTTACTGTCATGGCAATTTGTTTTATTGAAATGGAAATTTTATCACTTAGATCATGCCAATTTTTCTATTTTTTTTTGTTATGACAAAAGAAAATACAGAGCAGGGCCATTTTGTTAATAAGGGCACAACAATTTTATTTTTACTTGCATCACAATTTTATTATTCGATCATGGCATTTTTTTTGTTCTGTTCACATTTCATTTTTTGCATCATTATCATAGAAAATTAGGCCCTGTTCGGAGTCGCTCCAGCTCCTAAAAATACGAGGAGCTGCGGAGCATCTGTTTCCCAGCTCCGTGCTTTTTTACTCCAGCTCCGGGAGCGGAGTGGTGGAGTGGTGGGTCTCCGAACAGGGTCTTAACTTGTTGACATGTCAAACCTAATTTTTGTTGCCATGACAACTTAAATTTATAAAATCATGGCAACTTAAAAAACATTTTGCTTTTTCTATATGTATTAAGTGTACCATGGAAAACTCATGTGCTTCTTTTATTTCACATGCTTTTTCTTGACATATTTTGATTTTCTTTTTTTGTTTGTAGGTGACCTCGGCAATGGTTTTCTTGGTTTATCTTTTTTTAGGTTTTACTATGTCATATTTTGCCACCTAGGTTTTTTTGTGGTTGAGCTTAGCAATTTGCTGTAGGTGTTTTTTTTATTGTAGTTTATCATGACAGTTTCATGTTGGCAGTTTGCGGTTTTTATGGAAAAAATTATTTTTATGTGAATATTTTCACAGTTTTTCTTTTATTTTGTGCCTTTTTTATGAAAGCATTATTTTTGTAAATCTACTATGTTATGACTAAAATAATTTCAAGGTTTGCCATGCTCTACAGAAACGATTTTCCTTGGAAATTTCATTTTCAGATCCTGGCAATTTTATTTTCTTATCCATTCAAAATTGATTTTAAGAATTTAGTTGGTTGATAACAATTAGTTCATTTTTTTCTTCAAAAAATGGGCTAATTGGGCCTAGCACATTTTCCCATGCGGTCCCTATTTTTCCGAGCCAGCATTTGCGTCGCGCGTTTTTTGGTTCGATGGTTGGACTCGCTGCAGCGAACAAAAATTGTTCGCTCGATAGCTCATGCTGGGACGAACCAATCGTTGCTCGGGGTCCTCCCCAGAGCTGTCGATCTCCACCTATCGACATCCTAATTTATTAATTGCCAATTATATTTCCAATTATGACCAAATATATTGGTTAGTTCTTGCAATTTCAATTTCATATATTTGTACAAATTTCTATGGTTCTGTCGGAGAAATAGATGGTGCCGCAACGCGCACCATCCAGGTTTGTTTCACCTATATAAAATTCGAACTGGTGCTAGAAATTACCTGAAGTAGCACCAACTTGCGAGTTTTGATTTAATGATGTGACCCTTGTCTCTTTAGAAAAAGGAGGGAGAAAGTAGGGAAATAATTTTAAATAAAAAAAAGAAAGTAAGAGATGATCAGAAGTATTGTTCCAAATTGAACTCGAAATTTGCGAGGAGGCTCTGTTCTTGGCAGGGTAATGAGAACTTGTGCTCCAGCGGCTCGTCGTGCTGCTGCTCCATCTCCGCCTTGGCCCAGTGCAGCACCTCGCCGTCGAGCACGCTGCCCACCTCGCCGCCGTAGTTCCAGTTGCTGCTGTTGCTCGAGCTCTCCCCGTAGCCCAGGTTCTCCGACACGTCCAGCACGCAGCTGTAGTCGGCGGCGCCGAACCCGGCATCCTCGTCCGCTCCGTCCTTGCAGTCGCCGAACTGGACGTACAGTGCGGCCGCGTTCGCGGCACCGAGGTCGCCGGCGAACCCGCTGCCGTAGTCGGCGCACACCGGGAACGGGGCGAACTCCGCCGACTGCTTCGGTGCGAGGCTGCCGTCGGCCGCCGCGGCAGGGGGCTTACGGTCAACCTCTTCCGCTTCAGGCAATGCTGACGTGGCCGCTGTGACGATGCCGGCGGCCATGGGCTTGTGCGTGGCTGGGTCGATGCCTTGCTTGCGGAGCTTCTTCTTGATGCAGCTGTTCCAGAAGTTCTTGATCTCGTTGTCAGTCCGGCCCGGCAGGTGCGACGCGATCTGTGACCACCTGCACGCACACACGACACGCATCAGCATATTATCCCAAATCTTTCCGCTAACTCGATCGTTCTCCCGTTCTCCCAGTGCGAAAAGAACATGAAGTGAATGCCTTGCGCGGGCGGACTGACCTGTTGCCAAGGATCTGGTGGAGCGCGACGATATGGTCCTCCTCCTCCTGCGAGAAGGTGCCGCGCTTGAGGTCGGGGCGGAGGTAGTTGAGCCAGCGGAGGCGGCAGCTCTTGCCGCACCGGTGCAGCCCGGCGAGCCTGGGGACGGAGCTCCAGCAGCCGACGCCGTACCGGATGATGTGGCTGTAGAGCTTCTCGTCTTCCTCGGGCGACCACAGCCCCTTGCGGAGCTTGGGCTGCTGCATCTGCACGCCCCCAGACGTCGGACGTCCCATTGACGTCGGACGAGCGTGTCACTGATCTTCCTGGCAGCTGTTGGTGTTGGAGCTGCTCCGACGAGCTTGGACGGATGTAACGGCGATCGGTAAGATGGAGCAACGGTTGCTTCCTTCCGATCGATGGCTGCCTGGTGGGTATATATGGGGGGAGGCGTGCGTGGTAAGAACCGCAAGCTCACTCGGCGAGAGGGAGAGAGAGGGGAGGAGCTTGGTGAGTGAGTGAGGTGAGGTGAGGCAGCGATCAATTAGGTTCGAAGCAAGGAGCGCAGTGGTAATGGAATTCGGTGGATTGGAGCTTAAGACACCTGCGGTTTGTGGCACACCGTGGGATAAAATAGTCCAAGACTAGACCGATACTGTGCTGTGGCGTCTTTCTCTCAGAGGCGGTGTTGGTTGGCGACATGCACGAGAAAAGGAGCTCCGCTTTCCGCACCCATAGGCTCCACGCACTGCTAATCAAGAGCAACTTAACACGGCACTGCTAATTAAACCGCAACCGTAAGCCATCAATGCGGCCGGGGACCTGCGGATCCCTGCTCGTACGGAGCAATTGAAAATCGCGTCATGGCACCAGATCACGGTGTCGCGTGATTTAGTGTTTATTTTTGAGCTTATCATCGGTGGCTCAGCTCACTAATTGATCAAATCACGTCACAAATCACGTCGCGCGGATGAATCAGCGGCCCTGTCGACCTGGACGTTCAATCAGGGTGCGTGCACGGGGGCCAAACAGCGTCCCATCTCTCTGCTGTGTGCGTCCAAAGAGTAATGGTAGTACATCTATAAAAGGTTACTTAATCTTTTTACATACAAGTTCTTTTTAATTCTTTTGATAAACAAGCTAACGTGAAGAATTATGATTGGTAATAGGGGATGAAGGAGCCCACTCTAGTTGAATTCTGGGGGGAAAGAATTAGTTTGGAAAGCTAAGTTAAATATTTGTAGTTCTAGCATCGTTGGCGTCGAAAGTGCTTTTCTGCTCCCTAGCTCAAATGAGCTCGATGAATTGTAAAATCGAAAAAAAGAAAAAATTCAAAAAATCCCAAATTTTTTTTGGGAGAAACATTGACAAAAGTTCTAATAGCGTGCAAAAAATCGTCATCAAATCACATTCCTGTAAGGCGTGACAAAAAAAAAATTCAATGCTCCAAAATGCTTTTGAAAGTAGCATTTTCAGAGTATTGATTTTGTTTTTTTTTGCCACGCCTTATGGGAATGTGATTTCATTACAAATTTTTGCAAGCACTTAAAACTTTTATCAATGTTTCTTCCATTTTTTTTTTTGAATTTATTCTATTTTATTTTGATTTTACTGTTCACCCGAGCTCATTTGAGCTCGGGTGCAGAAACTCTACGTCCCGTTGGCGTCCAAATCTCTTAATGAGCTCTGCTCGGTCGTGCAGTGCAAACTAATCACTCAAACCGAAGGAAAAGCAACGCGGTAGTAAGAAAAATCGGGCCGTTGGTGCCTCCCGCGCGCACGTCGCTTCCGCGGACAGCGGCCGGCTAGCCGGCGAGTGGTCGAGCTTGCTGCACAGTCGTTCCAGAAGGCGGGAGAACGATCAGTGAACATAGTCACTAGTCATTTTGTTCTTTCGATGCTTAGGTATCAATCGATGGATCGCTTTCGTGTTTGCTACGTGGGCGCTGTGACAACGGTGTCTCGGGGTGCACCAACGAATTTCAATTTAGAGTTGTCATTATTTGTACCCGGTTGAAAAAACACTCTGTAAGATACAAGTACCTATCATGGTCTATCATAGAGTACTATTCACTTATCTTTTGTTTACCTTTACATCACTTAAATGATCCTAATAAATTTTAATGGAAAAATTATAGATGCAACTAACATATCATAACCAATGCCCATATTTTCATGTTTTTCAAGATCTTAAAAGTTTCTTATGCGATATAAGCTGCGTGTGCAACTTGCTGCGCAAAATGCACTCTCTAGACATGAGGTTGAAGAAAACCCATGGTCGGTTCCTATAAAGTATGGGTATTATATGACCTATATTCCTCCGCGAGAGTGGGGGTCATTGACGGGAATTCTTCAGGTGACATCATCATCCCTTAATGGGGTTTTAGTGTTGGCGCATGATGTAACAAACGATTGAAATAAGTCGTTGATTAATTAATATAAGTGGGTTTTTTTCCCCACAAAAAGGAAGGCCGTATGTAGAACATGGTTTTCCTTTCTTGGACGTCCAGTCCAACTAACTTATACCAGAACAACGGAGATTACGTCTTCAACAAGATAAGGACGAAAGTGTCTTGCCTTAGGGTCCAAACAGTGAAGATAATTTTGCAAATTTCAGCCTTCCACATGAAACAATGTTTCAATCACCATCTTATTGCAGATCTTCCAAGATATGTGAAATTCAGTACTCCACGCAGAAACAACACTGTGTCCACTGGAGATAGCTTCAAAGCAGGCTTCATATAAAATTCCCCGCCATCTTTGCCAGAGAAGCCCAACATTTGTGGCGAGCCCGACATTGCCCACAACTTCCATCTTTTCCATAGAAGCCCCAACACCGTCAACGATGTTGATCTTCCATAGGTCTCTCTGGCTGATGCCCAACTCCACAAATGATGCCCCGAAGGAGGAAGACGACGCAAAAGTGCCGCCATTGTCTGATAGCATGGATTTATTGTTTCCCCTGAAGCTGCAAAAAGGTGGCAGGCTGAGAGCATGAACCCAACGATGCCATGAAGAAGGGAACACCGCTCGAAATTGATGTCACCGCTGGCTTCGGCCATGATCGGAGTCAAGTCTTTCACGTGGATCAACCACACGATCCCCTCCCCACACATCAGCCAAGCCGCTAGCAACTTGGATAGTCATGCCACATACCGTCGTGCTTATTGAGATCAAGGTGAGGTCAGAGATTTCGTGTTTTGACCCTTTTCTGAAAGTTAATCGAGATCTGACGCTAGTTTGTAAAAATTTCGGGATCTGACCCTTTTGCTACCGCCAGGGTCCATTGCGGTAGGGTGTAACAGCCTACCGCCAGGGACCTTGGCGGTAGGAAACACCCCTACCGCCAAACAGGTTGGCGGTAGCCTGTTAACCCTACCGCCAAGGTGCCCGGCGGTAGGTGCGAGCATGCACTGTGTTCCATACTTAGAAAAAAAAATTGATAGGGTGTGCAACCCTACCGCCAGGGACCTTGGCGGTAGGCTGTTATACCGTACCATCATAGACCTTGACGGTAAGAAAAGAGTCAGATCCCGAAATTTTTGCAAGGCAGGGTCAGATCTCGATCAAGTTTCAGAAAGGGTCTGTCTAGGATTCAGTCGACTTAGACTTCACGAAGTCTTAGTCGGCTGATGTCACCTGTTTATTTTTGTGGTTTATGTCCGACCCATATACCCATCGTTGCATCTTTTGCCTTCTTGAGCTGGCCCCTTTTTTGTCTTTGGTTTGTGTGTTATCAAGTTGTGTTGGGCCAGATATTTTAGGCCGTCTTTTTTTGTTCGGTGTTGATTATGTAAGCTTTAGCTATTGTTTGAGCATTTTTTCTAAAACTTTTAGCTATCGTTCGAGTATATTAGCTGTGTGGTGCACCAGCCAGCTACATTAGCTATTGTTCCTACAATTTTCTTAACATGCGATTTCTTTTGTTTTGTTTGGATTTCTTTTTCATTTTTATTTACATTTTCATATTTTGTTTCTAAAAATTGTAAACATTAGTTAATATTTTTTTCATAAAATATGTTCATGCATTTTCATAAATACTCATCGCGTATTTGAAAAATATCTAACGTGTCATTAGAAAATGTTCAATATTATTTAAAAATATTCATCATGCCATTAGGAAAATGTTCAATGTTAGTTAACGCTTGTTTTTAGCTTGCATTTTCTTTATTTGATTGGGTTGAGTCGGGCATTGTTTTACTCATCTGTTTGTAATTTCGCTATCATCCACAAATTGAAAAATGGTACTAACAAAAATAAGAGAGATCATCGTATGTTGTTTCACATGCGATGCGGACGTGCAACTAGGTTTGTGTGGCATGTTTAAACAAAATTCCAAACGTTTCTTTTTAGATAAAAAATAAAAAAATAAAAAATAAAAATATTAAATAAAAAATAAATTTAATAATAGGATGTGGATACGGCTCGGTCGATTGAGACTTAAAAAGAAGTCTCAGTCAACTGGCATCATGGCGGCATGCAGTTGTAGCGTGAGGCGGCACTTTCAGTTGCAGGTCTAGTGGCAGGCATGCAATTGTCCATCTCCCGACAAAACACCAGGAGTTGCAGTCGTGGGCGACACATGCAATTGCATGCCAAGTGTCGGACATGCAATTTCTCCCTCCCCGACAAAACACCACAGAGTTGCAGTCGCATTTAAGACATGCAGTTGCAGTCTGAGGCAACACTTGCAGTTGCATGCGTAGTGTCGGTCATGCGACTACCCCCTCCTCTCCCGGCTGCTCTCCGACAAAAACACAAAGGACAGTTGCAGTTGGGAGGGAGGCGTGCAATTGCAGTCGAGGGCAACACATGGAGTTGCAAGCCTAGTATCGGGCATACAACTGCCCCCCCCTCTCACGCCGCCCACCGACCAAACAAAAGGTTGGTTGCGGTTGGGTGTGTTGACATGCGGTTGCAGTCGAAGGCGACACTTGAGTTACAAGCCTAGTGTCTGGCATGCAATTGCCCCTCTCTCCCTCCGCCCTCAAACAAAAACACATGGCCAACTGCAGTCAGGACGGAGGCATGCAATTGCATTTGAGGGTGGCACTTGTAGTTGCAGCCATTTTGGGAGACATGAAGTTGCAGTCGGGGTGACACTTGCAGTTGCATGCCTAGTGTTGGACATGCATTTGCCCACCTCTCTCGCCGCTTACTTGTAAAAAAAAGGTCAGTTGCAATCAAGTGTGTAGGCATGCAATTGCAGTCGAGGGCGACACATGCAGTTTTGCAAGCCTAGTGTCCTATTGTCTGACATGCAACTGCCCCCTTCTCCCACCGCCCTCCAACAAAAACACAAGGCTAGTTGCAATCGAGAGGGAGACGTTCAGTCGGGGGTGACACTTGTAGTTGCATGCCTAGTATTGGACATGCAACTCACCCCCTCTCCAACAACCCACTTACAAAACAAAGGTCAATTGCACTCGAGGTGTGTGAGCATGCAGTTTCAGTCGGGGGCAACACTTGCAGCTGCATGCCTAGTGTTACCCCCGCCTCTCTCCACCGCCCGCTAACACTTGCAGTTGCAAGCCTAGTGTCGGAGTTGCAACTGCCCCCTTCTCCCGATAAAAAAAAGGAGGAAATATACGCAAAAGCCAGTCCTTCACCAATTGCATGTGGAGTAAGACGTGTGCAGTTGTCCATGGATAAACGAACATGCTACATACAATCAATATTTCCTTTGAGGCTAAAAATTACTCCCTTTGTAAAGAAATATAAGAGCGTTTAGATCACTACTTTAGTTATCTAAACACTCTTATATTTCTTTACGGAGGAGGTAAAGAATAAATAAAAACATAGTTACACGCGGATATGATGTGTGCAGTCACATGTGGATGGATGTACATGTAGCTGATAGTATGATTTTAAAAATGACAAAAATAAATGTGAACAATTAAGAATTAATAAAATATAAAAAAGTAAAATGAAAAAACACGCAAACATACTTCAAAGAAAGAATTATGAGAGAAAAGAGAACAAGAAAAGAATGAGAAGAATGGAAATAAGTAATAATTTCAAAAGAAGCAACAAAAATAAAATTCAAAAGGAAAACTATCCCTGAAATTCAAAATGAATTGGCTCAAGCCATTTTGAAAAACATTATAAACAATGTTGCGACCGGAAAAAGGAAATGCAACACAAATTTGCACCAATCTTGGCGCATAGATTAAACGGTTTATCGTATAACCAAATCTTATATGAGCAAACCTTGACATACAACATCGAGGAAAATAAAAAAACATGGAGAAAAATAAGAGTGTGCATTGATCATGACATGCTAATAGATATAGGGGGAGACACTGAGCGTGGAGGACACACATGCTGGTCTAGTAGAAAAAATGAGGAAAAAACAAGACAACACGCTTCCTCTTTGCACTTTGCACGGTCTATTTCTAACCACAGCCCAACAAACAAACAAAAAGAAACAGGCTGGACGCATCATCCTAATAGTCCGATTTAAACCTGACAAGTAGCTAGCATAAAAAATATTCAATGGAGCGTCGACTGAGACTTGGATAAAAATCAGTCGACTGATTTTTAGTCCCTCCGTTTTTCAAAAGGGTCAAAAACACGAAATTTAGCCTTATGTTTCGGAGTACAATGCGAGCAGCAGGACAAATTACGGTACACATTTCTTTTCCTGGAGAAAGAAAACACATTTCTCGATCACATGGCAAAGGTACACGTTCGTGCTAAGAAAAGGCTGCACGGCAGTCCTATTTGGACCAGAAGATCAGCACGTCGACAACAGTGTTCGTAAACTTAGTTCTTTTTTTCACCCTCTCAAAAAGAGCACGTTCTTTTTTCCCGTTTGCCGGGACTCGTAAACGTGTTCACTTTTGCATGGCTAGAGACTCATCGACCACTGGTAGTGGTGTACAATTAGTTCTTTTTTTGCGGGGTCAACTCAATTAGTTTTAACTTAATGGCAAACAATTACCGCGTAAATCGTGTCGACTAGCAGGTAGTCTAGCAGTCACATGCTAGCTAAGAGCATCTCTAGTAGACCCCTTATATTGCCCCAACCTGTAAAATAACCGTCCGTTTATGATTTTGGGCGAAAAAATTGACCCGAAGAGAAACCTTAAACGCGTCCGACCCTTAAAATTTTTGAGGGACACGGTAAAGTCCCCCCTCCGACCAGCGAGAACATAGCCCCCCCCCCCCCCCCCTGGGCGCCCCGTCGGTGCCCTGTATCCCGCGAAAGCGGTTGGCGGGAGGGACATTTCAGCCCGCGCACTCCGCACATCCCCTCCCGCAGCCTCCCGCCACCGTCGCCGCCGGCCCGCCGCCTGCGATTCTGGTCATTTCCGCGAGCGGAATCGCGCCGACGGGCTGCACGACGCCTGAGTCTACTCGTCGGCGCCCCGGATCCGCCGAGCCGAGGAGCCCCCGGGTCGCCGCCGCCGAGTCGCCGACCGCCCCCGGTGAGCCCCTTTTCTACCCCTTGTAGCTCGACCGCAGGTGAAATTTCGTTGATGCGAGCTCGGATGTGGTTTTTTGTAGATGAATTTGAGCCCTAGCAATTTTTGCTCGAGGATTCATCCTCGTCCGACGACTCGGGCGTGGAATCGATGCTCGAGCGGCACCGACAACAGATGGTGGTGGCGGTCCTAGCGGTGAAGGAGGTCGAGGATCGAAACCGCAAGAGACCATGCGTTTTATGTTATTGGAATTCATAATTCTGTGTAATATGTGAGATATGTGTCAAATTCAGAAAAAACCACGTGTTTTGCGGGCTCGCGCGGGCTGCGGCCGAACAGACCCCGCATAGCGGAACTGTAAAAGAGAATTGCAGCCTGCGCGAGCCCGCAAAACACGTTTTCAGCGAACTGTAAACGCGCGATAAGGGTCCGCGATATAAGGAGTCTGCTAGAGATGCTCTAAGCTACAGCTCCGGAGAAATTACCCAGGAAGGACGGAGACAAAGGCATGCTATTTTTCCTGCTAGAAACACAATATGAACACATATATTCATAGCATACACAAACATTGCTATCCTTATGACCACGCTTTGTATTTTTGGTGAACCTTTATAATGGATCTGAGTCCTCTTCTCAAAATATAATAAAATGGAGTCGGCAGATATATTATTAAGATTGATGAACTCATCACTGCCATGTCATATCACTAAAAAAAGATGCCTAGAGCCTGAAATAAAATCAGAAAATATTCATGTACTTGTGCCAAGCTTAGGATTTGAATCCGGCACCGATTCCGCCCGATAAAGGACCTAACCATCTAATCTACGTTTAGTTCACATTTGAAAGTTGCTGCTGAAAAGTGAAGGTTACATTACGCTTACTTTTGATTCATGCCAATTAAATTAGTAGTACAGGAAGATCGCTGGCGAGGTCCCATGGTGTAGCAGCGGGGCGGACCGAATAAAGCACCAAGCACCCGATCCTTGTAATTGAAGGGAAAAGGAGGTTTCTGTATCCAGAGATTTCGCACGAGAGCCCTCGACCGACAGATACGGCTGGAAGAGAAAACAGGAAAAGGCATGCTCCATTGATGAGTCTCCGGTACTGCACCATGTAATGTTGTTTGTGTGAAACGTGTTCGATTCTTCAATCATCCGGCTCTCGAGTCTCCAGCATGATCCACGCCCACATGCCATCTCCAAGTTTCATATACTGATTTGAGGTCCGTGTTCTTTTGGAGAGAAAAAAATGTGTCCAAGTTAATAAGATCACTCCCGCCGGCCGGCGACAAACACCACCCTGCAGCCTTCCCCAAACACCACTGGCTCATGTTCTGCAACTCTATTACTGTGGTCGTCCGATATGCATGCATGCATGCATATATGTGAACATGGCTGTGTTGATTAGTTTCAACCGTGCACTCAAATCCCTGACGAAAAACAAACATGCTCGTGTAAGTTAATGTGATCTTCAGACTTCAGTCTCATCACGAGTTACGCGCTTGCATTGCGGTGCTGCCACCGTACGTACGTGTCAGTTAATGTGATCTCCGTCAGTTTTCTGTTTTCGCCAGGCCGGTTGGTGAGCTGAGAAGGACACACGCAAATAAAACTTGCACGACGTCGACGTAAGGTATATGGTGACGGGCGAGTCACCAGCATGTGTTCAGCTATAGTACCGGGGGCGGCTCCAGGAATTTGCAACCGGGTATTCATGTGTATTCATTTTGCCAAAATCCAAAATCATTGTTGTTTTTCGAAAATTGTCATTGTTTTGCCAAAATCAACACTGTTTTGTAAAAATCATGGGTATTCACGTGAAGACCCAAGAATACCCCTAGCGCCGCCCCTGGTACCGGCCTCATCGATCGATGACAGTGCCATAGTCCATAGGAGAGAGGGTACGTAGCTTGTGGAATAATGGCCAATGATGGCACTCTACTCCCAAGCACCGAGAGAGGCTTGGGAGGGGAGGTGACTTGCAAACGCCACAATTAACCACCACAGTCCACAAAGGAGGAAGGGAATGGCGAAGAGTGGAGGAGAGGAGGGAAAGCTTGCGTGGGTTCGAGAAAGCTCAATCGGCGACCACAAGGCCGGCCGGGCTCGTACGTTAGCTGGCCGGTCGCGGTCGCGAGCGTTGCAGTGCATGCGGACCATGCCGGCGCCCGGCTGTCCGTGCCCGACGGACGGCTGGCCGGAGCCTCATCGAGCATCAACGAGCATACGTGGTCGATGGCTTCGAGCGTGGTGCAAGCAATGCATGCCAGGGCCAGCTCCAACGGTTCTACGTATCACACACTAGTAGAAAACAGGGCTTTGGTTGAGGCCTGGGTAAGAGCATTAATCCCGATTCACTCACGAACCGGGACCAAAGGGGGCATCAGTCCCGGTTCGTGAGGCCAGGGGGCCGGCCGGGCCTCGGGGGCCATTGGTCCCGGTTCGTCTGACCACTTTGGTCTCGGTTCTAGACATGAACCGGAACCAATGGGCCTCGCTCCTGGCCCACAACCTTTAGTCCCGGTTGGTGGCTGGAACCGGGACCAAAGGTTGTCCTTTAGTCCCAGTTTTAGTCACAAACCGGGACTAAAGAGAGGCCTATATATACCCCCTGCCCGCGAGCAGAGCAGTGCACTGCTCTGTTTTTTTGGCCGGCCGTGGGAGAGCTTTGTGGTGCTCTAGCTCACCTCCTATGCACATGAGGTGTTCGATGAAATGCCCGAGCCACACTTAAGCTTTCTCCTCTCGAAGCTCCTTGTCCAAACTCCATTTTCCTCAAGATTTGTTTTGGTTTGGCGGTCCGTCCTGTCCCGTCCCCGTTCTCACTGCCGTCGATCTCCCGCGCCGATCTCGTCGCCGGCACCACCGTGGTGAGCCTCTTGTTCTTATCTTCTTTCTAAAAGAAAAAAAATTCTTACTTGTATGATTTAGATTGATACTTGTATAATTTTCTTACTTTTATTATTGTTTGTTATTATATAGTGCGATGGTTTTGGTATCCACCCCCGTCGGCCCTCGTCCTGTCTATGATTCGGATGTGGTATGTATTATCTTTTATAACTATTTGTTTCATTTAGTGTTTATGACAATTATGCCGAACAACGTGACATAGATGTTTTATCTAGGAGGTATGTGAACCAGAAATTCCAACCGATCTCTTGTCGAGAGATTAAATTTAGTTGAAAAAGAAAATGATTACTTGAAGAAAAAATTGAAAAGAATTGAGGAGGAGAAGATGGCATTGGAGTTGCATGTTGCGGATATCGTCGATGGTCACAAGATCAAGATGGATAAAATACGCTTGAAGATTAGAAAGATTAAAAAATATGCCATTCATACTGAGGCTTGGTATCATTATGCTGTTGGATCAATTGTTACCTTAGTTGCGATTATGATCGCATTTGTTGTTGCATTGAAATGGTTTAATTAGATGCTCTAGAGAGCTATATGTTGTTCAATGAGAACTATGTATGAACTTTATGTATTTTTTTTTTAGTAATAACATTTGATCACTACTGTACTTTGGTTTTAATGTGATGATGAACTTCTATTAATTTGATCACTTCTCTATTCATGATGTTCTGTAATGGTTTTTACCACACTTAATTATATATAATGCACGCAGATGAACCGGCAATGGATGTACGGTGACAGATGCACCTCCGAGTACATTAAGGGCGTGCATAATTTTCTCGAAGTGGCTGAGGCAAACAAGCAGAATGGTTTTATGTGGTGTCCATGCCCTATCTGTGGGAATACGAAGTCTTACTCTGATGCGAAAACCCTTCACATCTACCTGCTTGAGAAGGGTTTAATGCCACACTATAATGTTTGGACCAAGCACGGAGAAAGAGGGGTTATGATGGAAGACAACGAAGAAAAAGAGGATGATGACAACTATGTGCCCCCTGAATACGGTGATGCTGCAACGGGGGAAGCTGAAGATCAAGAGGAACCAGACGATGTGCCCGATGATGATCTTCGCCGGGTCATTGTTGATGCAAAGAGACAATGCGAAAGTGAAAAGGAGAAGTTGAAGTTCGATTGCATGTTAGAGGATCACAAAAAAGGGTTGTACCCCAATTGCGAAGATGGCAACACAAAGCTCGGTACCACACTAGAATTGCTGCAATGGAAGGCAGACAATGGTGTATCTGACAACGGATTTGAGAAGCTACTGAAAATATTGAAGAAGAAGTTTCCAAAGGATAACGAATTGCCCGACAGTACGTACGGAGCAAAGAAGGTTCTATGCCCTCTAGGATTGGAGGTGCAGAAGATACATGCATGCCCTAATGACTGCATCCTCTACCGCGGTGCGTACGAGGATTTGAACGCATGCCCGGTATACGGTGCATTGCGGTATAAGATCAGACGAGACGACCCTGGTGATGTTGACGGCGAGCGCCCCAGGAAGAGGGTTCCTGCCAAGATGATGTGGTATGCTCCTATAATACCATGGTTGAAACGTCTGTTCAGAAACAAAGAGCATGCCAAGTTGATGCGATGGCACAAAGAGGACCGTAAGAAAGACGGGAAGTTGAGAGCACCCGTTGACGGGTTGTAGTGGAGAAAAATCAAGAGAAAGTGGGGGGACTTTGCAGGTGACGCAAGGAACGTATGGTTTGGTTTAAGCGCGGATGGCATTAATCCTTTTGGGGAGCAGAGCAGCAATCATAGCACCTGGCCCGTGACTCTATGTATATATAACCTTCCTCCTTGGTTGTGCATGAAGCGGAAGTTCATTATGATGCCAGTGCTCATCCAAGGCCCTAAGCAACCCCGCAACGACATTGATGTGTACCTAAGGCCATTAGTTGAAGAACTTTTACAGCTGTGGAATGGAAAAGGTGTACGTGTGTGGGATGAGCACGACGAGCAGGAATTTGACCTACATGCGTTGCTGTTTGTAACCATCAATGATTGGCCTGCTCTCAGCAACCTTTCAGGAGAGACAAACATGGGATACCACGCATGCACGCACTGTTTAGATGACACCGAAAGCATATATTTTGACAAATGCAGGAAGAATGTGTACCTGGGGCATCGTCAATTTCTTCCGACCAACCATCAATGTCGAAAGAAAGGCAAGCATTTCAAAGGCGAGGCAGATCACCGAAAGAAGCCCGCCGTCCGTACTGGTGATCACATACTTGCTATGGTCAATGATTTACAAGTAATCTTTGGAAAGGGTCCGGGCGGACTATCTGTTCCGAATGACGCTGAGGGACGCGCACCCATGTGGAAGAAGAAATCTATATTTTGGGACCTACCCTACTGGAAAGACCTAGAGGTCCGCTCTGCAATCGACGTGATGCACGTGACGAAGAATCTTTGCGTGAACCTGCTAGGCTTCTTGGGCGTGTATGGGAAGACAAAAGATACACCGGAGGCACGGGAGGACCAGGAATGTGTGCACGAAAAAGACGACATGCCTCTAAAACAGTATGAAGGTCTTGCCAGCTACGCTCTTACCAAAGAAGAGAAGGAAATCTTCTTTGAATGCCTGCTCAGTATGAAGGTCCCGTCTGGCTTCTCGTCGAATATAAAGGGAATAATAAATATGGCAGAGAAAAAGTTTCAGAACCTAAAGTCTCATGACTGCCACGTGATTATGACGCAACTGCTTCCGGTTGCATTGAGGGGGCTTCTACCGGAAAACGTTCGATTAGCCATTGTGAAGCTATGTGCATTCCTCAACGCAATCTCTCAGAAGGTGATCGATCCAGAAATCCTACCAAGGTTAAGGAGTGATGTGGCGCAATGTCTTGTCAGTTTCGAGCTGGTGTTCCCACCATCCTTCTTCAATATCATGACGCACGTCCTAGTTCATCTAGTCGACGAGATTGCCATTCTGGGCCCTGTATTTCTACACAATATGTTCCCCTTTGAGAGGTTCATGGGAGTCTTAAAGAAATATGTTCGTAACCGTGCTAGGCCAGAAGGAAGCATCTCCACAGGCCATCAAACAGAGGAGGTCATTGGGTTTTGTGTTGACTTCATTCCTGACCTTAAGAAGATTGATCTCTCTCAATCATGGTATGAGGGGAGACTGACTGGAAAAGGCACGCTAGGAGCGGACTCAATAATATGTAGGGACGTACATTCTTGGTCTCAAGCACACTACACAGTTCTACAGAATTCTACCTTGGTGACCCCGTATGTCAATGAACACAAGAATATTGTGCGCTCCAAACACCCGGAGCAGTGTGACAACTGGATTACATGTGAACACATCAGGACTTTCGGCAGTTGGTTGCAAACACGTCTCATGGGTGACAACACTGTTTCTGATGAGCTGTACTCGTTGGCCAGGGGACCATCTTCGACTGTATTGACTTACAAAGGGTACGAGATAAATGGGAATACATTTTACATGATTGCCCAAGATCAAAAGAGCACCAACCAAAACAGTGGTGTCCGCATTGATGCAGCAACCAAGAGGGGAAAGGACACATATTATGGTTACATAGTGGACATATGAGAACTTGACTATGGACATGATTTTAAGGTCCCTTTGTTTCGGTGCAAATGGGTCAATCTGTCAGGAGGCGGGGTACAGGTAGACCCACAGTACGGAATGACAACAGTGGATCTCAACAATCTTGGGTACACAGACGAACCATTTGTCCTAGCCAATGATGTGGCGCAGGTTTTCTATGTGAAGGACATGTCTACCAAACCGAGAAAAAGAAAAGATAAGGAAGCGAATACATCATACGATGAGCCAAAGCGCCACATAGTTCTTTCAGGAAAAAGAGACATCGTGGGAGTGGAGGGCAAGACAGACATGTCTGAAAATTATGAAAAGTTTCATGAAATTCCTCCCTTCAAAGTCAAGGCTGACCCAAGCACCCTGTTAAATGATGAAGATTATCGATGGTTACGGCGCAATAAGCAAAGGAGAGAAGCGAAGAAAAAGTGAAGACTTTCTCTCCACAACTATTATGATGATGCCTTTGATCTAGAATATCACTGCAGTTACATGTCAAGAAATGAAATCCCTTTGTAACAGATGAGTTTTCGTCCAGAACCTTGATATACTTCGAAAGAGATTGTCCATTTTGTACACGAAGTGCATCCAGTTTTTGCCGTAACCCTCTCAACTTTTTAGAACATGCTATGTGGGTGAAATGATGATACCATGCCAACTTTCAACCTTTTCAGAGTTCATTTGTAGTCCTTTTCAATTCCAGGGTCATTTAGCTTCAAAAAAATCAGTAAATGCATGAAAAATACCAAATGAAGTCAGAAAGGGTTGCAAATTGATGATGTGGCTTTGAATGGTGCATTTTGAACACACAAAAAGTCTGGAGTTCAAATAAGTTCAAAAAAATGAAATCCCTTTGTAACAGATGAGTTTTCGTATGAAACCATGATACTTCGAAAGAGATTGTCCATTTTGTACACGAAGTGCATCCAGCTTTTGCTGTAACCCTCTCAACTTTTTAGCACATGCCATTTGGGTGAAATGATGATACATTGCCAACTTTCAACCTTTTCAGAGTTTATTTGAAGTGATTTTCAATTTCAGGGTCATTTAGCTCAAAGAATGAACTAATAGCAAAAAGAATGAACTAGAAAACTTTTATGAAACTCTAATAGCAAAAAGAATGAACTAAAAAGATTTTATAAACCTCTATTATTTTTGAAACTAAATTTTTATAAAATTTATGCCACTAAAATTATCAAAGTATTTTTTGTTCAAAACATTAATAGCAAAAAGAATTTTCATAAAGAATTTTTTTGTTAGAAACTTTAATAGCAAACTAAAATAACAAAATCAGTTTTTGATTAAAACAGACATTTAAAATAACCTAAAAATTACCAAATTGAATATAATGATAAAACACAGTAATATTAAATAGCAGGAAAAAGAATCACTCAAAAATCTATTTTTATAGTAAAGTTATTCATAAACTAGTGATTCACACAAATTTAAAAGAATTTAAATTTAAACTATTCAAATTTGAAACCTAATGGCACTAACAGAAAGTTTATAATTTTTGTGACGTAAAAGCAAAAAGAATCACTGAAAAACTGTAAGTATTTAGTAAGTACAAAAAAAAATAAAGCAAAATAGAAAACAAAAAAACTGGAAAAAAAATTAAAAAAATGCCACCTACTGGGCCACCACGGCCTGAATACGACTAGAAACCCAACCGGCTAGTTGGGCCAGGATTCAGGCCCGCAGCTGGCCCAGTAGGCCCACAGGCAAAGGAGTGAGACATTAGGCCCGTAAGCCTGCAGTTGAGAGGAGCTCGAGAGGGTCAGCGCAGCAGCGCTTATAAACAACTCTCGAGCCCTCTCAGCTAGCGAGGTGGGACTAAACTTTTGGCCCCGGGCAGCACACCCCTTTCGTCCCGGTTGGTGGCACCAACCAGGACCAATAACCACCTTTGGTCCCGGTTGGTGGCACCAACCGGGACCAATGCTACCCTTTCGTCCTGGTTCGTGGCACCAACCGGGACCAAAGATCTCTGCTTCCCGCCCTTTGGGCTGAAGAAAGGAGACATTTGGTCCCGGTTTGTGGCACCAACCGGGACTAAAGGGGGGCATTGGTCCTGGTTGGTGCCACAAACCGGGACCAAAGGTGGTTGCTATATAACCCAAGACTTAGGAAATTCCCCCCACCCGCCATTCTTCTCTCGACGACGCCGCCAGGCTGCTGCTGCTGCCCTCGACGCCGTCACCTCCCCGAGGTTGCCGTCGCCATCGCCGCCCGCTCCTCATCGCCATCGCCGTCCCTGCCCCGACGTCGACACGCCGCCCCGCGCCCCTGCCCTGCCCGACGCGCCACCCCGTGCCCCCTGCCTCGACGCCGGCCGCCCCGTGCCCACTGCCTCGACGCCGGCCGCCCCGTGCCCCTGCCCCGCGCCCCCGGCCTGCCCCGACCACGCCGAACCTCTCCTCCCCGTTCGGTCCGGCCGGCGCCCCCTTCCTCCCTGTCCTCCTCTCTCTGTCCTTTTTTTCATATATATGATGATTTTTTTTCATAGATGATATGTAGTGTATATGATGATATGTATGTGTATATATGATGATATGTCCTAATTTTTCATAATTTTTTTGTTCATATATATGATGATATTTTTTTCCTAGAATATGATTTTTTTGTTCATAGATGATCATATATATGATGTTTTTTTGTTCATATGTATGCATGGATGCGGATGGAATATGATGTTTTTTTGTTCATAGAATATGATGTTTTTTTATTCATAGAATATATTTTTTTGTTCATGAGAGAGGCGGGGACGTCGGACATTCATGAGAGAGGCGGTCCGGTCGTCGGACATGTCATGTGGAAATTTTTTTTGTTCATAGAAAACTCCTAGCACTTCAACATGAGGGGGGACGTCGATCAACCCCCTCTCGCCTGACCAAACTCTCGAGTCCACCCAAACCGGGACTGAGATGTGATAGGTAGTATTTTTTTTGTTCATAGAAAACTCCGGTAACTCTTCAACATGAGGGGGGACGTCGGTCAACCCCCTCTCGCTCGACCAAACTCTCGAGTCCACCCAAAAACCGGGACGAGATGTGATAGGTAGAATTTTTTGTTCATAGAAAACTCGGTAACTCTTCAACATGAGGGGGGACGTCGATCAACCCCCGCTCGCCCGACCAACTCTCGAGTCCACAAACCGGGACTGAGATGTGATAGGTAGAATTTTTTGTTCATAGAAAACTTGGTAACTCTTCAACATGAGGGGGGACGTCGATCAACCCCCTCTCGCCCGACCAAACTCTCGAGTCCACCCAAACCGGGACTGAGATGTGATAGGTAGTATTTTTTTGTTCATAGAAAATTCCGTTACTCTTCAACATGAGGGGGAAGTCGATCAACCCCCGCTCGCCCGACCAAACTCTGAGTCCACCCAAACCGGGACTGAGATGTGATAGGTAGTAAGGGTTAGGTAAATGTTTTTTTTTTTTTTTGTTCATAGAAAACACCGGTAACTCTTCAACATGAGGGGGACGTCGATCAACCCCCGCTCGCCCGACCAAACTCTCGAGTCCACCCAAACCGGGACTAAGATGTGATAGGTAGTATTTTTTTTGTTCATTGAAAACTCCGGTAACTCTTCAACATGACGGGGGACGTCGATCAACCCCCTCTCGCCAAACCGGGACTGAAAAAGCGTTGTCGAGGCCACCCCAAACCCTAGAAGCGTCGAGGCCACCCAAATTTACCAAGTTTAAAGAGCGTTGTCGAGGCATAGCGATTATTTTTTGCAAAGTGTCATCTCCTGAAAGTATAACCCCGATAACTTCGACATGAGGGGGGACGTCGGACATGCATGAGAGAGGCGGTCCGCAACTAATCCATTGCTCATATATGCATATGATTCCTTGTTGTGATTAATTAGTTAGGTCTATGTTTTCCACTAATATATCCATCTCTCATGTTTGTTTATTGCCATGTTGTAATATTTGCAGAAACTATGGACAGAGACTTAGAACAAGAAGAGTTGTTGGGGGATATAATCTGTGACAGAGGTGTTGTCTTGTCGTTTCTCAACGACACCGATGGTCAGGAAGGAGAGGATGATGGCTCCGGTGATCCAACAATGGAGGAGGAAGGAGATCATGACGGCTCCGGTGACCGAATGGTGGAGGAAGAAGACCATGATGACGGCTCCGATGACCGAACGGAGGAGGGAGCTGTTGCAAAGTCTGGCGAGGTATATATATTAATTAAGCCTGTGCTGACTTGATGCATTAATTGTTTTGGTATGTACATATATTAACGCTTCTTTCTTCTTTTACAGCCCTCCGGATCGAGACAAACTTCCGTAAGGAGATGAGGCCCGAAGAAAAGGTTGCGCCAGGATGAAAGGTTCATGATCACAGCAATCGCGCACGATGGCCAACCGATTGAACCCAAGCAGACGAAGAACACATTTGTTAGTCAGTGCGGAGCAATTGTTAGGGACAGCGTCCCGATCAGCGTCGAGCAATGGAATAAGAGTAAGGACCACCCTGAAGTTTCTTATGTCCAGGATAGACAGAAAGCTGATCTTTGGACCGCGTTGATGGCAAATTTCACCCTACCACCAAAGCAGGATCCGAATAAGCCAGTTATAGAGCCAAAGGTCAAGGCGTTTGCTCTTAAGAAGATGGCAGATCTATTCAGGAACTGGAAGAAAGAGTTGAACACAAAGTTTGTCGAGCAAGGGAAGACTCCAAACTTCAAGGGCCGATATGAGAAGATAAGAGATCACTGGCCCGCATTTGTGGCCTACAAGACATCAGAGAAGGCTAAGCAAAGGTCAGAGACAAACAAGAAAAATGCTGCAAAGAAGAAGTATCACCATCACACGGGGTCAGGTGGTAACTACAAAGCCCGGCCGTTGTGGGACAAAGCTGAGCAAGACCTGCTTGCTAAAGGGGTCCAACCAGCTGAAGGAAATATGCCCTAGAGGCAATAATAAAGTTGTTATTTTATATTTCCTTATTCATGATAAATGTTTATTATTCATGCGAGAATTGTATTGATCGGAAACCTAAATACATGTGTGAATACATAGACAAACATTGTGTCCCTAGTGAGCCTCTACTTGACTAGCTCGTTGATCAAAATGGTTAAGGTTTCCTAACCATAGACATGTGTTGTCATTTGATAACGGGATCACATAATTAGGAGAATGATGTGATGGACAAGACCCATCCGTTAGCTTAGCATAATGATCGCTCAGTTTATTGCTATTGCTTTCTTCACGTCAAATACATATTCCTTCGACTATGAGATTATGCAACTCCCGGATACCGGAGGAATACCTTGTGTTTTATCAAACATCACAACGTAACTGGGTGATCATAAAGATGCTCTACAGGTATCTCCGAAGGTGTTTGTTGAGTTGGCATAGATCGAGATTGGGATTTGTCACTCCGAGTATCGGAGAGGTATCTCTGGGGCCTCTCGGTAATACATATCATAAGAAGCCTTGCAAGCAAATGACTAATGAGTTAGTTACGAGATGATGTATTAAGGAACGAGTAAAGAGACTTGTCGGTAACGAGATTGAACTAGGTATGAAGATACCGACGATCGAATCTCGGGCAAGTAACATACCGATAGACAAAGGGAATTACGTATGTTGTCATAAGGTTCGACCGATAAAGATCTTCGTAGAATATGTAGGAGTCAATATGGGCATCCAGGTTCCGCTATTGGTTATTGACCAGAGAGGTGTCTTGGTCATGTCTACATAGTTCTCGAACCCGTAGGGTCTGCACGCTTAACGTTCGTTGATGATATAGTACTATATGAGTTATGTATGTTGGTGATCGAATGTTGTTCGGAGTCCCGGATGAGATCACGGACATGACAAGGAGCTCCGAAATGGTCTGGAGGTAAAGATTGATATATAGGATGATATGGTTCGGCCAAGGGGTAAAGCCCACGAGGCTTTAGGTCGGTGTAAAAGGAGTTTTGCGGAGGCCAGGGGGCCAAACGCCGGAGACCCTGGCGTCTGGCCCTGGGCAAGACGCCGAGGCCCATGGCGTCTGGGCCAGACGCCAAGGATTAAGGCGTCTGGTCCTGGAAGTCCGAGAAGGACTCTTCCTTGCATGCAAAACCGACTTTGAGGATGCTTTTACTCCAAGTTTCGACCCCAAGGCTCAACATATAAATAGAGGGGCAGGGCCAGCACCTAAGACACATCAAGAAACACCAAGCCGTGTGCCGGCAACCCCGTCCCTCTAGTTTATCCTCCATCATAGTTTCCGTTGTGCTTGGCGAAGCCCTGCGGAGATTGTTCTTCACCAACACCGTCACTACACGGTTGTGCTGCCGGAACTCATCTACTACTTCGCCCCTCTTGCTGGATCAAGAAGGCGAGGACGTCATCGAGCTGAATATGTGCTGAACGTGGAGGTGCCGTACGTTCGGTACTTCATCGGGACGGATCATGAAGGTGTACGACTACATCAACCGCGTTGTCAAACGCTTCCGCTTTCGGTCTACGAGGGTACGTAGACGTACTCTCCCCCTCTCGTTGCTATGCATCTCCATGGATAGATCTTGCGTGAGCGTAGGAAATTTTTGAAATTGCATGCTACGTTTCCCAACAGTGGCATCCGAGCCAGGTTTATGCGTAGATGATATGCACAAGTAGAACACAAAGAGTTGTGGGCGGTGATCATCATACTGCTTACCACCAATGTCTTATTTTGATTCGGCGGTATTGTTGGATGAAGCGGCCCGGACCAACCTTACATGACCATGTTCATGAGACCGGTTCCACCGACAGACATGCAACTAGTTTTGCATAAAGGTGGCTGGCGGGTGTCTGTTTCTCCTACTTTAGTTGAATCGAATTTGACTGCGGTCGGTCCTTGTTGAAGGTTAAAACAACAAACTTGATAAATCACCGTTGTGGTTTTGATGCGTAGGTAAGAACGGTTCTTGCTAGAAGCCCGTAGCAGCCACGTAAAACTTGCAACAACAAAGTAGAGGACGTCTAACATGACGAGCCTGGCATGTACAGACATGGCCTCGGAACATTGGAGACCGAAAGGTCGAACGTGAATCATATAGTAGATATGATCAACATAGAGATGTTCACCATTGATGACTACTCCATCTCACGTGATGATCGGACATGGTTTAGTTGATTTGGATCACGTATCATTTAGATGACTTGAGGGATGTCTATCTAAGTGGGAGTTCTTAAGTAATTTGATTAATTGAACTTAATTTATCATGAACTTAGTCCTGATAGTATTTGCATATCTATGTTGTAGATTAATGGCCCGTGCTACCGTTCCCTTGAATTTTAATGCGTTCCTAGAGAAAGCTAAGTTGAAAGATGATAGTAGCAATGATGCGGACTAGTTCCGTGATCTGAGGATTATCCTCATTGCTGCATAGAAGAATTATGTCCTTGATGCACCGCTAGGTGACAGACCTATTGCAGGAGCAGATGCAAACGTTATGAACATTTAGCAAGCTCGATATGATGACTACTTGATAGTTTAGTGCGCCATGCTTTACGGCTTAGAACCGGGACTTCAAAAACATTTTGAACGCCACGGAGCATATGAGATGTTCCAAGAACTGAAATTGGTATTTTAGACTCATGCCCGTGTCGAGAGGTATGAGACCTCTGACAAGTACTTTGCCTATAAGATGGAGGAGAATAGCTCAACCAGTGAGCATGTGCTCAGAATGTCTGAGTACTGCAATCGCTTGAATCAAGTGGGAGTTAATCTGCCAGATAAGATAGTGATTGACAGAGTTCTCTAGTCACTATCACTAAGCTACTAGAACTTCGTGATGAACTATAATATGCAAGGGATGACGAAAAAGATTCCCGAGCTCTTCGCGATGCTGAAATCGGCGAAGGTAGAAATCAAGTAAGAGCATCAAGTGTTGATGGTTAACAAGACCACTAGTTTCAAGAAAAAAGGGCAAGGGAAATAAAGGGAACTTCAAGAAGAATGGCAAGCAAGTTGCCGCTCCCATGAAGAAGCCCAAAGCTAGACCCAAGCCTGAAACTGAGTGCTTCTACTGCAAAGGAAATGGTCATTAGAAGCGGAACAGCCCCAAATACTTGGCGGATAAGACGGATGGCAAAGTGAACAAAGGTATAGTTGATATACATGTTATTGATGTGTATTTTACTAGTGTTCATAGTAGCCCCTGGGTATTTGATACCGGTTCAGTTGCTAAGATTTGTAACTCGAAACAGGAGTTGCAAAATGAACAGAGACTAGTTAAGGGCAAGGTGACGATGTGTGTTGGAAGTGATTCCAAGGTTGATAAGATCACCATCGCAGACTCCCTTTACCTTCGGGATTAATGTTGAGCCTAAATAAATGTTATTATGTGTTTGCGTTGAGCATGAATATGATTGGATCATGTTTATTGCAATACGGTTATTCATTTAAGACAAAGAATAATTGTTGTTCTGTTTACATGAATAAAACCTTCTATGGTCTTACACTAAATATAAATGGTTTATTGAATCTCGATCGTAGTGATACACATATTCATAATATTGATGCCAAAAGATGCAAAGTTGATAATGATAGTGCAACATGTTTGTGGCACTGCCGTTTAAGTCATACTGGTATAAAGCGCATGACGAAACTCCATACAGATGAACTTTTGGAATCACTTGATTATGAATCATTTGATACTTGCGAACCATGCCTCATGGGCAAGATGACTAAAACTCCGTTCTCCGGAACAATGGAGCGAGCTAATGACTTATTGGAAATAATACATACCGATGTATGCGGTCCGATGAGTGTTGAAGCACGCGGGGGGTATCGTTATTTTCTGACCTTCACAGATGATTTGAGTAGATATGGGTATATCTACTTAATGAAAACAAGTCTGAAACATTTGAAAAGTTCAAAGAATTTCAGAGTGAGGTGGAGAATCATCGTAACAAGAAAATAAAGTTTCTACGATCTGATCGTGGAGGTGAATATTTGAGTTACGAGTTTGGCCTTCATTTAAAACAATGTGGAATAGTTTCACAACTCACGCCACCTAGAACACCACAGCGTAATGGTGTGTCCGAATGTCGTAACCGTACTTTATTAGATATGGTGCGATCTATGATGTCTCTTACCGATTTACCACTATCGTTTTGGGGTTATGCATTAGAGACAGCTGCATTCTTGTTAAATAGGGCACCATCTAAATCCATTGAGATGACACCGTATGAATTGTGGTTTGGCAAGAAATCTAAGCTGTCGTTTCTTAAAGTTTGGGGTTGCGACACTTATGTCAAAAGGCTTCAGCCTGATAAACTCGAACCCAAATCGGAGAAGTGCGCCTTCATAGGATACCCTAAGGAAACAATTGGGTACACCTTCTACCATAGATCCGAAGGCAAGATCTTTGTTGCCAAGAATGGAACCTTTCTAGAGAAGGAGTTTCTCTCGAAAGAAGTGAGTGGGAGGAAAGTAGAACTTGATGAGATAATTGTGCCTTCTCTCGAATTGGAAAGTAGCTCATCACAGAAAACCATTCCCGTGATGCCTACACCAACTAGAGAGGAAGCTAATGATGATGATCATGAAACTTTAGATCAAGTTACTACAGAACTTCGTAGGTCAACCAGAACACGATCCGCACCAGAGTGGTACGGGAATCTTGTACTGGAAGTCATGTTACTAGACCAAGGCGAACCTACGAACTATGAAGAAGCTATGATGAGCCTAGATTCCGACAGATGGCTTGAGGCCATGAAATCTGAGATAGGATCCATGGATGAGAATAAAGTATGGACTTTGGTGGACTTGCCCGATGATCGGCGAGCCATAGAGAATAAATGGATCTTCAAGAAGAAGACTGACGCCGATGGTAATGTTACTCTCTACAAAGCTCGACTTATCGCAAAAGGTTTTTGACAAGTTCAAGGAGTTGATTACGATGAGACTTTCTCACCCATAGCGATGCTTAAGTCCATCCGAATCATGTTAGCAATTGCCGCATTTTATGATTATAAAATCTGGCAAATGGACGTCAAAACTGCATTCCTTAATAGATTTCTTAAAGAAGAGTTGTATATGATGCAACCAGAAGGTTTTGTCGATCCTAAAGATGCTAACAAAGTGTGCAAACTCCAGCGATCCATCTATGGACTGGTGCAAGCATCTCGGAGTTGGAATATATGCTTTGATGAGGTGATCAAAGCATATGGTTTTATACAGACTTTCGGTGAAGCCTGTATTTACAAGAAAAGTGAGTGGGAGCTCTGTAGCATTTCTGATATTATATGTGGATGACATATTGTTGATTGGAAATGATATAGAATTTCTGGATAGCATAAAAGGATACTTGAATAAGAATTTTTCAATGAAAGACCTCGGTGAAGCTGCTTATATATTGGGCATCAAGATCTATAGGGATAGATCGAGACGCTTAATAGGACTTTCACAATGCACATACCTTGACAAAGTTTTGAAGAAGTTCAAAATGGATCAGTCAAAGAAGGAGTTCTTGCCTATATTACAAGATGTGAAGTTGAGTAAGACTCAAAGCCCGACCACGGCAGAAGATAGAGAGAGAATGAAAGTCATTCCTTATGCCTCAGCCATAGGTTCTATACGATATGCCATGCTATGTACCACACCTGATGTGTGTCTTGACACTTATCTGGCAAAGAAGGTACAAGAGTGATCCAGGAGTGGATCACTGGACATCGGTAAAAATTATCCTTAGTTACCTAAGAGGACTAAGGAAATGTTTCTCGGTTATGGAGGTGATAAAGAGTTCGTCGTAAAGTGTTACGTCGATACAAGCTTTAACACCTATCTGGATGACTCTGAGTATCAATCTGGATACATATTGAAAGTGGAAGCAATCAACTAGAGTAGCTCCATGCAGAGCATTGAAGACATAGAAATTTGCAAAAATACATACGGATCTGAATGTAGCAGACCCGTTGACTAAACTTCTCACACAAGCAAAACATGATCACACCTTAGTACTCTTTGGGTGTTAATCACATGGCGATGTGAACTACATTATTGACTCTAGTAAACTCTTTGGGTATTGGTCACATGACGATGTGAACTATGGGTGTTAATCACATGGCGATGTGAACTAGATTATTGACTCTAGTGCAAGTGGGAGACTGAAGGAAATATGCCCTAGAGGCAATAATAAAGTTGTTATTTTATATTTCTTTATTCATGATAAATGTTTATTATTCATGCTAGAATTGTATTGATCGGGAGACTAAATACATGTGTGAATACATAGACAAACATTGTGTCCCTAGTGAGCCTCTACTTGACAAGCTCATTGATCAAAGATGGTTAAGGTTTCTTAACAATAGACATGTGTTGTCATTTGATAACGGGATCACATCATTAGGAGAATGATGTGATGGACAAGACCCATCCGTTAGCTTAGCATAATGATCGTTCAGTTTATTGCTATTGCTTTCTTTATGTCAAATACATATTCCTTCGACTATGAGATTATGCAACTCCCGAATACCAGAGGAATACCTTGTGTTCTATCAAACGTCACAACGTAACTGGGTGATCATAAAGATACTCTACAGGTATCTCCGAAGGTGTTTGCTGAGTTGGCATAGATCGAGATTGGGATTTGTCACTCCGAGTTTCGGAGAGGTATCTTTAGGCCCTCTCGGTAATGCACATCATAAGAAGCCTTGCAAGCAAATGACTAATGAGTTAGTTACGAGATGATGTATTATGGAACGAGTAAAGAGACTTGCCGGTAATGAGATTGAACTAGGTATGAAGATACCGACGATCGAATCTCGGGCAAGTAACATACCGATAGACAAAGGGAATTACGTATGTTGTCATAAGGTTCGACCGATAAAGATCTTCGTAGAATATGTAGGAGCCAATATGGGCATCCAGGTTCTGCTATTGGTTATTGACCAGAGAGGTGTCTCGGTCATGTCTACATAGTTCTCGAACCCGTAGGGTCCGCACGCTTAACGTTCGTTGACGATATAGTACTATATGAGTTATGTATGTTGGTGACCGAATGTTGTTCGGAGTCCCGGATGAGATCATGGACATGACGAGGAGCTCCGTAATGGTCCGGAGGTAAAGATTGATATATAGGATGATATGGTTCGGCCAAGGGGTAAAGCCCACGAGGCTTTAGGTCGGTGCAAAAGGAGTTTTGCGGAGGCCAGGGGGCCAAACGCCGGAGACCTTGGCGTCTAGCCCTGTGCCAGACGCCAAGGCCCATGGCGTCTGGGCCAGACGCCAAGGATTATGGCGTCTTGTCCTGGAAGTCCGAGAAGGACTCTTCCTTGCGGGCAAAACCGACTTTGAGGAGGCTTTTACTCCAAGTTTTGACCCCAAGGCTCAACATATAAATAGAGGGGCAGGGCTAGCACCTAAGACACATCAAGAAACACCAAGCCGTGTGCCGGCAACCCCGTCCCTCTAGTTTATCCTCCGTCATTTTTTCCGTTGTGCTTGGCGAAGCCCTGCAGAGATTGTTCCTCACCGACATCGTCACTACACCGTCATGTTGCCGGAACTCATCTACTACTTCGCCCCTCTTGCTGGATCAAGAAGGCGAGGTCGTCATCGAGCTGAACGTGTGCTGAACGCGGAGGTGCCATACGTTCGGTACTTGATCGGGACGGATCGTGAAGGTGTACGACTACATCAACCGCGTTGTCAAACGCTTCCGCTTTTGGTCTACGAGGGTACGTAGACATACTCTCCCCCTCTTGTTGCTATGCATCTCCATGGATAGATCTTGCGTGAGCGTAGGAATTTTTTTAAATTGCATACTACGTTTCCCAACACCAGCGACATTGAACTGGCCAGACCGTTCAAGGAATTGGTTCTTCGGGGTTGGGGGAACTTTGGACCCAGAAACAGGGGAGTGTCGTTGGACGGACGAGCAACTTGCAATACCCATCAAGAAGCTTCAGAAATATATCAGCGCAGTGCAGAAAGGGACGTTCATTCCCGACAGAGAGAAGGACGAGCTGACTGAGGCCCTCGAAAATCCTGAGCACCCTGGACGAACACGCGGCACACCAGGCTCCGTTCCGTGGGTGGTTGGGTTTCCCGGCGCAGGTGGTTACAAAAGCCGAGAGAGAAAGAGGAAAGCGGAGCTGAGCGAAATGCAGAAGCTCAATGCAAGAATAGCGAAGCTAGAGGAACTTGTAGCTGCCGGCCAACCATCTCAGCGGCACGAAGATGCTGCCCCAGAAGCTACCCCACCATCTCAGCGGAGAAGCAGCGTGGCTTCCACGGAGCTCGTTCAGCCTGATTTCACGGCTCCTCGCTACCCCGTGGATACTATCACGGAGGCTCAACATTGCGAGCTTATGACGAAATGGCAGAACCTGACTTTGAAGGCGACTGTCGGCTCTGTTGCACCTCCTCAAGCTGACGGAACTTTTCACTGCGGTCCGATTCCACATGGCTATGCTGTTGTGACGGTGGATGAAATAATGGAGGGATTTCAGGAGCTGGAGCTTGACCACCCTACAGGTGAAGGGGAGAATCATCTGGTTTATACTTTGAGGAGTACATGTCTATGGAGGAAGGAGTACATCAAGCTTCTAAACTGGACGCCTCCTCCTCCGGCGAGTCAGGGCACTCTGCCTCCTCCTCCGGCGAGTGATCAGGGCACTCCGCCTCCTCCTCCACCTCCTCCGGCGCGTGAGGGCACTCCGACTCCTCCTCCGGCGCGTCGGAGTACTCCGCCTCCTCCGGCGTGTCAGCGGACTTTGCTGCATTAGCAACGGCGGAAGAGAGACAACGCCGCTCCGGCGGCTAGCAGTACAAGAGGCGAGAAGAATTTCAAATACGGTCCAAGCCTCAAGCCTCAGGAAAAGTTACCATATAAGAGGACCGACGAGGAAACCGCGGAAATCAGTGCTGCCGAAGTGGAGGCCCATTTTGCACGGAAACTGATGAAGACATGTACCTAGGGTAGGGTAATAGGCCCGACCTAGACACCCTTACCGAGGACACTGCCCTAAAGCAAATGACATTCAAAGGATGGCACCATCTACCGACTGAAATCGCCATAGGGTGCAACCCACTCGACCAACAGTTCACTCGGACAACCCAATTCCATTCGACCGGGGTGTACTCACTCGACCCTACCGGAAACCACTCGGAAGACAGAAGATCTAAGGTCACTCAGGATGGCAAGGGTCAGGCGTTCACTCCGTAGTCTTAATGATCATTTATTTGCCTTTATTGCTGGTGTTACCAGTAACGTCCTGTCTTTACAGACATTGAAACCCTTGTAACGTGGGACGGTTGGGGTTCTGGCGCACTCTATATAAGCCACCCCCCTCCTCAGGCACAAGGGTTCGCACCCCCTGTAATTTCACGCATAAGTCAATCGACCGAGCCTCCGGGCACCGAGACGTAGGGCTGTTACTTCCTCCGAGAAGGGCCTGAACTCGTAAATCTTGCGTGCACAACCTCACCGTAGCTAGGATCTTGCCTCCTCATACCTACCCCCCATTCTACTGTCAGACTTAGAACCACGACAGTTGGCGCCCACCTTGGGGCCGGTGTCTTAGCAACTTTCCGGTGAGGTTGCGATTTTTTCCGATTCCCATCATCATGGTTTCGGGTGGAGGTTTGGCTGAGGGCCATGAGATCCGTCTCGGTGCGCTCGTCTTCATCGCCGACGACTCCGCCTGGCTCCAGGAGGCCCCCCTCGACGTCGAGACGTTCCCCCTCCGCGGGGCGACGCACTTTCACGCATGTGTCCCCGGCGTCCTTCTACGGCAGCCGTCGACCCAATATCGGTCGTTTCCTATGGCATCTTCGTTCCCCGCTGTTCACCGTCGCAAGCGATCTGGTCGATCGCGGCTTCAGCGGTGGGTGAAGCATGCAGTGGCACGTCAATCGGCCACTCCTCAAGTCGTGGCAATCGAGCCCGATGAATCTCTCTATGGCCTGTTCGATCTGTCGACCGGCTCCGTCGAGACTCTGTCCGAGTGCGACAGCAGCGATCCTGCGGCGGAGGTCCTGATGGTCGACATGCCGCATAGCCCGCCTGGCATGCGTCGCAACGGAGGCGGCGACGGCGGTGGCGATCCATCGCATGTTCACGAGCAATACCACCCCGAAACCCTCTCTTCACAGCGGAGGGAGGAACTTCACCGCCGCAACGAGGAAGCACTCCACACGCCCACCGTCGGAGAGACCTCTGAGGCTCGGGCCTTGGAGGCCGCGCGCTTGGCCACTTTGGCTGAACGCACTCGACTGGAAAATCTTCAGCATGCACTCGCCGAACATGCTCGGCAGCGGATTCCTGAGTCCAGTCGACGGAGGCAATTATTCCCTCCTGAACCTCAGGTATACTGCACTCCGATTCAGAACCTTGCAGCCGCAGCTCGTATAGCAGAATCCATCCAGCCATCCTAGTCAGAAGCTGGGCAAGGTTTGATGCAGATCTGGGCTCTGCTCCGGGCGGCAGGAGACCAAAACACTGCAGTATCATAGTCGCGTGACAGAATCCATAGCAGATCTGTGGTGGCTGACACAGTTCAGTCGGCTCACAGCCCAAGATCGCCTCCGTGGCATGAAGGGCGGGTGCATCGCCAGGATCAACATTTGGGTCGGATCCACGAGCAGTACGATCATCGACTCGGTCGTGATTACCGCCGTCGAGCGCCTACACCCCCTCCGAGAAGCGGATCATATGTGCCCCGGCACTATGATGACAGGCGCCCGTACAGCGGAGGGCGGCGGACGCCGGTCGACCCAAGGGAGCCAGGGTTTGATGCGAGGTCAATTTTGGTGCAAGGTTTGGTCGACAGGAACCGAGCACATAGAGAGGGGCAAGGCAGAGATCGCCCGAGTGGAAGCAGGATTCATGTTTCGGGTCCCGAGTGTTTTAGCAGATCTATCAGAGCCGCTGAGATCCCCCCCAACTTCAGGTTGGCGACTGGGGTCAGTAAGTTCACCGGTGAGTCGAAGCCTGATACTTGGCTGGAAGATTACTGAGTGGCTGTCCAGATCGGTGGTGGAAATGATGAAGTAGCTATGAAACACCTTCCTCTCATGCTGGAAGGGTCGGCCAGAGCATGGCTGAATCAGTTGGCTCCAGGCAGTATATTCAGCTGGGAGGAGTTAGCCCGAGTGTTTGTCAGGACATTTGAGGGCACATGCAAATGACCTGCGGGGTTGACAGAATTGCAGCATTGTGTTCAGAAGCCGAATGAAACTCTGAGGGATTACATCCAAAGATGGACCACACTACACCACACGGTAGAGAATGTATCCCAACACCAAGCAGTTTGTGCCTTCAAGGAAGGCGTTCGGTATCGGGAGCTTAACTTGAAATTCGGTCGGACAGGAGATATGTCTCTGACCCGAATGAAGGAAATAGCCACCCGGTATGCTAATGGTGAAGAAGAGGACCGACTCTGCAGTGGGAAGGGTAAGCCAGTCGCCCAAGACACCGGAGTGGGTCGGAAGCAGAAACGCAAAGCCGAGCCAGCAGGTCCAGGTGAAGCTGCAGTTGTAACTCAAGGAAAATTCGAAGGAAAGCCCAAGGGACCCTGGATCCCCAAGTAGGTGAAAGATCAGGCTGGGAATGATGTGTTGGACTTGCCATGTCACATTCACACCAAGAAGGATGAAGAAGGAAATCTGATTTATCCCAAACACACCACTCGACAGTGTCGACTCCTGATCCAGCAGTTCCGAGAGAAACAACCCAATGAAAAGGAAAAAGAGTCTGACAAGGATGGTGATCAGGAAGAAGATGATGACGGTTTCCCTAACGTCAATTCCACTTTGATGATTTTTGCTGACATTGAGAGTAAAAGTCGATTGAAAGTCATCAACGGAGAGGTAAACATGGTTGCTCCGGCAACGACGACATATTTGAAATGGTTAAAGACTCCCATCACATTCGACCAATCTGACCACCCACCGCACGTCGCCACCCCCGGGAGGCAAGCGTTGGTGGTCGACCCGGTCGTTGGGGGCACCCGACTGACCAAAGTCTTGATGGATGGTGGCAGCGGCTTGAACATTTTGTATGCAGAGACTCTTTGTGGGATGGGCATTCCAATGTCCAGGCTCAGTGAGAGCAACATGCGGTTCCATGGTGTCATTCCAGGGAAGAAAGCTGATTCACTCGGACAGATCACTCTTAATGTGGTTTTCGGCGACTCAAAGAATTACCGCAAGGAGAAGCTGACATTTGAAGTTGTGGATTTTCACAGTGCCTATCATGCTATTCTGGGCAGAACTGCATATGCCCGTTTCATGGCTCGACCGTGTTACGTGTACCTCAAGCTGAAGATGCCTGGCCCCAAGGGCGTGATCACGGTCACTGGCAATAGCCAACGAGCAGAAGAGTGCCTCCAGAAGGGCTCTAAGATTGCCGATGAATAGATGGCAGCGATTGAAATGGAAGAGTATAAGAAGACTGCAGATCCGAGTGATTTGTTGCACACTAAGAAGCCTGCTTCCGAGTCTGCATTTCAGTCGTCCGGTGAAACAAAGCCTGTTCACATTCACCCGACCGATCCCAGTGCTACCACGACTCGTATCTCAACAACACTCGACAGCAAATAGGAAGAAGCGCTCATCCAGTTCCTCCGTGAGAACTGGGACATCTTCGCATGGAAGCCATCTGACATGTCGGGTGTACCCAGGGGGCTGGCTGAGCACCGTTTGCGAGTCGATCCAAAGGCAAAACCCGTGAAAGAGCACCTCCGTCGGTCCGCAGCAGAGAAGAGAAAGGCAATCGGCGAGGAGGTGGCTCGGCTTTTGGCAGCTGAGTTCATCCGCGAGATTTACCACTCCGAGTGGCTCGCCAATGTTGTCATGGTTCCCAAGAAGGACGATTCACTCCGTATGTGCATTGATTTCAAGCATATCAATCGGGCCTGCCCGAAAGATCATTTTCCTCTCCCCCGCATCGATCAGATAGTCGACTCGACTGCGGGATGTGAGCGATTGTCCTTCCTGGATGCATATTCCGGGTACCATCAGATCCGACTGTTTGGACCTGATGAAATTAAAACAGCTTTTATCACCCCATTCGGGTGCTTTTGCTATGTCACCATGCCCTTTAGTCTCAAGAATGCTGGTGCCACATTCATGCGCATGATACAGAAGTGCCTACTAACTCAAATCAGTCGGAATGTGGAGGCATACATGGATGACATCGTGGTTAAGTCGCGCAAAGGTTCCGACCTGCTGACTGACCTTGCTGAAACCTTTGCCAATTTGAGAAGATATGATATCAAGCTTAATCCGTCGAAGTGTACATTTGGAGTTCCAGGTGGAAAGTTACTCGGTTTCCTTGTTTCCGAACGTGGGATCGATGCAAACCCAGAAAAAGTTGGTGCAATCCTCCGAATGAAACGCCCTGTGCGTGTACACGACGTTCAGAAGCTTACTGGTTGTTTGGCAGCTTTCAGTCGATTCATCTCTCGCCTCGATGAAAAGGCATTGCCTCTTTACCGACTGATGAAGAAATCTGATAAGTTCGAGTGGACTCCTGAAGCTGACGCAGCGTTTGCAGAGCTCAAAGCCCTGCTTACCACCCAGCCGGTGCTTGCTGCTCCAATCAGCAAAGAGCCTTTACTGCTTTATATAACAGCCACTGAACAGGTTGTCAGTACAGTACTCACGGTCGAGCGGGAAGAAGAAGGCAAAACTTACAAGGTTCAATGCCCAGTATACTATATTTCTGAAGTCTTAACTCCATCCAAGCAGAGATATCCACATTATCAGAAGCTTGTCTATGGAATCTACTTGATCACGAAGAAGGTTGCACATTACTTCTCAGATCATTCAATTACAGTCATCAGTGACGCTCCGTTGTCAGAAATTCTAAACAACAGAGATGCAACTGGCCGAGTGGCAAAGTGGGCGATTGAACTCCTTCCGCTGGATATCAAGTTCGAGGCAAAGAAAGCGATCAAGTCTCAAGCGATAGCAGATTTCCTCGTCGAGTGGATTGAACAGCAGTTACCGACCCAGATACAGTCGGAACATTGGACTATGTTCTTCGACGGGTCCAAGATGTTGAATGGTTCAGGTGCTGGAGTGGTCCTGGTATCTCCACGGGGCGACAACCTCAGATATGTTCTCCAGATTCACTTTGATTCCTCCAACAATGAAGCTGAATATGAGGCACTCTTGTATGGATTGCGTATGGCCATTTCACTCGGCGTCCGCTGCCTAATGGTTTACGGTGACTCAGATTTAGTGGTTAATCAAGTGATGAAGGAGTGGGACGTCAGGAGCCAAGCTATGACTGGTTATTGCAATGCGGTGAGGAAGTTAGAAAAGAAGTTTGAAGGGCTAGAGCTCCACCATATACCCCGACTGAAGAATCAAGCAGCTGATGACTTGGCAAAGATAGGATCCAAGCGGGAGCCTATTCCCAGCAATGTGTTTTTGGAGCATATTCATGCACCATCAGTTCAAGAAGATCCCTTCACAGAAGAGCCCCCACAGCCTAAAAGTTCCACTGATCCGACTGAAGTTGAAATCCCAGCTGTGGTCGACTTGATCATGGAAGTTTTGATTGTTATTCCAGATTGGACAGTGCCGTACATTGCATATATTCTCAGGAAAGAGCTTCCAGAGGATGAAGAAGAGGCTCGCCAGATTGTCCGTCGATCCAAAGCTTTCACAGTAATGGGGGAGCAACTCTATAGAGAAAGTGTCACGGGGGTCGTTCAGAAATGCATCACTCTGGAAGAAGGCCGAATGATCCTCGATGATATTCACTCGGGAACCTGTGGTCACCATGCGTCTTCTCGGGCCATCATGGCCAAAGCGTATCGAGCAGGGTTTTATTGGCCGCGGGCAAATGAGATGGCAAAGGAGATAATTGACAAATGTGAGGGCTGCCAGTTCTACTCCAACATGTCCCACAAACCCGCTTCAGCCCTGAAGACCATTCCACTTGTCTGGCCCTTCGCTGTTTGGGGTTTGGATATGGTGGGACCTCTGAAGACTGGCAGGAGTGGCTTCACCCATGTGCTTGTAGCAGTCGACAAGTTCACCAAGTGGATCGAAGCTAAACCTGTCAAAAACCTGGATTCAAGTACTGCGGTCAGCTTCATCAGAGGGTTAACATTTAGATATGGAGTCCCACACAGCATCATCACAGATAATGGGTCGAACTTTGATTCTGATGAGTTCCGAGCTTTCTGTGCGTCCCAAGGTACTCGGGTCGACTATGCTTCAGTCGCCCACCCTCAGTCGAATGGACAGGCAGAAAGAGCGAATGGTTTGATTCTCAAAGGGTTGAAACCTCGATTGATGCGCGACCTCAAGCATGCGGCCGGCGCTTGGGTACATGAGCTACCGTCAGTCCTTTGGGGATTAAGAACAACACCAAATCGGTCGACTGGTCGAACCCCCTTCTTCATGGTCTATGGGGCTGAAGCTGTGCTGCCGAGTGACTTGCTTCACAATGCACCCAGAGTAGAACTCTTCTCAGAAGCCGAAGCAGAACGAGCTCGAGAAGATGCTGTTGATCTTCTGGAAGAAGAAAGAGAGATGGCCTTGATCCGATCGACCATTTATCAGCAAGACCTTCGTCGATTATATGCCAGAAATGTGAAGGGTCGAGCATTTCAGGAAGGGGACCTTGTGCTCCGAGTGGACCAGCAATGGCCTCACAAACTTGCCCCCGCTTGGGAAGGTCCCTTCATCGTCACCAAGGTGCTCCACAACGGAGCGTATCACCTCTACAATGTGGAGCATAATAAAGACGAGCCACGCGCTTGGAATGCAGAGCTACTCCGCCGTTTTTATACTTAAGTGTTCAGACTAATGAGATGTAATAAAGAGTACCTTTCAGTTCGTTTATCAAAGACATGGTTTTACAGTCTCCTAAATGATTGTTGTTACTAACACATGTGTCCAAAATCCCCCAGTGGGTGGCTTAGCCGCGAATCCGATTCGCCTAAGTTCAAAAAATCCTACCGAGTGATGAGCAACCCTCTCACTCGGGGGCTTAGCTGCAGTCCTATACTCGCCTAAGTTTAAGAAAATCCTACCGAGTGATGAGCAACCCTCTCACTCGGGGGCTTAGCTGTAGTCCTGTACTCGCCTAAGTTTAAGAAAATCCTACCGAGTGATGAGCAACCCTCTCACTCGGGGGCTTAGCTGCAGTCCTGTACTCGCCTAAGTTTAAGAAAATCCTATCGAGTGATGAGCAACCCTCTCACTCGGAGGCTTAGCTGCAGTCCTGTGCTCGCCTAAGTTTAAAGAAAATCTACCGAGTGATGAGCAACCCTCTCACTCGGAGGCTTAGCTGCAGTCCTGTACTCGCCTAAGTTTAAAGAAAATCCTACCGAGTGATGAGCAACCCTCTCACTCGGGGGCTTAGCTGCAGTCCGTATCGCCTAAGTGTTAAGAAAATCCTACCGAGTGATGAGCAACCCTCTCACTCGGGGGCTTAGCTGCAGTCCTGTACTCGCCTAAGTTTCAAAAATCCTACCGAGTGATGAGCAACCCTCTCACTCGGGGCTTAGCTGCAGTCCTGTACTCGCCTAAGTTTCAAAAATCCTACCAAGTGATGAGCAACCCTCTCACTCGGGGGGTTAGCTGCAGTCCTGTACTCGCCTAAGTTTAAAAAAATCCTACCGAGTGATGAGGAACCTCTCATCGGGGGCTTAGCTGCAGTCCTGTACTCGCCTAAGTTTCAAAAATCTACCGAGTGATGAGCAACCCTCTCACTCGGGGCTTAGCTACAGTCCTGTACTCGCCTAAGTTTAAAAAAATCTACCGAGTGATGAGGAACCCTCTCACTCGGAGGCTTAGCTGCAGTCCTGTACTCGCCTAAGTTTAAGAAAAATCCTACCGAGTGATGAGCAACCCTCTCACTGGGGGTAGCTGCAGTCCTGTACTCGCCTAAGTTTGTAAAATCCTACCGAGTGATGAGCAACCCTCTCACTCGGGGGCTTAGCTGCAGTCCTGTACTCGCCTAAGTTTAAAAAAATCCTACCGAGTGATGAGGAACCCTCTCACTCGGAGGATTAGCTGCAGTCCTGTACTCGCCGTTTAAAAAATCCTACCGAGTGATGAGCAACCCTCTCACTGGGGGCTTAGCTGCAGTTCATCGTACTCGCCTAAGTTTAAAAAAATCCTACCGAGTGATGAGGAACCCTCTCACTCGGAGGCTTAGCTGCAGTCCTGTACTCGCCAAAGTTTAAAAAATCCTACCGAGTGATGAGCAACCCTCTCACTCGGGGGCTTAGCTGCAGTCCTGTACTCGCCTAAGTTTAAAAAATCCTACCGAGTGATGAGCAATCCTCTCACTCGGAGGCTTAGCTGCAGTCCTGTACTCGCCTAAGTATAAAACATGCTCCATCCTGATCTGCAAAGACGACGAGGTGCAGGTCGTCCGCGACCCTATCCTCAGAACTGCGTCTGTTCCGAGTGAAGATACAAGTTCCACTCGGAAATAAAAACAAGCATATTTAAGGGCAAACAAAGTCCGGACGAAGGAGCTTAAAAGTACTCGGGCATCAGGCCCGAGGAAGTTTTACGGTTACAAAATCACTCGGCATACCGAGGCAAATTGAACCGGATCATAAAAGTTCGGACGAAGGAGCTCAAAGTACTCGGGCATCAGGACCGAAGGGAGTTTTACGGTTACAGAATCACTCGGCATACCGAGGCAAATTGAATCAGATCATAAAAGTTTCATTCACTCCGCAGAGGGGCTGGCAGGCTCGACAAACTCGTCCAGGTCAATTCCGTCTGCGATTCGAGTAGCAGCAGCAATGAAGGTCTCCATGAAAGACTGGAAGTCGAGTTTCTTGGTGTTGGCGACCTTGATTGCCGCTAGCTTCTCTTCTCTGGCTTCCCTGCAGTGGACGCGAACCAGGGATAAAGCTACGTCAGCACCGCATCGAGCGGCGGACTTCTTCCACTCCTGCACTCGACCAGGAATCTCGTTAAGTCGAGTCATCAGAGACTCGAGGTCGTTTCGGAGCGTGTCCCCTGGCCAGAGCGCCGTGTCGATCTGCGAAACTGCGACCTTGAGTCGAGCAAGATATTCCATGGCACTGGCGAGGCGAGACTCCAGTCGGAGCACATTCATGGCTGCTTCATCTTTGACAGGGGAGTTGATAGGGTCCAAGTTCGTCTTGACTCGCCCAGTTTCTTCCTCGAAGTCTTGACAGAATTCTACACTCACAGAAAAATAATGAGTCGACAGCGGTATGATGAGTCGACGAAAGCAAACCAATCGCACAGAGAAAAGTACCTTCAAGCATGAGGAATAATTTTTTGGCGAGTCCTCCCAGGTAGTTCTCTAGCTCGTCCCTCCTGCGGGTGATGTCTTCTACTTTGTCGGTCAGGGTTCACTTGTCCTTCTTCAGACGAGTCACTTCTTTGTTGGCTTCGTCAAGAGCAGCCTTCAGCTTGGCATTCTCTCCCTCCAGCTGTCCGACTGAAGCCATCTTTTGGTCAGCAAGCGCCAGTTTGTCTTCGGCAGTTTTCTTCGCAACCGCAAGGTCAAGGTCCTTCTTCTCCAAAGCTTGTCTCATTGTTTCTAGAAAGAACAACATTCGAATCAGAAAAAGGAGGAGAAAAGGTGGCAAGAGAACCGGTCGACAAACTTTCCTTACCAGCAGCGTCATCCTTAGCCTTCTGCAAGTTGTTTCGAGCCAACTCCAGGTCAAGATTGAGCTGAGTTTGCTTCTTCTCCAAGTCAGCAAACCGGGCTCCAAGATCACAAGATTTCTGCGTTCAGAAGATAGTCAGTCGGCAGACACAAAGACTACTGCCGAATCAAACATTCGCCAATAGTCTCGGGGACTACACCCAGTGGGTGCACTCAGCGTGCCCCCACTGGTCCGACTCTTTCATTCGACTTGGTCCGTCCAATCAAAAAAAAAAAACTCAGACCATAGCCGACTGCCCGCAGTCGACTACGGTCTCGGGGACTACACCCAGTGGGTGCACTCAGCGTGCCCCCTCTGGTAAAGGTTCCACTCAGCATGATCTGCCCAGCCCGAGTGGAAAAGATCTCTTAAAAGACCCCCGCCGAATCAAACATTCGACGGCGGTCTCGGGGACTACACCCAGTGGGTGCACTCAGCGTGCCCCCACTGGTTCAGAGATTCGATCAGCACAACCTAGTCGACTCAAGTGGAAAAACTACTCAACAGAAATTAAAACACCCAGTGGGTGTACAGACTGACAATGGGTGTGCAATTAAAGGTTCCAAAACACTCATCCATGGACGTCTTGCAGATAAAGCAGCAGTTCCTAAATATCATATCCCAACAGAACAAGCGTCAAGATGGAGTTCAGTCGGAAGTAAGCTAACCTGGACATTGGCTTGAAGTGCTGAGCTGGCATCATAGGCAGCTTGACTGGCCTCGCGCACCACCTTCATTTTCTCCATCATAACGCCAGCCTGGTGTATAGCCTCCTGGGCAGCACTCACTTGGTCTTCTGGGACTTGATGGGCGGTGGGAGGTGCAGTCGGTGTATCAGTTGCAGTAGCATGAGAGCTTGAGGCATGAAGTTGGACAGACGGAGGAAGGGCCCGCACAGTCGACGACGAAGGACGAGCACTCGACAAGGGAATCGCAAAAGTAACAGAGGCACGGTTGAAGTCCCTGGATTGCTGGATAGCTGGTTCCGTCGCCGGCGTCGACTGGGACGTCTTGCTAGCTGGCACCTTCTTGACTGAGGCCCTGCTCCTCCTACCCACGAGTTCTTGTGGCTCATTTTCATCTTCGTCTTGAAGTTCAATAACATCTCGCGGAGCTGCAAAAGAATCGACCACAAGAGTTCAGTCGACTGTAGAATTAGCTAGCAAAGAAAAGATGAAGATAACAGGGGTCATACTCGCTTTGGAGGTGACCGCGTCCTCCATCTCCTCGTCACCATCATCTTGGTAAGCAGAAGTCCCGGAGGTAGCAGCACTGCAAATCTCAAGGTTCACTCGGTCAAGCAAGTGGATGGGTCGGCAACTGATATAAGATTCTTCAAACAAAGGGTGAAAACGAAACGCTTACGCAGAGGCGACGGGAACATCAACCTTGATCTTGGGCAAAGCCTTCCGTGGCTTGGACGGCGCGGTCTTGAGCTGCTTCGGAGCCTTCTCAGTCGGCACCGGAGAAGATGTCCGAGTGCGCTTCGAAGTCTGTCCAGTCGGTGCTACCGCCTTGCCCCGGATACTTGCTGGGTCGTGCTTGTGCTTGGAACGCTTTTCCGTGCGAGGTGGAGAATCGACCTCCTCCTCACTGCTCGAGTTTTCCTGCTCTTCATCACTCTCCCCATCGGAGTTCCAGTCGCCGCTGTCGCCTCCGCTCTCTTCTCCTTCCTGGATCTGCTCCCCGTTGGGCATCGAGTACATCTCAGTATATATCTGCGAATCAAAGAATCAAACAAGCATCAGTCGGTTCCAAAGACAGTTTACAAATTAGAGTAAAAGTCACTCAACATCGAAGGTCTGACCTTGTCTGGTTCGTTATCAGCGCCGAGTGGCAGAATTCTCCTAGACACCCTGGGGTTGTCTCTATTTCCGGTAATGCTCTGCAGCCACCGTGCCACCGTCTCCTCGGCAACTTCCTCCGGGTGGATCCGAGCAGAATCATCGGCGCCCGAATACATCCACATAGGATGATCGCGGGCCTGGAGCGGCTGGATGCGGCGAGTGAGGAACACCTCTAGCAAATCCATGCCGGTCACGCCATCGCGGACAAGTTGGATTACGCGGTCGACCAACATGTTCACCTCCACCTTTTCTTCTGGAGTCACTTTCAAGGAAGAGGGCTTTTTAATTCGCCCCATGGTAAAGGGAGGAAGGCCAGTCAACTGACCAGGAGTTGGTTTGTCCTTACAATAAAACCAGGTCGACTGCCACCCTCTGACCGAATCGGGAAGAGTCGTAGGTGGAAATGTGCTTTTGCCTCTCATCTGGATCCCTAGACCTCCGCACATCTGAATCACGTGTGTCCTCTCATCACTCGGATTGGCCTTTTTCACAGACTGTGAGCGGCAGGTGAAGATGTGTTTGAAGAGACCCCAATGCGGTCGACAACCCAAGAAATTCTCACACATGGAGACAAACGCAGCTAGGTATGTGATGGTGTTCGGAGAAAAGTGATGAAGTTGGGCTCTGAAAAAGTTCAGAAAACCTCGGAAAAAAGGATGAGGGGGCAGAGAAAAACCACGGTCGACGTGAGTCGCGAGGAGGACGCACTGACCCTCCTGCGGTTGCGGCTCGGTCTCGTCACCTGGCAGCCTCCAAGACCCATGGTCGATCAAGCCTCCCTCGACCAGATCCTCCATGTCTTCTTGCTGAATCGTGGAGCGAATCCAATCGCCCTGGATCCAGCTGGGCGACTGGCCGGATCTCGACGACGAGCCTCCCCGACTCGTCTTCTTGCCCTTCGCTGCCGCCGTCGCTTTCTTCGCACGCTCCAAGGCCGCCGTCTTCTCCTTCCCCATCGCGGTAGGCTGCGCTCGGGCGGGGCGGCGGCGTCGAAGGTGGCGGCGAATGCGGTGGTGAAACGGGAGAGGAGGAAGGAGATGGGGAGCACAGTACCGGGCTCATCGACCCTGACGCCTTATATGGGTCCGCTCCCGAGTGGCTGACTAGTGGGCCCAGACAATCCAGTCAAATCCCGCAACAGTCGCGCGCTGGATACGTGGCGAAAAAGGTGGCACGAGAATCGAGGCGTCCCTGCCAAATCCGCTCCGTCTACTGCGGTCCTCTCCGTCCCGCGCGCTTCTCCAAATTTCGAATCCCATGAGATCCGGAAAGCGGCAGCGTGACCAATCGCGCCAAGGATCTTATACCATATCAACATTCGGAGCTCATCAGAAAAAATCACTCGACGACCTCTGAATGGACCCAGGCGACTGAAAATGAAGTTGAAGTTTTTACAAAGATCACCGGCCCGGTTAGGATGCCTCTGAAGCATATAAATCGGGTCGGAACCATCTTCAACCCCTTCTCCATTCGAACCCAGATCCATTCGGGGGCTAACGATGAAGACATGTACCTAGGGTAGGGTAATAGGCCCGACCTAGACACCCTTACCGAGGACACTGCCCTAAAGCAAATGACATTCAAAGGATGGCACCATCTACCGACTGAAATCGCCACAGGGTGCAACCCACTCGACCAACAGTTCACTCGGACAACCCAATTCCATTTGACCGGGGTGTACTCACTCGACCCTACCGGAAACCACTCGAAAGACAGAAGATCTAAGGTCACTCAGGATGGCAAGGGTCAGGCGTTCACTCCGTAGTCTTAATGATCATTTATTTGCCTTTATTGCTGGCGTTATCAGTAACGTCCTGTCTTTACAGACATTGAAACCCTTGTAATGTGGGACGGTTGGGGTTCTGGCGCACTCTATATAAGCCACCCCCCTCCTCAGGCACAAGGGTTCGCACCCCCTGTAATTTCACGCATAAGTCAATCGACCGAGCCTCCGGGCACCGAGACGTAGGGCTGTTACTTCCTCCGAGAAGGGCCTGAACTCGTAAATCTTGCGTGCACAACCTCACCGTAGCTAGGATCTTGCCTCCTCATACCTACCCCCCATTCTACTGTCAGACTTAGAACCACGATAGAAACCTCCACCTCCTAAGGAAACAATAGATCAGGTGAAAGTGAAGCGCACTCTGCGTGCCCTTAAGCGACCACCACCGTCTCCGCCGCAATCCAACTATGAGCGCATTATTGAGAGGACATATAAGGAAGCGGAGCGGTCGGGAAGTACTTGCAGTGCTGCATGAGAAGCAAAACGAAGAAGTGGGAAAACAATTCCCCAGCTCGGCGAACAGGCGAAGCAATCGTGCCCCCGCTCAAGGTGTCTAGCGATATCGTCGCTAATCATTCGGGGCTAGTGCCCGGTACCAATCCTGCTGATTACCTGGCCGATGATGTACAGTTTGAAATGTTAGAGGCAGTAGATATCTTCAAATACGAGCACGGGAAGCCTCTCGTCAAACCTGATCATACTCCTCTAACAACGATAATGCGAAGATTGCATGAATGGTACATGGATACCTACAGGAAGTCTGGGAAGAATAGTTTGATGCTGGCAATTAAAGAGGAGCACGACCTCGTTGGAACTGAGGTGATGCCTGTTGAATTTGTGGAGTTATTTCAGTTATTCAATCAAGACGTCCTCGACAAACAACTCATGACTTGCTACTGTCTGTAAGTATTACTTCTGTAATTAAGTCTCTATAGCCCAGCTCTTTCATTGCATGTATATATAATTATCCTCACTATATTATGCAGACTAAAGATCGTCGAATGCAAAAAAGCACAAATCTATGACATTGGGTTCATTAACCCAAATACCATAAATGAATGGTCGGTTAAAAACAGAGTCGAAGATACCGAGGGCAACTTGCTACAATCGTTGCTTCGAAATCAAAACAAAGGGAAAATACTCTTTCCTTATAATTTCAAGTGAGTGTTACTGTCTTGTGCATATTCGGTTTCGCTTACTCGATGTTATAGTAATGTAATTGATGAGTTATGCATGCGTGCGTAGCTTTCACTTTATTCTGCTAGAGATTAACCTTGAACGGGGAGTAGTAACTGTCTTAGACTCGAGACGAAAAGATCCCAATACGTATGCAGACATGACTGCAATGCTCCAGAAGTAAGTTCAATCGATCATTATCGCTTATTGATGCGCACCATATCATATCGGCAACTTTGTTCATTTCCGGATATCAAGTAATTATTTTCTTTGTTTGGCAGGGTTTGGAAAGAGTTCACCGGAATCGTTCCGGGACTGCCGAGGGAGCTGCGATTTACACACCCGAAAGTAAGTAGTACTAGCTAGTTCCGCGCATCTCCCATTGATTCTAGTTTCATCAATACCATTTATCATGCGTGATTATCAGTTTGATTGAACTCTATTCTCGTAAAGTGCTTATGGCAGGAAGTCGGGAATAATTTATGTGGATACTACGTTTGCGAGTTCATCCACAGCGTGACCTCTCAGCGGGGCTACTCTGACAGACAATATGAAGTATGTAAACAATAATATTCACAATTTTATCTTATTACCATCAATTGTGCTGAGACCTATACCTCACCCGAATATTGATAGAAATTCCAAAATATATATTTTAAATATTGATAAGGTATTATCAATTATATGGGCAGGGAGGACCACCCTGTAAAAAAAAATAAAAAAATAAAATAATAATAATAAAAAAAATAATAATAATAAAAATGAATAAGCAATGTCGAATATTTAAGCAAGTTAAATTAAATTAGAATAAATGAATAAGCAATGTTGAATATTTGAGCAGCCTTGGCATATTGTACGCATACACTGACACAAGGATTCCCATGGAGGAGCTATCTATCTGAAGGCATGAAGATTTGCATCGCTGGCAAGCGAAGGTGAAAAGAAGAGCCAGCAAATTATTCACCGAGAGACAATGCCACGTGAAGAAAGCAAAGATTCCTGAAGATTGAAGCTTGTCGGCACTCTCTCTCGCATTTTTCTATATTATTAGAAGGACACGCATGTACCCTAGTAGGACACGCGTGCATACTACCGTGTGTAAAATAAGTGAAGGAAGGCTCCCGAAGGCCTTCCTAGCAGCCACCCCTCTCGGCTATAAAAGGAGACGCTGGGCTCAAGAGAAGAACACAAGAGGAGAACAACACAAGGCTGGAGAGCGCGAAGCACTCAGAGCATCGAGACTCTCCACCAGAGCACCACTTCCTTCGTAGTTTAGCCACCACCACTGCTAGTAGAATAGCCAAGAAGGCGCTTTGTTCGCCAAGAGTTTGAAGGTAATTTCCTAAGTTGTGTGTAATCCCTTCGGGGCTTCCCGAAAGGGAAAATCATATGTAAATTATGTTGTTGAAATGATGTAGTTTCTTGGTTTCACTTGGTATTTTTATTTATGAATTTATGGGAAGAGTTCTTATGCTAGGGATCCTATAGGAGAAACCTCTGCGTGTGTAGTTCTCTGTGTAGCCCAGAGTGGCGTTTGAATGAGAACCTTGTGGCCGTAGAGAAGTGTTCCCTTCGGGTGGAACTGCCTGGGAAGACGATAGGAATTTACCCCATAAATTTGCAATTAAAACTACTAAGTGAACGTAACTAGCTACATCTGATATAACATAATGAAAAATATGGTGAGTACTGAGTAAGGATTTTACACCTCTGCGCACACCGTCGGACGAATTGTTGGCCTCGCCAGCCCATAATAGATCCTGCATCAAAGATATAATCAAGTTAGAACGTGCAGATAATTGAATTGAATTAAAAATTGCAGTGAATAGTAAAATACTTTTCCAAATAGTGTATTGAATAGTAGAGCATTATTGTGAATAGTGCCCTACCTAGTGAACAGTAAATACTATTCAAGATAAAAAGCATACCTGTCTACCACTTCCACCTAATCACACATTAATCTAATCAAAATATAATCTAATATTTATTAATTAACAAAAATTTTATTTTCCCTATATTGTTGGTATCAGGTCCAGCGTTTAATTATTGAAAGGTTAAAATATTTAAACTTAGAAGTTAGCGCAGGTAAAGTAATAAATACTAAAGAAAATTTAAATATAAGGTGCAGAGTAAATCCCTCTGAAGAGCATATTTGGCATACATCTCATAGACAGTTAAATACAGTCGTCGATTTGATATATAATTTTTACATATCTTGGGGGAAAAGACAAGATAATTTAGACCAAAAATTTGAAAGTTTATTCAAAGAATACCAAAAGCTTGCTGATAAGTATTCAGGGTTGAATAATAAAATTGATCTAGCTTTACATAAGCTAGAGGAAGCAAAAGCAAGACAGAATACAGTTTCTAAGAATAACGATTATATTAAAGAAGAAGTGTTATCAATAGGCTGTTACTTAAGTAAAGGCAAAGAGTCACTCCCACGCACTGAAACAAGACAAGATATACTTGAAATGAAAAAGTTGGTGCAAGAGGTTAAAACTTTGATTATCTCATAATTATATGACTGAATATACTCAAGCATTAAACGAAGTTGCTAAATACCTGTCACCTCCTGTCGGATTCTCCGATCACGACTCCCCAAAAGAAGATTCCAAAGTAATAATAAGACAAAATAACACCATCCTCCATCTATTAATCCAAATTTTAAATAAACTAAATAGTGGTCAAAGCAACAAAGAAATTGTGCTTTCATCATCCGGAATAGTTGCCTCTGCTAGAAATATTAATTCAGAAAAATGGACGTATCTAAAGGCTTCCTTAGAAGAGACAAAACCCTCCAACTAGTAAGGCAAGACTCAAGACCTCTAGCCATGAAGCATAGATTATCATGCAAAGCTGATGATATTGATAGTATTGAAGAAGTTATAGATATACAAAGAGATCTAGAAAGATATCAGAAAGATACCCTAAGAAAAATAAAGCCGCAACAAGTATATCATATGCGTATGTTTGAAAGTAAGAGTGGTCTATACAGAATATCTCGAGAAGTAGAATTAAGTGTGTTAACACATCCAGTAGATTTAAGAATTGTAAGCAAAAATATTGAAAATGAACTAAAATATTGTGGTTATAAATATATTCATCAAGGTATGTATATCATAGGAGTCAAAGGCATGACAAGGAAGAAATTAGGTGCAAAGGTTTTAATAACGTTATTAGACAGAAGATGGGAATCAGTAGACAAAGCAGCATTAGGATTTTTGGAAGGAGACATGAATGAAAATAGATTAATAACCTATATAGCTCCAGACCTAATGATGCCCGTAAAAGAATTTATTGAAAAAATGAGTTTTGGTTTCCAAACTAAAGGTTATGAAGATTTTAAAGGAACAAATTTGCTAGTAAGCATAGAATTTATAGGAAGGCTCACTAATAGAAGTAGCTCCAGATATAGAGTAAATGTGAATGACGTAATTGATAGTATGCAATCAAAAGGTATAAAGTTTATGAATCCTCTTAAAATTGGTTCTGAAGAAAGAGCTGGAGAAGAATGGAAGATAGGTGAATTAATAGAGAAAAAAGAATTAAAGCAGCCTGAAAACTACATAAGCTATCAAAATTGTGAAGGAAGTAGCAGCATTCGATTTATGAACTATAAAGCTGCATCAATAGAAGACTCTGAATCTTTTATGTCAGAATCAGAAATTAATAATGATAAAGGTATATCTGAATGCATGGAAAAGGCTGATTTAGATGATGAAATAATTCATTGGGAAAAGAAGCTAAAACATATTGAATGGGAATATAGTCATTCTATGACAAAGGATTGGCCTAAAATTAGAGAAAGAGAACTATTTATCATTAGAGAAATTGCAAGGTTAAAGAAACTAAAAAATGATAAAAAGTTTTTCACTAGTAGGTCAACCATGGAAGATAAAATTATGGCATCCGCAGAAAGAAAAGCAAATGCTATTATTAATAAAAATGCTATCATTAATAATAATAATAATAATAAAGACAAGAATATTGTTCAAAAAGAAGAAGTTATTAGTGAAGAAGAGCAATGGGATATCAATAATAAGTTATTATTAGAAAGTTATGAGGAGGAAGAATTAATAAAAGAAATGTGGTTAGAAGATGAAAGATATGATGATTCAGAACAAAATAGTGATTTCTATAACTCACTAGATGATGTGGGGCTACATAATTTAGACAATGCAATGGAAGCCATGGAAGTAGAAAATAGTGGTAAAAGAAGAAGAGGATATGGAGAATCGGCTGTAAAAAGAGAAGGAGAAAGAGAGAGACCTACCAGATCAGCTGGACAATGGCCTCCAGAAAAAGATGACTATCAACCTACGTATATCCCTGGACAATATAGATATATGGGTACTAAAAGAAGAGATTTTGAAAAACCAGTGCAATTTCAAAATTATAAGAATGATGGCGCTATATTAAACCTAGCAGCTCATGATCCAATAGATTGGCCAAATATAATCAGCATATGGAAAGGTTTAATAGTGCAAAAATATATACAAAATCAGTATAATATAGGTACTAAGGTAGAAGATATGTTAACATATCTTGAAACATTTTTAGGAGAATCTGTAAAAGTTCTATGGGAACAATGGGTAGAGTCATACCCTAGTCAATATGAAGAATTAAAAAGGGCAGGAAGTAACCCTAATAACTTTGCGAATGTTATCTCAAATATGATCATAGCAGAAGATCCAGAATTAGGACATACCTCATTGCAAAATGAAAGGTTAAGAGAAATAGAAAAATTAACATTAACTAGCTGGAAAGGTATTAAAGAATTCTCCCAGCATTATTTGTACAATGCTACTACTGCTAAACAAGGTTTTAATGTAGGTGTAGTAGAAAGATATTTTAATAAATTGCCTGATCCTCTAGGTTCCATAATATTTGAGGAGTATAAAAAAGAAACAGGAGGAAATGTGGTAAATATATCCCAAGCCATAACTTTTGTTTTCAAACAGCTAAGAAAGGTATGTACTAGCATTCAAGCCCAAAGATCTATGAAGAAATCAGATTATAACTTTTGCAATAACATAGTCCAAATACCACTTACATATGGAGAAGAAAGGCATAGGAAAAACAAATATTATAAACCACAAAGGAGAGATAATAGAAATTTTAGAACAAAGAAAAGATATTTCTTAAGAAGGTCAGACAATAGAGCCCCATTCTTGCATAAAAGAAATGTAAGAAGATATAATCCTAAGAAAACCTATGATAAAACATGCAGGTGTTTCATATGTAACTCTCCTGATCATCTAAGTAGAACTTGCCCTAATAAAGACCAGAAAAGATACTCTAGTAAATATGAAGAACAAGAGAGAGTGTTAATTATAGATAGCGTTAATGAAAATATATTAGTATGTGATGATGAAATAAAAGACGACGAGTCAATATATTCAATTATAGAAACAGATGAAGTAGAAAATGAGGCTTCAGAATATGAATCAAGTGAAGATGAAATAGACCTAATAGATGAATTAGCCGGTTTAAAAATTGAAATGATGAACCAAGTAGATTGTGAACATGATTGGATTAGAGGAAAAGGTGATTATAACATAAAATGTGCTTTCTGTATATATTACCCAAGCCAAGATAATAGGTTCACATGTAGTTTGTGTTTAAAACAAGCATGTGCCTCATGTCTAAAAGCCAATAATCAAAAGTGGAGACAAGAAATAGAATTAGAACCAGAAGATAGAATATTATCTAGTAGAGTCAGAAACCTAGAAAATAGGATAAATACACTAGAAGCAGAGTTAGAAAAACTAATAGATAAGTTAGAAGAAAAAGAGGTTAATAGAAACACAGAAATGGAGCAACAAATGGTGACAAAAAGAGATAAAATATTAGAACCACATAAATAGCAATAAAGGTTCTACCAGAACATGGCAGACACCAAAGCAGAGAATTGATATAAGTAATATATCAACATATTAAAGGCAAATTAAATAGTTTACCAAACATATTCCACTGATCACCATTTCTATAGGAATGAAGAGAAGTACACTCGCAGGAAGAAGAGAAGGCTACATATCAGGAAATAACACCAGATTAAGGATATTGCCGCCAAGCACATTCAATTTCAAACCAAAAGATCATATCCATATTGATGATATCGAAAGATGCTTATTAGAAATTAATGACATAATCAATAGACAAGAGAAAGGTTATATGCGATCTAATATCAATACTCATGCAATATATTTTACACCAAGACCAGTGTATATTATGTTCGATGGAACACCTATGACATGGGAAGAAATCCAAATAAGGCGTGATAAAATTATTTATGCCTCAAATTGGGCGAAGATAATGAATAGCTGTTATTTCAAGTTTCGAGAAATAGAATATAAAGTAAAATTTTCAAAATATTGAGCATATTAAGGGAAAGGATAATACCTTACCTGACATATTTTCTCGTGCATCAAATTTACAGAAATGAGGAAAGGATTATTCGCCACCAAGGAGGAATATATCTTCTTTGGAGAAGAAAATAGGCTGAAAGTATTTCAGCCAAATACATTCAATTTCAAGCCAAAGGCTCATATCAAGCTTGATGAAGTTCAACGCTGCATATTGGATAATTTCTGGTTCCAATATACCACCAAAAGAGAGGAAATGGGATATATGTTATCAATTCTGAACAGCTTGGCAGAATATTTTAGCGAACTGAACAAAAAATTGCCAAAGCCAGGAAAGATTGAAATGCCAAAAGGAGAAACACTATATATTATATTTGACGGAAATAAACCCGGCATATATCTGGAATGGGAAAACATTATGATTGAAAAGTTAGATGCAAAAAGAAGGAGAAGATTTAACATTCAAAAGATATGATAGTATAAATGATGCCTTATTTTGGGCAAGAAAGATATTCGGACCAGATTATTATATTGACCCAAAGGCAAAAGACTATATCCAAATAAAGAGAGGCATACCCGCTTCACCAATTCCCACAAAGGGAGAGGCATCAAGCTCAAAAAATATAAAGAAGGAAGAGTCTCCAAAATATAAGACATATCAAGAATGCCTTCTAAAGGGGCTTGACCCTTTAGACAGTGAATACATAGATCAAGAAATGGATAAAAGATTTGAAGAATTTTCAAAAATAATAAAGAAAGAATTGAAAGAAGAAATATTAAAAGAATTAAGGCATGAAATGGACGAAAAATTTGAAGAAATAAAGAAAGAATACGATCAAAAATATGATTTCAATCTGTTAAACGATGATGATGATCAAATGGACATAGCAGGGCATGGGCAGCGACCTGAATAAAGCCCAAATTGCCTATATTGATATTGCTATCAATTATTCGGGCGCGGAGGACCTATACCTCACCCGAATATTGATAGAAATTCCAAAATATATATTTTAAATATTGATAAGGTATTATCAATTATATGGGCAGGGAGGACCACCCTGTAAAATAATAATAATAAAAAAAAATGAATAAGCAATGTCGAATATTTAAGCAAGTTAAATTAAATTAGAATAAATGAATAAGCAATGTTGAATATTTGAGCAGCCTTGGCATATTGTACGCATACACTGACACAAGGATTCCCATGGAGGAGCTATCTATCTGAAGGCATGAAGATTTGCATCGCTGGCAAGCGAAGGTGAAAAGAAGAGCCAGCAAATTATTCACCGAGAGACAATGCCACGTGAAGAAAGCAAAGATTCCTGAAGATTGAAGCTTGTCGGCACTCTCTCTCGCATTTTTCTATATTATTAGAAGGACACGCATGTACCCTAGTAGGACACGCGTGCATACTACCGTGTGTAAAATAAGTGAAGGAAGGCTCCCGAAGGCCTTCCTAGCAGCCACCCCTCTCGGCTATAAAAGGAGACGCTGGGCTCAAGAGAAGAACACAAGAGGAGAACAACACAAGGCTGGAGAGCGCGAAGCACTCAGAGCATCGAGACTCTCCACCAGAGCACCACTTCCTTCGTAGTTTAGCCACCACCACTGCTAGTAGAATAGCCAAGAAGGCGCTTTGTTCGCCAAGAGTTTGAAGGTAATTTCCTAAGTTGTGTGTAATCCGTTCGGGGCTTCCCGAAAGGGAAAACCATATGTAAATTATGTTGTTGAAATGATGTAGTTTCTTGATTTCACTTGGTATTTTTATTTATGAATTTATGGGAAGAGTTCTTATGCTAGGGATCCTATAGGAGAAACCTCTGCGTGTGTAGTTCTCTGTGTAGCCCAGAGTGGCGTTTGAATGAGAACCTTGTGGCCGTAGAGAAGTGTTCCCTTCGGGTGGAACTGTCTGGGAAGACGATAGGAATTTACCCCATAAATTTGCAATTAAAACTACTAAGTGAACGTAACTAGCTACATCTGATATAACATAATGAAAAATATGGTGAGTACTGAGTAAGGATTTTGCACCTCTGCGCACACCGTCGGACGAATTGTTGGCCTCGCCAGCCCATAATAGATCCTGCATCAAAGATATAATCAAGTTAGAACGTGCAGATAATTGAATTGAATTAAAAATTGCAGTGAATAGTAAAATACTTTTCCAAATAGTGTATTGAATAGTAGAGCATTATTGTGAATAGTGCCCTACCTAGTGAACAGTAAATACTATTCAAGATAAAAAGCATACCTGTCTACCACTTCCACCTAATCACACATTAATCTAATCAAAATATAATCTAATATTTATTAATTAACAAAAATCTGATATTTATTAATTAACACACATTTGATTATATTTTATTTTCCCTATATTGTTGGTATCAGATTTTTGTTAATTAATAAATATTAGATTATATTTTGATTAGATTAATGTGTGATTAGGTGGAAGTGGTAGACAGGTATGCTTTTTATCTTGAATAGTATTTACTGTTCACTAGGTAGGGCACTATTCACAATAATGCTCTACTATTCAATACACTATTTGGAAAAGTATTTTACTATTCACTGCAATTTTTAATTCAATTCAATTATCTGCACGTTCTAACTTGATTATATCTTTGATGCAGGATCTATTATGGGCTGGCGAGGCCAACAATTCGTCCGACGGTGTGCGCAGAGGTGCAAAATCCTTACTCAGTACTCACCATATTTTTCATTATGTTATATCAGATGTAGCTAGTTACGTTCACTTAGTAGTTTTAATTGCAAATTTATGGGGTAAATTCCTATCGTCTTCCCAGGCAGTTCCACCCGAAGGGAACACTTCTCTACGGCCACAAGGTTCTCATTCAAACGCCACTCTGGGCTACACAGAGAACTACACACGCAGAGGTTTCTCCTATAGGATCCCTAGCATAAGAACTCTTCCCATAAATTCATAAATAAAAATACCAAGTGAAACCAAGAAACTACATCATTTCAACAACATAATTTACATATGGTTTTCCCTTTCGGGAAGCCCCGAAGGGATTACACACAACTTAGGAAATTACCTTCAAACTCTTGGCGAACAAAGCGCCTTCTTGGCTATTCTACTAGCAGTGGTGGTGGCTAAACTACGAAGGAAGTGGTGCTCTGGTGGAGAGTCTCGATGCTCTGAGTGCTTCGCGCTCTCCAGCCTTGTGTTGTTCTCCTCTTGTGTTCTTCTCTTGAGCCCAGCGTCTCCTTTTATAGCCGAGAGGGGTGGCTGCTAGGAAGGCCTTCGGGAGCCTTCCTTCACTTATTTTACACACGGTAGTATGCACGCGTGTCCTACTAGGGTACATGCGTGTCCTTCTAATAATATAGAAAAATGCGAGAGAGAGTGCCGACAAGCTTCAATCTTCAGGAATCTTTGCTTTCTTCGCGTGGCATTGTCTCTCGGTGAATAATTTGCTGGCTCTTCTTTTCACCTTCGCTTGCCAGCGATGCAAATCTTCATGCCTTCAGATAGATAGCTCCTCCATGGGAATCCTTGTGTCAGTGTATGCGTACAATATGCCAAGGCTGCTCAAATATTCAACATTGCTTATTCATTTATTCTAATTTAATTTAACTTGCTTAAATATTCGACATTGCTTATTCATTTATTATTATTATTATTATTATTTTACAGGGTGGTCCTCCCTGCCCATATAATTGATAATACCTTATCAATATTTAAAATATATATTTTGGAATTTCTATCAATATTCGGGTGAGGTATATATATATATATATATTGGCCCCCTTCTTTAAATTAGATGTGGCAGATGCGGGATGAACTCCTACCACATGATCGCATACGAGCAATTCAAGAGGAATTGGTGGGATTCTTTCTTGACCACGTCATACATAAAGACGGAGAATACCATTTCGAAATTGAAGCTGGCTATCGTTAGATGATGTCAGGGATCGTAAGATATGTTATATTCTATATAAGTAGTAGCGTCGGATAGAAATACGAAAACTTGTTGTTCGACCAATGTCGGAGAAAGAGAGGTCACTTCTCTCTGTATATGTTCATGACGATCTTGTGTAATTAATGGTTCCTTCATTTGCTTAGTAGCGTCGAGTTCTCTCTATATGTAGTAGCTAGCGTCGACTAAGCACGGAAAAAGAGAGGTCACTTCTCTCTATATGTAGTAGCTATAGCTAACACAATATGAAACCCCTAATTAAACCATCCAAAGCCCCTAATAAACCCACCTTTCAAAAACAAAAAAACAAAAACACCAGCGCCTGCGAGCTGCTAACGCGTAGCAGCCTTTTGGTCCCGGTTGGTGTTACCAACCGGGACTAAAGGTCCTCCTGCCTGGGCACCCGCAGCGGCCACGTGGAGCCCCTTCTGTCCCGGTTCGTAAGCGAACCGGGACTAAAGGTTTTGGGCTTTAGTCCCGGTTCCAGAGGCACTTTAGCCCCGGTTCTGGAACTGGGATAAATGGGCCGTTTTCTACTAGTGACAGCTGGCCGTGACAACTGTTGCTGCATGCCTGCATGGCTGGCTGGTGGACGCCTGTGCGCGTAGAGACGTACTCCCTCCGTTCCAAATTACTTGACACATATTTATTTAGACACGGATGTATCTAGACACTAAATAAGTATAGATATATTCATATTTAGACAAATTCAAGTTAACTAATTTGGAACGGAGGGAGTAGTAGCTAGTGTACGCCGTTTACGTACGTAAGCAACGACCGCTCCTTGCATGTGATCCTGGTCGATCGGTTGGTCTCAGTACCACTGCTATCACTAGTTTTGTACGCCTGGTTGGTCGTGGGTACGGTACTAAATTCTGTGTGGAACTACAGTATTTTCGGTACCTCCTACTAATCTTACAGAATGAGTTGACAACATCTGAGTGGAGGAGGAGGGAGCCCAGTACCACTATAAAATCAGGGAGATTAGTGAAGAGATTAGCGAGTGGGGTGTCCATTGAAAAAAAAAGCAGAATAGGATTTTCGGCATCCTCACAAGGCGTCCGCACGTGTACGTTCATGCCTGACGATTCATTTCTGGAAGGAAAAAGACCTTGCCCTTTAGTAAATTGGAATAAGAAATAATGTTTTATGACTTTGGGAAGCATGTTTTTCAGACCGAGGGGCTTGACCATGCAGTTGGGATGGTCGATGATCAACAAGCATGCATGCATGGGTGTCGAATATTCGGCCAGTTAGAGCGATCCGTTACCCAGCCATGCATGCGTGCATGCAGATCCTTAAATTTGGCGCGACGCATTCTTGTAGCCGTGGGCTTGTCGACTGCCCCGTTCCTTTGGCAGAGTTGGAAGCTACTTCACCCATGGCCATGGTAGGCAGCCTCTCCTTTTCTAATCAAGAGCTGTTACGCCGCTAGCTAGCTAGAGCTATGGAGCACTAGTGCTGCCATTTTTTTATTTTTTTTATTTTGAACAGAGAAGGGATCCCCAAGGATCCCCAAATTTTTATTCATCCATAAGCGAGCTGCAGGAAATACAAGTAGGATCCTGAGAAAACTGGAAACTACAAACAAGTCCTTGGACTTTGCACGAAGGACCCCAGACTGAAAAAGGGAAAATCGATCGGGTCCTCCGCCTTCGATCGAGCTTCACCTCGCCGTCACCGGGGACTTCGCCACTTGGGGCGACGAGGCTGCCATGGTAGAGCGCCATGGCCTTCGATCTGCAGCAGAACTGCCTCCCTGATGGCACACCGGCCGGGAGGAAATAGGGGAGCCGCCCTTCGGCTAGAAGAGGCGGCGGCATGTCGTTGACGGCCGGCCATCGACCGCAAAGCAGGCGCCAGCGCCAGCAACGAGATGACCACCATGATTTAGCTCTGACCCAATCCGCAAGCATCAGCCACCCTCTTGTACGCCGCTTCCTCTCCGCCGCCATGACGGCACCAGAAGCGAGCTCCAATCGGCCGGCCCTTCCCCAGACCAAGGACGAAGCGAGCTTATTTAGAAGGGGGGGGGGGGGGGTGGGGGGGGGGGGGGGGGGGGGGGGTCGACAGAGATATCTCCTCCGGCCACTAGCTCTGACCATCGGAGCAGCTCGAGACGGAGAAGCGCCGTCGAAATCCACCGGATATAGCTCGCGTGCTCCAGCAGCTTCCCACCCATCGGCATGTCGCCAAAGTCCTCTAAGGAAAACACTAATCTATAGCTACTATCTACAGAGCTGCACCGCGCACCTCTCCCATCTTCTCTCCTACCGGCAGCGCCGGCGGCGAGCGCCCGGGATCGGGCCGGCCAGAAGATTCCAGTCGCCCTCCTACCGCCTCTCTCAAACAGTGTAAAGAAAAGGGGAAAGTGAGACCAGTGCTGCCATTTTCAAAGCAAACAAAAAGACAGCAGGTAGCGCGCGCTAGCGGAGGAGTTTCGTGTAGCAAACCATAACTCTTCCGGATGTGCAAGTTTGTCGGTTCCTGACGGACGCGTACACTTTCTGTACATACTCGATCGGTAGGGAAATCAAATGCATGCACGACTACCAGCTTCTACGTACACTAGCTAGTGATCTCATATGCGACGGAGACTGAACGTGCATGTGATTCATATTTCAGGGCACGCATAGTTCATCTCACCAAGTTAAGTCCAACATCGACCCCGCACAGATTTGTCGTTATGTTCTACCAGTCATGTTGTACCGTGTACGTGCAGTACACTAATACTTGTACTCCACTCTGTTAAGTTTTGTAGTTTGTACCAAGTACTAGCTAGTACATTTAGTGTTGCTAGTATATGCTATTGATATTCTTACCGACAGGCTCCAGCGCATAAATTAGTAACACGAGGCACCGCCGACATTGGCTTATTAGTACATGCAAATACTTCCACCGTGTGTTACACACGTAGAGCGACCAAATTACTTATCGATTAGATTCCACAAGTGGACGTCCCTGTTGTGGACCAAAAAGATCTTGCCAAGTACTTTACATGAGCCGTGATCTTGACTTGTCCCCTCCAGAAAGGAAAGCTTTGCTGAAAAAAGAGCAGAATATGCATCATGTCGTCCGCCTCTAGCTGTATGGGGTATGGCTCCTCTTTGATTCTTTGAAGTTATGCAAGCCCCAACCCAAGGCCAGAGCTATACTAACGACACACACAAATATAAGAACATAATATACTCCATAGATCATAGTCTTGACTCTCCATCATGACATATAAAATTAACAGTAAATCAGATGCCACAACTATGTATGAAATTCAAGTGCTCACATGTTGATCATTAATTTGTTATATTTATGGGGATTTTTTTATATAGTAATTATGGAGAGGTTGGTGCATATGCATGTGCAATGCTCTATGCCGTTGCCATCGCAACAGATGGCGTGATGTGCAATTGTATTGCATGAGAGTAACCCGCATGATTAAGTCGTTCTGTACTGTGGCCGGAGGACGGCTAGTTGTTTAAGCCATGCGGGAATGCTATCTTAACCAAACCAAGCCGTGCACTGATTAATTAAGCTAGCACCCTAGCTAGCTCACCTAATTTAGGCTGCCCTTTTCATGGTGGGGCTAGTTAGTACTGATTCTTTAGACTAAATATCTCTTGCGATTGTTCAGAGAAAACTGATTATGTGTTTCGTACTCCTCATGCACTATTGGTTAATTAAGGTAGGTCATTTGAATCCTATGATGTCATATGAAGTTTGACAGCAAACTGAAGAAGACTGCAACTGTTATCTGATCATTTTAATTTGTTTTCTTCTGCCTCTAAACTCTAGCTAGCTACATATTGACATTTTTGCCATGGACAGTTAGCTTTTGATCATGGTTTTAATTCAATAACAGTGCTTGCAATCTAGAATGGGAATCATATTCGGTGGTGAGTGAGCTTACCGACTAATAATTCAGTGATTGACTTCCCAACGATTCAAGCTCCTGTTCTTCGAACCTAACCCATGATCGGTCTTGATTTGATATATGCACAGAGAGTATTCCCCATACAGTGTACGCCAAAGAAAATGTTATGGCGCCACTAGCTAATTAGTAGTACTACACAGTACGGTTCGTATCAAGCGACTGACTTATTAATTACTCTATCCGTTCTTAAATATTTGTCTTTCTAGATATTTCAACAAGTGACTACATACGGAGCAAAATGAGTGAATCTACACTCTAAAATATGTCTATATACATCCGTATGTGGTAGTCTATTTGAAATCTCTAAAAAGACAAATATTTAGGAACGGAGGGAGTAGTAATTTGCTGGTGATCCAAATGGTGCTACCTCAAATCCAAGGTCCCCATCATATATGTCGCGCACACACGTCGCAACCACCTTAAAAAATCCTGTCAAACTGTAATACAAGTATGGTTTATTTTACCAGCCACACGCGATCGACGACAAAGGCCGCAGTACTCGACAAAAAGGTGCATGAAAATCATGCATGCCGGTTGCTTGAAGTTTTGAGTTTCTTCATGGGAACCTCGGTCATTCGACCTCCTGTCGCAGCCTAATTAACCCCCTATAGTAGGTACTACTACTAGATGGCTCATCAGTTACATGATGTAGAGGAGTTGACACTGGACAGCCCTGTAGCTCGACCGTCAATCAGACAGATTTTCACCGGCTCTTCGACGTGGCGAGCGTCGGGTTGACAGGCAAAGTGTCGGCACGAGCAGGCAGCAGGCGGCCATTATTGCGACACAGCTTGCGGTAGAATTTGTCAAACAGGATAGGATAAGGAATTTGAGGGGACGGAGATACGCTTGTCCCCCTTGGGGAAAAGGGATCAAGCTTTCCACGAGTGAACGAGGAAAGGTGATGCATGGGGAACAAGCTAGGTAGGAGAAATGGATAAATAGACAAGGTCATAATCATCGCGAGCAGTTCCCGGCGGAATAATCTAGCCGCCGTGCGTGTCCCGGAGGAATCTGGTAACAGCGCGCAGACTGATCAAATCATCTGTTGTACGTCTGGCTCTCGATCTGTCGTGGCCATGCATGTACCTGTCCGGTCTTAAATGTTGGGTGCTCACCTGTCTCCACAGGACTGGTTGATCATCCGCTCGGTACTCGTAGGTAGCTGCCGCCGGCCGGCTAGCTAGTGCGTGCGCGGTGCGCCGATCGATCTGATCAAATCCTATCTTAATGGACAGCGAGGAAAAGGGTTAGGTTTTTACGATGGATGGCACATCGGTTTGCAGCTCGTGGTCGATTGGAGCCGTGCGTGCGTGCGTCTCATTGACTTAAGTGCCACGCTACGTGTGTGACTTGTCGTGTCGTCGCCTGGGGTCAATTAGGAGATGGTCGCTTTAACCAGTCGGCAAATTGAAAATTCTGGACCCAAACATACGTGTGAATGGTGCGATAGAAAGGATATTCCCACGCTCTCAGCATGGTATACTAGTAATCAACGGGTATACTAGTAATCAACGAGAAACTGCCGACACTGCCGACACTGCCAAGCGTAGGTACAAGCTGTACACATCCTCGATATGTGCGAGGTCGACGCAGGAAGTAGCAAAACAACATAATCATCGCATTCACATACATGGATTGGAGTTGAAAAATTTGTACTCGGACGTCGCACTCTCGGCGCCATAACTAGCTAGTGAGAAACCACCGACAGTGCCAAGTGCCAAGTACGTGTAAACTACGTACATGTTTCGTCTTTGTTTCTAGCTTTCGATCTAGAGAATGTACGTAACGTGTGCGCGCAAACCTGCTGGGCTCGTTTTGTCACCTTGAGAAGGAACTGACGGTGCATGTCGCCGTCATCTTCTTTTCTTTTCCATTACCCTTGACGTCACTAGCATAGTAGCATGCACCGTGTCGTTTCTGAAAACGACGGGACATGTCACCTCCTTTACAGTTTTTCTCCACAGGCGCACACCAATTGTGAGTGACATGTAGCTGTTGGTTTTGTAGTTACGGTACCTCACCGCGCCAGATGGCGTGGGCCGCTGGGCCCGGTCCGTTGGCATGAGCAGTTCTCATCATTCACTCTTTTTTACAGGAAAATAGAAAGACATGATATCTCAAGATCTGATTACCAGTACCTCAGAAAGATCAACAGATAAAAATAAACACAAAGATTGAGACAATTCACTAACTGTTAAAATTATTTTCAGATTATAGTATGAGCATTGTTCTTACCCTCAGTTTCATCAGAGTTCTAACATAAAGATTGTATTCGTCATGATAGAGCGATTTTGCGCTCCGCGGTTCTTATTCAAGGAGTAAAACCGCCGTCACTGTGCCACAAAGGCCGGAGATGTTGTTGTGGGCTTGAGGCCCATACACCGAAGGGGCGAAATTTTGACGAGCTTAACTAAGAAGGGAGATGATTCTAAAAAAAACCTTAAGAAGGGAGATACACCGTTACCGTTGACAGGGACTAAAGTATGTTCATTTTTTTGTGGGGCGCGCGAGAGGGGGGGGGGGGGGGGGGGAGGGGGGGGGTGAGTTTAGGTGGGAACAATAACAAGTATGAAAATGCTTCGTGCCCATCATTCACCCCTTATCTATACCAACTAATAAAGTACGAAACTCTTCTGCCTGTCCACCATCGCGTTTTTTTTTGCAGAAAACCCCACGCTCTTTCTTAAAATCAACCCGCATTCCCGGTTTAAGTGATTCCAGAGATAATGTTTCATTGTTTGTGGAAAACCCCCTGCAGTTTCCTCAAATCAACCTGCAGTCCAGGTTTACGTGACTCCAGAAAACTGTTTGCTGTTTGCAGAAAACACTCTGACAGTTGGTTTAATTAACCCGCAGTACATATCATACATTTTTTAAATAGTCATGTATTTTAAACCGTAACTCCGATTTTAACATATTATATACAAAATTTGATTAATTTTTTTGAAGAATCCGAATATGATGTTATTTTACCTGTTAACCATTTTATGTTATTTATGGTGCTGACTTAATCAATAGTGCACAATCCACCTCTCTTGCATGGACGCGTCGGCATAACCTCACACGGGAAAAAGGAAAGCATATTTCTCATCTTATGCGGAGAGAGACACCTTAGGATTGACCACATTCAATCGCATTGTGATTGTATGAGCACTGGGGCCACCGCTGGCGAGGGTGGGAGGAGGATAATCGGAAACACAGATGGGATGTCGTGTTCGAATAAATAGCATGGACCTATTGGGGTCTTGAGTCACAGTTATTGGTTAGGGGCATCTGTTATTTTTTTCCTCCCGTTGCAATGCACGGGCTCTTTTGTTAGTGCAGGAAAAAAAGAAACATGTGGTACCAAGGTCCGGTAACTTGCAAAGATCAACAAGATTCAAAAAGATCTGGTAACATGTTCCCTCCCGTTTTGTTGGAATTTTGACATGTAGGTTGTTCTTGCCATGGTAGAGAGATTTTGCGCCCTATTTTTACAAGAATGTGTTATTAGGAAGAAGTAACTCATTAGATTATATGTTAATTAAGACGGACTTCATTGGAGACAAACTATCATGCATGGAAGAAGAATCAAGTGGGCAGACAGGGGGAAAAGCAAAGCCTGAAAACGATTCTATCATGTTTGTTACCATTTAATGAGATGGACAATATTGTGGAAGTAAATTGCCAAACTGCGCTCAAACTTTATGTTGCAATATTTCACAAAAAAGTTTTTGTTGTAATGTTGTTGTCTGGTTATAAAGGAAGGAAAAAATGTGGTTAATCGCATATTTTTATGTTTTGACTTGGATATAGGAGACTGCCAGATTCATGCATAAGCAAAAGAACGATGATTGGACTTGAGTCCCTAAACCTAAAACATATTAATTATAACTAATGCAAAGCATGCCTACCAGCGAAGCATACCTTCTATAATTACTTGGATTTTTTATGAGTAATAATTACTTGAATTTGAGGGCGTATAGAACACAAAACCATGAAAAAATATTTCCACAAAATTGATATCCTCCCACTGTTTCACAACGTAGTGGGTATTTTTTTGGAAAGTCAAACTTCATTATTTTTTATCAATATCAATATCACACATCCACTAGAGTAGCATACGTGAGATCCACAAGAATACAAGAACAATTCAAGGAAAATAGCACTAGGGTAAAGTTCTTCCCACTCCCAAGAGAGGTGAGGTCTTGATGACAATCTTCTCCAAGAGGAGGCCTTGAAATCCACAAGGATTCTTCTCCTAGGAGGTCTTGATCTCCAAGAGGAGGGGAACATGAGCAAAGCTCTCTCAATGTCTATCCAATACTTTGCTAACCCTAGAAATGAGCTAGATATGGAGTACTTATACGCTAGGGATGAATTGGGGAAAAAACGGGGTTACAAGGGTCATTTCGCCCTAAGTGCGTGGAGGCACAGCCGGACATGTCCGGGCACCCGGGGTAAAGAGGCCAGGCACCCGGGGTCATCAGCGAGGAGGAGGCCGGGCACCCGGGGTAGCGCCCAGGGAAGGGGGCCGGGCACACGGGGTAGTCACGGGGCCAGCCGGTGCAGGCACCCGGGGGTCCGGGCACCCGGGAGGTCCAGAGAGCCTCCGGTGCTTCATGTCTTGGAGCTCTTCCATCTCCTCCTTCTTCTTGAGGCTCTTGCCTCTTCATGCTCTTCTCCTCGATACCTAGTCATGCACAAAGTTTCTATTTGAGGTAGAAGCCATTTCTCATATGAAATCAAAGGGAGCTCGAAGAGAAATGAGGTAACCTCAGTTTTGATATCACGTGCATGGGCTCTCGTCATTGGTCCACTTGGTGTTTGAGGTGATGATGAAATGTCCATGGGGATGACCGTAGGATGCTCCACATCATCTCCCCCCCTGGGAAAGATCCGATCTCGGATTGAAAACCAAATCACCATGGGGAAGAGATGGCTTCGTTGTGTAAAGGTGGACGATCACCAAGTACTCATCATCTTCAAGCACAAAATGGGCACTCTCCAATGTCGCATCGTCTAGTGATTCCTTCAAAAGGAGCAAGTATAACAAACACTTGGAAAAACAAATGTGTTTAGCGTTAGTGCAAAACCAAGCATTCAATAGGTGATTCACCAAACAAGTGTCGTCATCAAGCATAGCATATGGTGTGACAAGGGATTGTGACATGTCATGTAAGCACATAAATTGAGCAAAATCAAGGACATCATGGAAACAAGCATGTAAATGTGAGGTAGCGATGCAAATATGTGTGACATGAGAATAAGCATCTACCTCAAGCTCATAGCAAGCATGCATAAAGCGCTCAACAAATGGTCTATGGTATGCATATGAAGCATTCACAACACCAAAATAAATGAAATGTCTAAACACTTGGGTCAAGTGCAAGACAATCCAAGCGTAACGTGCATGTGGTGTAGTGAATATAGTGTGGCACTTAACACAATAGAAAGAGCAATTGTTCATCATGTGTGAGGCAATCAAGGCAAGCATGTAACAATCAGTGGGACATGGCATATGTGAAGAAATGACATTGTTGCAACCAATCATATGGTAGGAGCAAGAACTCAACAAGTTGGATGCAACACACAAGGTATATATGTCATGAGGCATGGCAATGTGGCAATGACAAGTCGAAGCAAGATCTCTAACATGTGTGCAATATGTCAAGGTGCAAGCAACACATGAAGTAGGATCCACAATATTCATGCTCATGGTTTCGGGGTTCTCAAAAGAGAAGGATATCACCTTGAAAGCATGTCCTTCTGCGTCCTTCACAATGCCGAAACACAAGCAAGTGTGATGTAGAATCGTCGTGGTAGAAGGTGGTTCTCTCTCAAGAGCTCGGATTGTCAACTCACGTGACGTGGAAGTTGACACGAAGTCCAAGTTTCCTACACATGTGCAAAAGAAAGTAAACAATGTATGTGCATGGTAGATAAACACATCATCCATCATGATGGTTCTCTTCTCTTGCACATAACCATTAGAAGCACAAGTGCATGAATAATATGATGCAACAATGGCAATATTCATGGCACTAGATATATGGTGCAAAGAGGTAAGACAAGCATGCTTCACAAGGAATATGACAAAATCTCCAAATATATGTGAGAATGCTATGGGGGCAAACTCATTATCAAGACTAAAGGCATTGTTGCACTCAATACATGGCAAATCATCTAGCATGAGAGAGGCAACATATGGATATATGTGACAAGAAGCAATAGCAATCATGTGCAAACCATGGCAATAGTGGCTATCAACCGCATGAAATGAACAAGTATGAATCATCGGTGATGCGACAAGGCAAGCAATCATAGTAATCAAGTCGTGTAAGTTAGTAGTGCGAAGATGCAACATACTAGAGGAAATCATGGCAATCATGTCATGTGAGCAAATAATAGACATAGGCAATGCACATGACATATCACAAGCATGATTAAAAAGCAAGATCAATGTATCATCATAGGAATGGATCACAAAGAAAACATGGCAAGAACAAGCAATATCTCCACCAAGCTTGCAAATACACATACAAGTAGTAGAATCAATCATCATGTGTAATGCAAAGCATGGGTCACAAATACATGGTAAAGGCATAGGAATAAGCATGTCATGCAAAGTGAACATGGAAAGATGGGCATATAATATGTAATGGACAACAACCCATAACCATGTGAGGGCCATCACTAGTAGAAAAAGGCCCATTTGTCCCGGTTCCAGAGGCCCATTTGTCCCGGCTCTAGAACCGGGACTAAAGGGTCGGGACTAAAGCCCAACACCTTTAGTCCCGGTTCGCTTACGAACTGGGACAGATGTGGCTCCACGTGGCCACTGTGGCGAGCCCAGGCAGGAGGGCCTTTAGTCCCGGTTGGTAACACCAACCGGGACCAAAGAGCATCCACGCGTCAGCAGCTCAGGAGCTGGGGTTTTTGTTTTTTTTTGAAAAGGGGGGGGGGGGGTTTGGGGGTTTTGTATGGTTAATTTAGGGGTTTCATATATTGTGTTAGCTAGCTAATAGAGAGAAGTGTCCTCTCTTATCTCCGTGCTTGGTCGACGCTACGTAGTATATGTATAGAGAGGACTCGACACGCTAGCTAGTAAGCAAATGAAGGAAACCATTAAAGACACAAGATCGTCATGAACATATACAAAGAGAAGTGATCAACCTCCTCCTTCTCCGAGAGATTGGTCGAACAACAAGTTTTCGTATATATATCCGACGCTACTAGCTACATATATACAATATAAGATCTCTTACAATCCCTAACATCTGATGTCAAGTTCCACATGGTATTCTCCGGCTGGATTGATGACGTGGTTAAGAAAGAATCCCGCCAATTCCTCTTGAATTGCTTTTTATGCGATCTTGTGGTAGGAGTTCATCCCGCATCTGCCAAATCTAATTTGAAGAAGGGGGTCAATACATATATATGAATGAAAATCAACACAAATGATGGTAATAAAAAAATTGTGAATATTATTACTTACGCACTTCATATTGTTTTTCAGAGTAGCCCCGCTTAGAGGTCGTCGCGTTGTAGATGTACTCACAAACGTAGTATCCACAAAAATTATTCCCGGCTTCCTGCCACAACCACTTTACGAGAAATAGAGGTCAATCAAACTGATAATCAAGCATTATAAATGGTATTTATGAAACTAGCTAGAATCAATGGGAGATGCGCGGAACTAGCTATTAGTACTTACTTTCGGGTGTGTAAATCGCAGCTCCCCCGGCAGTCCCGGAGCTTCTGCGGTGAACACTTTCCAAACCCTGCGAGACAAAGAAAATAATTACTTGATATCAGGAAATGAACAAAGTTGCCGATATGGTGTGATAATGATCGATTGAACTTACTTCTGGAGCATTTCAAGCATGGCCGCATACTCCTTGGGATCTTTTCGTCTTGAGTCTAAGACGGTTACTAGTCCCTGCTCAAGCTTAATCTCTAGGAGAATAAAGTGGAAGCTACGCACGCATGCATAACTCATCAATTACATTACTATAACCTCGAGTAATAAGGGAAACCGAATATGCAGAAGACAGTAACACTCACTTGAAGTTGTAAGGAAAGAGTATTTTATCTTTGTTTTGATTTTTAAGCAATGATTGTAGCAAGTTGGCCTCGGTTTCTTTCGCATTATATTTAACCATCCATTCATCTATGAGATTTGTGTTAATGAACCCAATATCATAGATTTGTGCATTTCTGCATTCGACGATCTTCAATCTGCATAATATAGTGAGGTTAATTATATATACATGCAATGAAAGAGCTGAGCTATATATAGAGACTTAATTACAGAAGTATAGTACTTACAGACAGTAGCAAGTGATGATTATTTTATCGAGGTCCTTTTGATTGAAAAACTGGAAGAACTCCTCAAATGGAACAGACAACAGATCAATTCCAACGAGGTCGTGCTCCTCTTTAACTCTCAGCGTCAAAATATCCTTCCCAGACTTGCAGGTGTCCATGTACCACTTATGGAATCTTCGCATCATTGTTGTTAGAGGAGGATCACCAGGTCTGACGAGAGGCTTCCCATACCAGTATTTGTGTTCGTCCACCTCCATTGTATCAAAATGTGCATCGTCGGGCAGGTAATCACCAGGATTGGTACCGGGCAGCATCCCCGGCAGATTTGCGACGATATCGCTAGACACCTTGAGCGGGGGGCACGATTGGTTTGCCTGTTCGCCGAGCTGGGGAATTTTGTTCCCACTTCTTCGTTCTTGTAACCTTTTGTCACTTGAAGTAGTTCCCGACCGGCGCGCTCCTTCCACTGCCTTTTTAAGAGCGCGGACATGGTTGTCATCCGGCGGAGGCGGTGGTGGTCGCTTCAGGTTCTTCAAAGTGCGCTTCAATTTCACCGGATCTATCTTCTCCTCCGGAGGTGGATTTTTCTTTGCAAAAAAGTCCTTCACTTGGGCTTGACAGATCTCCTCGTTTTCCTCCTCGGTCATCTCGTATGGTAACTTCTCTAGAGGCTTGAGAGATGGACCGAATATGTATTGCCTCCCGCCTCTGGCTGTACTGCTAGACGCCGGAGCAACCGGAGCGGCTGCGGCTGTCTTCCTTCGTTGCTTACAAGGCGGAGAAGGAGGCGGAGTGCTACGATGCACCGGAGCAGACGGAGCGGCGACGGCTGTCTTCCGCTGTTGCTGACGAGGCGGAGAAGGAGGCGGGCTGCTCGGATGCGCCGGTGCAGGCGGAGAAGGAGGCGGAGTGCCGCCATGCGCCGGAGCAGCCGGAGAAGGAGGCGGACTGCCCTGATCACTCACCGGAGGAGGAGGAGGCGCAGTGCCCTGACTCGCCGGAGGAGGAGGCGGAGGCGTCCAGTTCGGAAGGTTGATGAGCTCCTTCCGCCATAGACATGGAGTCTTCAGAGCAAGACCCAGCTGAGTCTCCCCTTCACCGGTAGGGTGGTCAAGCTCGAGCTCCTCAAATCCCTCCATTATTTCATCGACCATCACAACAGCATAGCCTTGTGGAATCGGAAGGCAGTGAAAAGTTGCGCCGTGTTGAGGAGGTGCAATAGAGCCGACAGCCGCCTTGACTTTGAGGTGCTGCCATTGTGTCATAAGGTGGCAATCTTGAGCCTCCGTGATAGCATCCACGGGGTAGCTGGGAGCCGTGAAGTCAGGCTGCTGAAGGAGCTCGGTGGAAGCCACGCTGCTTCTCCGCTGAGATGGTGGGGTAGCTTCTGGGGTAGCTCCGGCAGGTCGCTGGCTCTGAACTAGTAATGCTTGTTCCTCTAGCGCTCATACCCTTGCATTCAGCTTCTGCAGTTCGGTCTGCTCCACTTTCCTCCTCCTCTCCCGGGTTTTGTAACCGCCTGCGCCGGGAAACGCAACCTTCCACGCAACAGAGCCTGTCGTGCCTCGTGTTCGTCCTGGGTGCTCAGGATTCCCGAGGGCCTGTGTGAGCTCGTCGTTCTCTCTGTCGGGAATGAACGTCCCTTGCTGCGCTGCGGCGATATACTTCTGAAGCTTCTTGACGGGTATTTCAAGTTGCTCATTCGTCCAATGGCACTTCCCTGTTTCAGGGTACAAGGTTCCCCCAACCCCGAAGAACCAAGTCCTTGAACGGTCTGGCCAGTTCAATGTCTCTGGTTCGACCCCTTTATCAAGCAGGTCCTTCTCAGCCTTGTGCCACAACGGCCGAGCTTTGAGGTAGCCACCTGACCTCGTGCGATGGTGATGCTCCTTCTTTGCAGCATTTTTCTTGTTTGTCGCTGACATCTTCTTACTCTTCTCCGATGTCTTGTGGGCCACAAATGCGGGCCAGTGATCTCTTATCTTCTCAAATCGGCCGGTGAATTCTGGAGTCTTCCCTTTATCGACAAACGTTGATTTCAACTCATTCTTCCACCTCCTGAATAGATCTGCCATCTTCTTAAGAGCATGAGCCTTGACCAATGGCTCTATAACTGGCTTATCCGGATCCTCCTCTAGCGGTAGGGTGAAATTTGCCTTCAGCACGGTCCAAAGATCATCTTTCTGTCTATCGTTGACAGAAGACACTTGAGGTTCTTCGCTCTTAGGCTTATTCCATTGGTGGATGCTGATCGGGATCATGTCCCTAACAAGAACCCCGCACTGAGCAGAAAATGCTTCCTTGGTCCGGCTGGGTTCAATCGGTTGGCCATCGCCCTTGATTGCTGTGACCGTGAACCTTTCATCCTGGCGCAACCTTTTCTTCGGGCCTTGTCTCGTTACCGAAGTTTGGCTCGATCCAGAGGGCGAGAAAAGAAGAAAGAAGAGAGTTAATATGTGTACATACCAAAACAATTAATGCATCAATTAGCTAGTCAGTACATGCTTAATTAATATATATACCTCGCCGGACTTTGCAATAGCTCCTTCCTCGGTTCACTCACCGGAGCAGTCATCACGGTCTCCTTCTTCCACTGGCATTCCGTCACCAGAGCCATCATAATCATGTCCTTCCACCTCCATTGTTCGATCACTGGAGCCTGCTTCACCCTCTCCTTCCAGACCATCGGTGTCGTTGAGATACGACAAGACATCACCTCCGCCGAGGATTATGTCCCCCAACAACTGTTCTGCTTTGATGTCTCGGTGCTCCATAGTTTCTGCAAATATTACAACATGGCAATTAATATACAAACATGAAAGATGGATTTGGGGTGGCCAGGGCAACGCTTCTAGGGTTTGGGGTGGCCTCGACAATGCTTCTAGGGTTTGGGCCTGACCACCTCTCTCATGAATGTCCGACGTCCGGACCGACAAGGGATTTAACAAAATGACGCCATTCTGGATGTGCAGAAAATGGTCCTCGACAACGCTCTTTTAACTTGGTAAATTTGGGTGGCCTCGACAACTCTTCTAGGGTTTGGGGTGGCCTTGACAACGCTTTTTTAGTCCCGGTTTGGGTGGACTCCAGAGTTGGTCGGGTGAGAGGGGGTTGATCGACGTCCCCCCTCATTTCTAAGTCAATGAACAACATGAAAATTTCTAAGTGAATGAACAACTCTGAATTTTTTTACATGTACTCCTACAACATGAAAATTTCTAAGTGATTGCTAAACTTTTATGCTTCATTTATATGAAGATCAATTGTCCAATATAACTATGTTCGCGATATGAGGCATTGGACATTATCTAGATCACATGCCTCAAAATGAAAGGAAAAACTCCTCTCACAACTATCCGCGGTGCCCAACAATATGAAATCATTCACAAATATTGATGTTGGACTCGACTAAATATGCACTCCATAGTCCAATCAAGTATATAAGTCCGCGGTGATCAAACACATACAAGTTACAAAATTTCTATGCTCACAAAAATATAAGCCCGAGGGGAATTGAAGTTATCGGGGTTATGTTTATACAACAAATGGACATCTCATCTCATCTGAAAAAACATAGCACATCTAAAAAAATACATACATACATACATACATGGAAAAAAATTGCTATGAACAAAAAAAAAATCATATATGAACATTTTCTATATCCATCCATACATACATTGAAAAAAATGCTATGAACAAACACATCTGTAGTAATTATTTTTATAATGATTTGGCCTCAAAAAATTCTTTTATTAGTATTTTCAAACTCTAGAATGACCCTGTTGCACTAGAACTATTTCAAATAATTGTTTTCAAATGCCACAAATTTTTTGAGAAGTCCTCTGATGCCTATAGATCATTTTTATGCGAAAACCCACTTTGGTCATTTGAAACTTTTGAGCACAACTTCCATTTTTCAATTTTGGTCCAATTCTGGCATTGAACTACAACCCTATTTTTTCCTTACTAAATTTTTTTGAAAAAATTACTCCAACTTCATGACTGTACCCACACTCCATTTCACCAAAAACCTTCTGATCCATAGTTCAAATTTTGTTTAAATGAAATTTGAACCAGATTCAAATTTCTTGCTAAAAACCTATTCTAAACCACTGCAAAAATTCTGAAATTTTGCCATCACCTTTGTCTTGCATCAGTACCTCACCACAAAAAAATTCAGAAATTTCAAAAATGCCCAAAGCCATCTAGCATTTCATCAAACACCTTCTATGCACTGTTCATCATTGTAAAAAAATTCAGAATTTTTTTTTCAGAAAATTCAGAAGGGGGGGGGGGGGGTGCTGCTGCTCTTCACTGTCCACTCCTTCTCCTCTCCTGCATGGCGTGTGCTGCTGCTCTTCAATGTCGGTCGGCGGCGGCGGACCATGGAGCAGTGGCAGAGACAAGGCCGAGCTTGGGGGCACGCGAAAACGGGGAGCAGGGGACCATGGGAAAGGGGGGGTGCTCAAGGGGGGGGTGATGGCTCGAGGCGGGAAAGAGGAAGGAGGGAACTGGGGCGGCAAGCCGGCGGAAAGGGGAGGGAGGACGGGGGCTTGGGGCAGGTACGGGCAACGGGACGAGGGAGGCGGTCGGGGAGCGCAGGACGAAGAAATGAATGGAAATTTTCACAAGTGCTGCTTATATACACTAAGCATTGGTCCCGGTCGTGGCCACCCCAACCGGGACCAATGCATCCTTTAGTCCCGGTTTGTGCCACCAACCGGGACCAAAGGTCTCTTTTCAGCAGCCCAAAGGGCGGGAAACCGAGACCTTTGGTCCCGGTTGGTGCCACCAACCGGGACCAAAGGCCTTGTGCTGCCCGCGGCCAAAAGTTTAGTCCCACCTCGCTAGTTGAGAGGGGCGCAGAGTGGTTTATAAACCCCACTGCCGCTGCCCTCTCGAGCTCCTCTCAAATGTAGGCTTACGGGCCTAACCTGACACTCCGCTGCCTGTGGGCCTACTGGGCCTTCTCCGGGCCTGAATCCTGGCCCGTGGTTGGGTTTCTAGTCGTATTCAGGCCGTGGTGGCCCAGTAGGTGGCATTTTTTTCTGTTTTTTTTTCAGTTTTTTTTTGCTTTATTTATTTTCTTTTGTTTTTTGCTTTATTTTTTAATTCTTTTTGCTTTTAGGTAATAAATATTATAAACTTTCTGTTAGTGCCATTAGTTTTCCAATTCGAATAGTTTAAATTTGAATTCTTTGAAATTTGTGTGAATCACTAGTTTGTGATTAACTTTACTATAAAAATAGATTTTTGAGTGATTCTTTTTCCTGCTATTTAATATTACTGTGTTTTATCATTATATTCAAAAATAGTTTTTGTTATTTTAGTTTCTAACAAAAGAAATCTTTATGATAATTCTTTTTGCTTTTAAGGTTTTGAACAGAAAATACTTTGCTAATTTTAGTTGCATAAATTTTAGTTGATTCCTTTTGCTATTAGAGTTTCATTAAAGTTTTCTAGTTCATTCTTTTTTCTATTAGAGTTTCATTAAATTTTTGTAGTTCATTCTTTTAGTTTATTATTTTTGCTATTAGAGTTTCATAAAAGTTGAGAGGGTTACGGCAAAAACTGGATGCACTTCGTGTACAAAATGGACAATCTGTTTCGAAGTATCAGGGTTTCGGACAAAAACTCATCTGTTACAAAGGGATTTCTTTTTTTGAACTTATTTGAACTCCACACTTTTTGTGTGCTCAAAATGAACCATTCAAAGCCATATCATCAATTTTCAACCCTTTCCGACTTCATCTGTCTTCACTTTTTATTCGCTTGTGTCCTTTGCTTATTGCGCCGTAACCATGGATATTCTTCATCGCTTAACAGGGTGCTTGGGTCAGCCTTGACTTTGAAGGGAGGAATTTTATGAAACTTTTCATAATCTTCAGACATGTCTGTCTTACCCTCCACTCCCACGATGACTCTTTTCCCTGAAAGAACTATGTGGCGCTTTGGCTCATCGTATGATGTATTCGCTTCCTTATCTTTTCTTTTTCTCGGTTTGGTAGACATGTCCTTCACATAGAAAACCTGCGCCACATCATTGGCTAGGACGAATGGTTCGTCTGTGTACCCAAGATTGTTCAGATCCACTGTTGTCATTCCGTAATGTGGCTCTACCTGTACCCCGCCTCCTGACAGATTGACCCATTTGCACTTAAACAAAGGGACCTTAAAATCATGTCCGTAGTCAAGTTCCCATATGTCCACTATGTAACCATAATATGTGTCCTTTCCCCTCTTGGTTGCTGCATCAAAGAAGTCACCGCTGTTTTGGTTGGTGCTCTTTTGATCTTGGGCGATCGTGTAAAATGTATTCCCAATTATCTTGTATCCTTTGTAAGTCAATACAGTCGAAGATGGTCCCCTGGACAATGAGTACAGCTCATCAGAAATAGTGTTGTCACCTCTGAGATGTGTTTCCAACCAACTGCCGAAAGTCCTGATTGTTCACATGTAATCCAGTCATCACACTGCTCTGGGTGTTTGGAGCGCAGAATGTTCTTGTGTTCATCGACATACGGGGTCACCAAGGTAGAGTTCTGTAGAACTGTGTAGTGTGCTTGAGACCAAGAATGCCCGTCCCTGCATATTATTGAGTCCCCTCCTAGCGTGCCTTTTCCAGTCAGTCTCCCCTCATACCGCGATTGAGGGAGACCAATCTTCTTAAGGTCAGGAATGAAGTCAACACAAAACCCAATGACATCCTCTGTTTGATGGCCCATGGAGATGCTTCCTTTTGGCCTAGCGCGGTTATGGACATATTTCTTTAGCACTCCCATGAACCTCTCAAAGGGAAACATATTGTGTAGAAATACGGGGCCCAGAACGACAATCTCGTCGACTAGATGAACTAGGACGTGCATCATGATATTGAAGAAGGATGGTGGGAACACCTGCTCGAAACTAACAAGACATTGCGCCACATCACTCCTTAGCCTTGGTATGATTTCTGGATCGATCACCTTCTGAGAGATTGCATTGAGGAATGCACATAGCTTCACAATGGCTAATCGAACGTTTTCCGGTAGAAGCCCCCTCAATGCAACCGGAAGCAGTTGCGTCATAATCACGTGGCAGTCATGAGACTTTAGGTTCTGGAACTTTTTCTCTGCCATATTTATTATTCCCTTTATATTCAACGAGAAGCCAGACGGGACCTTCATACTGAGCAGGCATTCAAAGAAGATTTCCTTCTCTTCTTTGGTAAGAGCGTAGCTGGCAGGACCTTCATACTGCTTTGGAGGCATGCCGTCTTTTTCGTGCCAATGTTGCAGGTCCTCCCGTGCCTCCGGTGTATCTTTTGTCTTTCCATACACGCCCAAGAAGCCTAGCAGGTTCACGGAAAGGTTCTTTGTCACGTGCATCACGTCGATTGAAGAGCGGACCTCTAGGTCTTTTCAGTAGGGTAGGTCCCAAATTATAGATTTCTTCTTCCACATGGGAGCGCGTCCCTCAGCGTCATTCGGAACAAATAGTCCGCCGGGACCCTTTCCAAAGATTACGTGTAAATCATTGACCATAGCAAGTACGTGATCACCGGTACGCATGGCGGGCTTCTTCTGGTGATCTGCCTCGCCTTTGAAATGCTTGCCTTTCTTTCGACATTGATGGTTGGTCGGAAGAAATCGACGATGCCCCAGGTACACATTCTTCTTGCATTTGTCCAGGTATATACTTTCGGTGTCAGCTAAACAGTGCGTGCATGCATGGTATCCCTTGTTTGTCTGTCATGAAAGGTTACTGAGAGCAGGCCAATCATTGATGGTTACAAACAGCAACGCATGCAGGTCAAATTCCTCCTGTCTGTGCTCATCCCACACACGTACACCGTTTCCATTCCACAGCTGTAAAAGTTCTTCAACTAATGGCCTTAGGTACACATCAATGTCGTTGCCAGGTTGCTTAGGGCCTTGGATGAGTACTGGCATCATAATGAACTTCCGCTTCATGCACAGCCAAGGAGGAAGGTTATAGATACATAGAGTCACGGGCCAGGTGCTGTGATTGCTCCTCTGCTCCCCGAAAGGATTAATGCCATCCGCGCTTAAACCAAACCATACGTTCCTTGGGTCACCTGCAAACTCAGTCCGGTACTTTCTCTCGATTTTTCTCCACTGCGACCCGTCAACGGGTGCTCTCAACTTCCCGTCTTTCTTACGGTCCTCTCTGTGCCATCGCATCAACTTGGCATGCTCTTTGTTTCTGAACAGACGTTTCAACCATGGTATTATAGGAGCATACCACATCACCTTGGCAGGAACCCTCTTCCTGGGGGGCTCGCCGTCAACATCACCAGGGTCATCTCGTCTGATCTTATACTGCAATGCACCGCATATCGGGCATGCGTTCAAATCCTCGTACGCACCGCGGTATAGGATACAGTCATTAGGGCATGCATGTATCTTCTGCACCTCCAATCCTAGAGGGCATATGACCTTCTTTGTTGCGTACGTACTGTCGGGCAATTCGTTATCCTTTGGAAGCTTCTTCTTCAATATTTTCAGTAGCTTCTCAAATCCTTTGTTAGGCATAGCATTCTCTGCCTTCCACTGCAGCAATTCCAGTACGGTACCGAGCTTTGTGTTGCCATCTTCGCAATTGGGGTACAACCCTTTTTGGTGATCCTCTAACATGCGATCGAACTTCAGCTTCTCCTTTTTACTTTCGCACTATCTCCTTGCATCAACAATGACCCGGCGGAGATCATCATCGGGCACATCGTCTGGTTCCTCTTGATCTTCAGCTTCCCCGTTGCAGCATCACCGTATTCAGGGGGCACATAGTTGTCATCGTCCTCTTCTTCTTAGTTGTCTTCCATCATAACCCCTATTTCTCCGTGCCTAGTCCAAACATTATAGTGTGGCATGAAACCCTTATAAAGCAGGTGGGTGTGAAGGATTTTCCTGTCAGAGTAAGACTTCGTATTCCCACATATAGGGCATGGACAAAACATAAAACCATTCTTCTTGTTTGCCTCAGCCACTTCGAGAAAATTATGCACGCCCTTAATGTACTCGGAGGTGCGTCTGTCACCGTACATCCATTGCCAGTTCATCTGCGTGCATTATATATAATTAAGTGTTTCAAAAACCATTACAAAACATCATGAATAGATAAGTGACCAAATTAATAGAAGTACATCATCACATTAAAACCAAAGTACATACATAGTTCTCATTGAACAACATATAGCTCTCCAGAGCATCTAATTAAACCATACATTATTGAAACTATGTAAAACATTTCAATGCAACAACAAATGCGATCATAATCGCAACCAAGGTAACAATTGATCCAACGACATAATGATACCAAGACTCGGTATGAATGGCATATTTTCTATACTTTCTAATCTTGAAGCGCATTGCATCCATCTTGATCTTGTGATCATCAACGACATCCGCAACATGCAACTCCAATATCATCTTCTCCTCCTCAATTTTTTTCAATTTTTCCTTCAAGTAATTGTTTTCTTCTTCAACTAAATTTAACCTCTCGACAATAGGGTCGGTTGGAATTTCCGGTTCACAAACCTCCTAGATAAAAAAAATCTATGTCACGTTAGTCGGCATAATTGTCATAAACAATAAATGAACCAAATAGTTATAAAATATAATATATATACCACATCCGAATCATAGACAGGACGAGGGCCGACGGGGGCGGATACCAAAACCATCGCACTATATAATAACAAACAATAATAAAAGTAAGAAAATTATACAAGTATCTATCTAAATCATACAAGTAAGAATTTTTTTGTTTTAGAAAGAAGATAAGAACAAGAGGCTCACCACGGTGGTGCCGGCGACGAGATCGGCGCGGGCGATCGACGGCGGTGAAGACAGGGACGGGACGTGACAGACCGCTAAACCTAGACAAATCTTGAGGAAAATGGAGCTTGGAGGTCGAGTTTGGAGGGGAGAAAGCTTAAGTAGTGTGGCTCGGGCATTTCATCGAACACCTCATGTGCATAGGAGGTGAGCTAGAGCACCACAAAGCCCTCCCCTCGCCGGCCAGAAAAAAACAGAGCAGTGGAGTGCTCTGCTCGCGGGCGAGGTGTATATATAGGCACAACATTGGTCCCGGTTCGTGGTTGGAACCGGGACTAAAGGCCACCCTTTGGTCCCGGTTCCAGCCACGAACCGGGACCAATGGATGCCCATTGGTCCCGGTTCGTGGCTGGAACCGGGACCAAAGGGTCCAGACGAACCGGGACCAATGCCCCACGAGGCCCGGCCGGCCCCCTGGGCGCATGAACTGGGACGTATGCCCCCATGGGTCCCGGTTCGTGACTGAACCGGGACTAATGGGCTGGGCAGGCCTGAACCAAAGCCCTGTTTTTCTACTAGTGCATGTAGAAGAAATGCGCGAAGTCATTGTGCGGAGGGAGTGGTGGGAATGAGAATCCACGGTATCCCAAGTCATCATTGCTCTCTAGAGCTCGTTTTGCCAACTCATGGGATTGTGAGGTTGACAAGTATGCATGGGTACCTACACAAGAAATACACAAACGAAAGAAATTGTGTGTGTGGTAAATGTACACATCATCCATCATGATGTGTATGTGCACGTGTGAGTTAGCACAAGATGAGCATCGCTCAAAGAAATTTGATGCATGGTATAAGAACATGTCATCCATCATGAAAGAATAATTGTTATGTATAACAGGATGGGGACACAAATTGAGCGTGCTAATATATGGCACAACAATATCATGTTCATTCATGGGGAGCATATTGTGCACATAATTATTGGGATCATGCAATGGATGGGATGAATCTAAATCTCACTACAGGAATCAGTTGACACGACAAAGGATCGGATAGCGGACGGCAAACATTCCCGGCAAAGTAAGCTACGGTAAACAGCTCATTTGCCGTCTGCTTTTGGCCAGCGGACGGTAAAGACCCCTTTGCCGTCGGTGGCAGACGGCAAAGAATGTGGACGACAAAGAATAGACGTTAGCCACGTTAGGTGGCTAACGGGAGGCTTTGCCGTCTGCCAGCTGACGGCAAACATGCCCTCCCCTTTGCCGTCTGCCTTGTGACATTAGCAGACGCGTCATGCCCTCCCGCTCTTTGCCGTCAGCCACGAACGGCAAACTGCCCAAGCCTTTGCCGTCTGCCACAGACGGCAAAGTGACCAAATGGGTCAGCTCCCAGGTTGCACATGTTGTTCCAAAATGAAAACAAAAAGGGAAAACAAGCACTCCATCAATGCAAGCTTCCGTGAAGTGAATGAAATCTGCAAAATGGGAAATAAAAAGGTTAGAAGAAGACTAGAAGAAGAAGAAGAAGAAAATGAAGAAGAAGAAGAAGAACAATAAGAATAAGAAGTATATGACATTTATGAGCTAACTTAGGTAAAAAAGACATTTATGAGCTAACTTAGGTAAAATGGATCATTTATGAGCTAACTTAGCTAAAATGGATCATTTTGGAGCTAACTTAGATAAAATGGATCATTTTGGAGTTAACTTAAGTAAAAATGACATTTATGAGCTAACCTAGGTAAAATGGATCATTTATGAGCTAACTTAGGTAAAATGGATCATTTATGAGCTAATTTAGCTAAAATGGATCATTTTGGACCTAACTTAGCTAAAATGGATCATTTTGGAACTAACCTAGGTAAAATGGATCATTTTGGAGCTAACTTAGGTAAAATGGATCATTTTGGAGCTAACTTAGGTAAAATGGATCATTTTGGAGCTAACCTAGGTAAAATGGATCATTTTGGAGCTAACTTAGGTAAAATGGATCATTTTGGAGCTAACCTAGCTAATTATGCCATTTTTGAGTTAACTAAGCATATTATGCCATTTTTGACATACACTACTGCAGGATGCTGCTAACGCGACACTACGATCAGAGACCCTTCGATGAAACTGTGTGCGATGCAATAATCGCAAACGATGATGTAAAAAAACCGTCAAAAAGGTGCAAAATGTTTGCGATGACGGATGCATCAAACACGGTTCAGATTTTAGTTGCGTGTGTGATGCAGGGCATACGGTTCAGTTTAATGAACTGTTTGCGATGAGGGAGAAGAACAGAAACGGGAAGCCAGATGAAGATGTGTGCGATATACGGCATACGGTTCACTCGGATGAACTGTTTGTGATTAGGCGGAACAAAAGAAACGGTCAGCCAGATCAAGGTATGTGCGATAGAGGGCAAACAGTTCACTCGGACTAGCTGTTCCACCAATAGCTCATCTAAGAGAACTCTCAAGTTAACTGTGCTCAGGCTGGAGCAGCCATCAGATGGGTGACTGGATGGGAAGTTGTCTTGATGTTAAATTAACTGATGGGATGGGTCATAGAGGTCAAATTAAATGACCTCTATGATCCATCCCATCAGTTAAATTAACCTTGAGGTCCTTGTTTTTTTTAACACATGTTAAAGAAGGTCTACTGCATTACTTTTTGACAATGTGCGATACATGGCATACAGTTGATCCATCCGACTTGTTTGTGATGGAATAAGCCGTGTGTGTTGTGGGCAAACGCTTGCTAGTATACAACCGTTTGCGATTGATGAATTCATCACTGACGGGTTCCCTAGTGTGGTCCATGTTCATCTGATCATCATCTACTTCTTGTGCTAGCTCGATGTTCCTTATATGCTAAGTTTCTATTAATTGATGGCGTTTTATGAACACGCCACTGTTTCCCGCCATTTCCTCACCTGTTTCCCGCCATCCAGCGATATTGCACATAAACCTAGGCGGCACGCGACGCACGGAGGCAACAAGCGCAACCTGTAGCACATCCACCTTTTCCAAGCATGCCAACCCACCAAAGCGCCACCTCTGCCATCAACCTCGTCGACGAGGAAAACGAGAAGGCGCCACGGCCCGTCGAGGCCGAGGCGCTCCCCGGCAACGTGATGGACGATGCCATGATGCGCGTCATCACCAGGGTTGAGCAGACCCTTGGCGCATGGCGCTTCAGCTCCGCGGATCAAGATAGGCATGTCAGCATCGAGAGGCTGCAGCTTGCCGCACAACATGATCGATGGCGTGCCGCAGAGCAAGCTAGGCGCGTCCGCGCCTGTCGGCATGCGACACCTATGGGACCCTGAAGGAATCCCTTTACGATTCGACATGGGGAGAGGTATGCGCAAAGAGCAGAACCAACGATCGACGTGGGGCGATTTTACCCAGGTTCGGGCCGCTAATCAGCGTAAAACCCTACTCCTGCCTTGTTTTATTATCAGTGTTCTTGAGCCCAGGCTCCAGGAGCGCTTGCGATGAACTGTATGTTCAAAGAGCCGCTACGCATGCAGAATGGGCCCGAAGATCCTCCTCCCTGTAGCAGTTGCCTTGGGCCTCCTTTTAAATGCTCCAAGGGGTCACCACAGTGGCAAAATGTATATACATTGAGGTGTAAAGTAGCTACAGGGTTATCATACCTAACCACTGACGGATTAGGACGAACGCATTTAATGCACCGTGAGGTGTCCGTTTAGGTGTCCTCTCTTTCTTGGGGATGGAAAAAGGGGCCGTCCCATTAGCACCGCTTAAGCTCTCCTCCACTGGCGCGTTGCCACGCATCCAAAGAAGGACCCAGAATGTCGGGCTTGTTGCTGTGCCAGAACGGTGGCACAGCAACAGAATCTTGCCGGGCGCCGAATCTTGCCGGGCTTCGCAGGCCACCCCGGCAAGATCTTGCCGGGGAAGCTGGCTTTCGGATTCTAGCTCTCCTTATCTACTGATCCTTAGATATTTGACTTGAGAATTTCTCTGGTAGCCTGAGTCAACCTCGAACTGTTCCCCGACAAGCCTTGCAGCGAGTATGGCTACAACTGCCCGTGCACAAGTACGGGGTACTAATGGCCCAATACTTAGTACACCGACAGGAGCCCCCGGGCCTAGGCCACACACGAGTGCGAGGCGTTGTTGGGCTAGGCCCAAACAGTGCACGTGCACACGAGGTAGGGAATTAACCGCTCGTAAATATCCCGTTTACTGTGCCCCCACTACGCGCGCTGAACGCGTGATGTGGGAAGCGTGCATCAAAGGCTGCAACTGCAATGTGCCTGCAGAGGCACATTCACATTGGGGAGTAAAAGAGGCGGCCCCGCACCTTCCCCATAAAAAGGGAAACTGCAAAGGCACAGCCTATTTACCTCCCTCTTCTTCTCAATCTGGTCGCCGCCATTGTCTTCCTTCTCTCGAGCTCAGAGCAAAGCCTTCCCTCATCCGTCCGTCGCCTCCACGCCTGCTCCATCCCCGGCTCCCGCCCCTGCATCCGTCATGCCGCCCAAGGCCAGCAAGGGCAAGGAGACGAAAGTCGACGTCCCGGAGGGCGAGCTGGCGAAGATGCGGAAGAAGCACGTCGTCTTCGCCCCGTCGCTTGATGCGAAAGCTCTGAAGGGGCGGTACCAGTGCATGTGGGCGAGGGAGACGCAGGCTCACCCCGCCACTCGCGTGATTCCAGGTTCTTGCTCCAAGAGCGGGTCAGACAGATATCCCTTCTTTGCTGCTTATTTCTATTGCGGGCTCTGTCCCCCATTTTCTGACTTCTTCAACAACATTATGTACACATACGGCTTCCATCTCCTTGATTTCATGCCGAATGCGGTACTGTGCATGTCCATCTTTGCCCATCTTTGTGAAAATTTTGCCGGAGTGGTTCCCAATACTGCCCTTTTCCGCCACTACTTTTTCCCTCGTATCCAAAAAGGGGAGGCCCTCTCTGGTTCTATCGCCTGGATTCCAAGGGCTTGGAATAAGGAAATATACCCAGAAGGGGTTTACCGTGAGAAGTGGGACGAATGGCGGGCTGAGTGGTGCTGGATCCAGCAGGCAGATCCCCATCAGTTTTGTGTGCCTCGACAGCAGAAAGCGGTCCGCGGCAGTGGCTGGAGCGATCTCGCTACTGAAGATGACAAACTCACAATCGCCACCACCAGGATCCTTCGCCTGAAAGCTGCCGGGCTAACAATGGAGATGATTGGCTTTGATTTCCTCCACCGCTGCATTGCCCCCTTGCAAAATAAAGGGAGACCATCTTGGGAATACCGAAATGCAGCAGATGTCATGAGATTGCGCCCCGGACTGAACAACAATTTGACTGTTATGCAACTTGGCGGCCTCTGTCAAAGGCTATTCCAGCGCGACAACAAGCATCGGTTGCCGGCAAGAATTGTCCCTCTGTGCAACAACTCTGCCCTGGGGTCGTTTATCGCCACCATGCCACTGTTCAATGCCCACAGTCTCGACGCGACATGGGTTGAGCCATCCGAGGAAGAGGCACAAAAGTTCTTTGATAACTTGACGGAGAGGGCCGTCCGGGAAGAAGCATACCTCATCCGAGCCACTACCGACGAAGAGGTGGCATACATCGCCACCAGGGCGGAGGAGGCGAATCTTGCCGCGGAGGCTGGCAACATCGGCTTCACAGAATGGGAAACCAGTGATGTAGAGGTAGTGGTGGAAGAAAATCCTGCCGGGAAGGACAAGGCTGTTGGGGGACAGAGCAGCACAGCCGCTGAGAGCTCGTCCGATGAAGAGGCGGCCGAAGAAGAACCGCAAGAAGAGCTTCCAGCCCCGAAGAAGACAAAGCGTGTTCTTCGAAAGACTGCATCTGGCATCCCGGCAAGCCATCCTTCCTCAAGCAGCGAGGCTCCCGGCAAGGAAGCGGCCGGCAAGACTGCGCCGCGGCAAGGAGTTCGACAGCAACCTGCGCGGCGTGCGAGACCCACACCAGCGGCAACCGTTGAGGCGGCAGGGGTGTCTCGCACTACCGCACCGGAGGCTGAGGTGGCGGAAACAAGCCAACCCCCCGTGCCTGCTACAGCCAAGCGACCTAGGACCCCTCCTCCGCCTCCCCACACAGACACTGCAACAGAGGTCGATTTCGACATCTCCGGCTTCAGTCCGGAGCGAGAAGAGGAAGAGTGAGTATCTTGCCACAGCCTTTATCTTGCAAATTCTGAATCAATCTTATTGACTTGCCTATATTGTCTCTGCAGTGGTGCAGAAACCTTGGCGGAGAGGATGGCGAAGAGGGCAAAGACTTCCACGGGCGACGAGCCCCCGGCAGGCTTCACAAGCGTGCCGGAAACTTCTACCATCAGCCCGGATCTTAGTCCTCGACGCAGCCCCCAGCGCAGCCCCCAGCGTAAGTTCATTGCTCTTTTTCCGTTGGGGAACGCTGAGGTTCCTATCCTTGCCGCTGATATCTTTGGGCTTGCAGGAGAAGGACGGCAACAAAGGGAGTTATCAGGAGATACCCTCGTTGCGCCACCTCTGTCAACCACATCGCCCTCAAGCTCATCCCCGGCAAGAGATCACACCGACGAGCTTGTCTTGGTTGAGGAGGAGCCGACAACCATGGATACTGGCATCCTACCCCCGGCAACCGAGGTTGCCGGGAGGGGCGAGGCCACCTCTCGACAGCCCGATGCAGTTAACCAATTGCCTCAGTGCGCTTGCTATTCTTTTCTTTATCTCTCTTTCTTTTGTCTTCTTGAACTTCAATCTTGATCTCATTCTGCTTCTCTCCCTTGTCCTTTAGAATTCCCTGAGATGGAACACATGGACATCGACGCTGTCATCGAGGAGACCGCCAGGGATGTTGCCGCCGAAGCCGACAAAATCGCTGCCATCGAGGCCACCATGGATGCCACCGTAGAAGCCGGCGGTGCTTTTGCCGATGAGGCCGCCAAGACTGCACAGGAGGAACCCGCCAAGGAGTCTACTAAAGAGGGCGGCAAGGAGGCTGGTGACCGTACTGACGGCATTCCTGCCGCAGGAGCGCCAGGCGTTGCGCCGGCCATGGAGCCCCCTGCTACAGGTGAGGCGGTTGCTGAGGATCAACCATCAACATCCGAAGGCCCCTCATCCAGCAAATATCTCAAAGTTGGCAAGAACCTGTTTGTCAACTTGCCGGGGACGGCAAGCATTGGGGCACCAGCCGAAGGGGAAGTCTTTGATGAAGAAATCATCACCGCTGCTGGGCTCGAGATTGTTGATGATCCAAGCGCCAGCAGTGGCAAATCTGAAGAGGATCAGCTCCTTCAGGCCATGGGCGAAAATTTCCGCAAGCTCCAGGCACTTCACCGTGCTCGGAAAGAGAAAGCAGATTCCAGAATGGCAGTTGTCGAGGCGGCCGAAGCAGATTTTCAGAGGCGCGTCGAACAAATGCATGTCTGGTACGCCGAGGCCCTCCAAGAGTTGACTGCCAGCCGGGAGCAAGTGAGCCAAAACTGGACAGAGATCCTTTTGAAACAATCTGACATGGAGAAGGCGCAAGAGGAAGCTACGCAAAGAATTGCTGCTGAAGATGCTCTCCTGACGGCGCGTCGCATTGCGCTTGATGCTCACGAGGAAGACCTTGCCGCACGTGAGCAGGCGCTCGCCGCCAAGCTTCGCAGCAAAGATGAAGATATCGAGAAGCTTGTCGCGCGGCGGACCCAGGAGCTGGAGCAGAAGCACAAGGAGGCACTCGAAGGTCTAACTGTAGATCACGCCGGAAAGCTCAAGGAGGCCGTCGATGCTGCCGAGGCTGCAGAGGCCGCCAAGAATGAGCTGAGCGACAAAGTCAAGAAACTGGAAGTGGATCTAGAAGAACATGGCAAGGAGCTCTCGACGCTCAAAAGCGACAGGGAAAAAACCCTCCACACCCTGGCGGAGATGCAAGTTGCCATGTCTGACAAGACCAAGCAGCTCTCTTTAGCAAATGACGCCATTGCCGATCTGAGGCTGAAGTTGACCACGTTGGAGAAGTCTCTCAAGGATGGCAGGGCCCGCGAGAAGGCCCTGTGCAAAGACCTCCAGGAAGAGAGGAACCTGCTCAAGAGCGCTGCCGCCGCCCAAGTTGACTACGAGAAGGGCGTGTAAATCTGGACTGAATGCCTCGTCGACGCTGTAGAGAAACTCACGGCTGAACTATCAACCATGGGCCTGTCAAACTTCAGGTATTCCTCCGAAGAAAGGATATCTTCGAGCGCCAGGTTGACGATGTTCTTCAAAAGCATCATTGATGCTCTGAAGCTGCTTTAGTCTAACCGGGCGACCCAACTGGCCAACGAATGCCGCCAGCTTTGCCGGGCCGTCCTCCGCAAGGTACTCATCAAGGTGGTGCACAATAATCCTAGCATCGACCTCACCAACGTGCTCGGCCGTCTGCCAAAGGACGCAGACCTCAAGGCACTTGAGGAGCTTGTCGCGCCCATCCTTGAGAAGGTGGATTCAATCAAAAGGGTCGAAGGCCAGCACAGAGATTAGCTGCTCCACCTCTTCTTGCCGTCGCCATTCCATGCCAAAGACAATTAAGTCTTAAGTTAGAACTGTGGCAACATATTAGTGTAATATAACTTGCTTATGTTTGGGTATATGTATGTTGTCTCCCTTGTCTGATTCCTTTATGTATGGAGTTCACCCTACGCTTACTAAAAAAAAACTTGCCGGCGCGCAACCTGCCGCGAGCGCTGGGTGCAGGACTTTAGCAGCCTGCTGGAGGTGCAGCGGCCGGCAAGGCTCCTTGGCGTTCTCAGTGCAGCCACTTAAATCGTTGAGCGGACTCGAAACAAAATAAGGGCGCAACCGATTACAACAAGGGTTCTTTCGTGTGCAGGTTTTCCATACAAAAGTTGAAATCATCCAAGGAAAATAACTTTGCAATAAAGGAAGCTTGCCCTAAGTTTTAGAACTTAGCTTTCTGTCGCTGTCCTTCCTCCGGTGAGCGTCAATTCTGAACGTCGCCAACTAGTACCCATATCCTCCTTCCCCCCCGGCAAACGTGCACGTGAGGAACCCTTCTGTCTTTTGAGAAAAAGAAAGAAGAGAAAATAAAGATATGAAACCTTGGCGGTTCGTTAGAACTTACCGGGAGCAAGTGTCATACAACATCTTAGACAAACATGCATATATATATAAACATGAAAATCAATAAGGAACTGCACAACACTTAAACTTAGTCATCTGGGCTCAGGGTCTGCACCTGGCTTTGTACAAAGGATTACATGCCTTGCCGGCAAGACTCGTACAAAAGGTTGGTTGCCGGGGGCCCCCGGCAACCGCGCCTTATGGGTAGAACTTGCGAAGATGTTCGATATTCCAGGAATTGCTCACTGGAATGCCATCTTCGGTCTCCAAGCGGACAGCGCCGGGCCTGGTGACTCGTACTACCCGATAAGGGCCTTCCCACTTCGGTGTCAACTTGTTTGAATTCTTGGCGGACTGAATCCGCCGAAGAACAAGGTCGCCTTCCTCAAGGCTTCGGGCATGAACTTTACGGCTATGGTAGCGGCGTAAAGCTTGCTGGTAGCGTGCAGCTCTCACAGCAGCCAGAAGACGATTCTCTTCAAGGAGCACAGTGTCATCTTGCCGCAGTTGCACTTGCTCAAGCTCATCATAAGCGAGCACTCGAGGTGATCCGTATATGAGTTCCGTGGGGAGAACTGCTTCCGCTTCGTAGACCAGAGCGAAAGGTGTCTGGCCGGTGGCTCGATTTGGTGTCGTTCTGATTGACCAAAGAACCGCCGGCAATTCATCAATCCAGCATCTTCCGCACTTTCTCAGCCTGTCAAAGGTTCTGGTCCTGAGACCGCGCAGCACTTCAGCATTGGCCCTCTCCGCTTGACCGTTGCTTCTCGGGTGAGCAACAGAGGCAAAACAAATTTTGCTGCCAAGGTCTTGGACGTACTGCATGAAGGTGCGACTTGTGAATTGCGTGCCATTATCAGTGATGATCCTGTTGGGCACACCGAAACGGCAAACTATCCCTTTAAAGAACTTGACGGCTGAATGTGCTATCACCTTCCTCACTGCTTCCACCTCCGGCCACTTTGTGAACTTGTCGATAGCAACGTACAAGTACTCAAAGCCCCCGGTAGCACGGAGGAAAGGACCCAGTATGTCGAGCCCCCAGACCGAAAATGGCCAGGAGAGAGGGATCGTCTGAAGAGCTTGAGCTGGCTGATGCGATTTCTTCGAATGAAACTGGCATGCTTCACACTTGGTTACTAGTGCAGTTGCATCCTGGAGAGCGGTGGGCCAAAAGAAACCTTGCCGGAATGCTTTCCCGACAAGTGCTCTTGATCCTATGTGAGAGCCACATATGCCTCCATGTATTTCCGCCAACAGCTCTAATCCATCCTCCCGAGGAATGCACTTCAATTTCACACCATTCGGTCTCTTTCGATACAGGACGTCATCGACGAACTTGTACATAATAGACCGACGGGCTACTTTTTCCGCTTCTTCCTGTTCCTCCAGGAGTTCTCCTGTCTGAAGGAAATGGACAATGTGCTGTGCCCATGCTGGAGCCTGGGGCTCGACAGCTAGGACTAAAGGCATCTCCTCTGCCGGGGGAACATTTGTCTCGACGGCAAGGGCCTGAGCCCCTGCTGGAGCCTGTTGTTCCCCGGCAGGCATGTCGTTGATCCCGGCAACTTCCTTGCCGGTGGCTCCCGGGAGCTCTGCCGGGAAGTACTGACCAGAATTCAACTTTTTTCTCTTTTCTTGCCGCATTGATGGCGCCACGGATGGTTGAGTCAAATGGAGCACAAAAGTTCCTGGTTCCACAGGCAACTTGAGGACGGCACGCTTTGACAGGTCGTCAGCAATACTGTTCTCGGCACGAGGGATGTGCTCCATTTGCAGACCGTCAAAGTGCTCTTCCATTTTTCTCACTTCATCCACGTAGGCTTGCATCAATGGACTCTGATAACTCTTGTTAACTTGCCTGACGACAAGCTGTGAATCGCCTCTGATGACGAGCTTTTTGATACCAAGGTCTGCCGCGATCCTGAGACCGGCAAGCAAGCCCTCGTACTCCGCAGTGTTGTTCGTCGAACTCTCCCGGGGAAAATGCATCTGGACTACGTACTTGAGGTGCTCTCCGGTGGGTGCGACAAGCAGCACGCCAGCACCGGCGCCTTGCAGCGAAAAAGCCCCGTCAAAGTACATAACCCATTGCTGATCAATTTCCTTGCCGGGGAGAATTGTTTCTTGAACCTCTTCGTCTGGCGTTGGGGTCCATTGCACAACGAACTCCGCCAAGGCCCTGCTCTGAATTGTCGAAGTGCTTTCAAACTTGAGGCCAAAGCTCGACAACTCCAATGCCCACTCCACAATCCTGCCGGTTGCTTCTGGATTTCCCAAAATCCGTTGCAACGGGAAGCGAGTGACGACGGTGATTTCATGTGCTTGAAAATAATGGCGCAGCTTCCTCGAGGCCATAAGGAGGCCGAAAAGCAACTTCTGCATGCCAGAATATCTTGACCTAGCTCCTTGCAAAAGAGAGCTAACAAAATAAACTGGGCGCTGCACCACCTTTTTCTTCTGCACTGGTTCTTCTGACTGCACAGATCCTGTCTTGCCGGGATCAACCCTTGCCGGGAAAGATCCTGCCGCCTCGCCTGACGGTCCTGCCGCTGGTGTTGCTTCATCATCAGCTTCTCTCTGCGCCACTAACGCAACACTAACCACTTGATTTGTTGCTGCCAAATATAGCAGCAACGACTCTCGTGGTTTAGGCGCGACTAGCGTCGGCGGAGAAGAAAGGTATTTCTTCAAATCTTGCAGCGCAGCCTCCGCCCCTGGAGTCCATTTCATCGGACCTGCCTTCTTTAAAATTTTAAAAAAGGGCAGGGCGCGCTCAGCGGATTTGGAAATAAACCTGCTTAGAGCAGCAACATAGCAGGCAAGACGACGGACATCCTTGACGCGTCTTGGTGCTTCAATCCACTCAATAGCTTTGATCTAGTCGGGGTTCGCTTCGATTCCCCGTTGAGATACAAAGAATCCGAGAAGCTTGCCGGAAGGAACACCAAACACGCACTTCTCAGGATTGAGCTTTAAGTTGATCTTGCGCAGATTTGCAAATGTTTCTTCTAGATCTTGTATGAGCGTTGCTTTGTCCTTGGTTTTGACCACTATATCATCCATATATGCCTCTATATTTCTATGGAGCTGAGGCTCAAAACCAATTTGGACCGCTCTGGCAAATGTAGAACCAGCACTTTTCAACCCGAAAGGCATTCGTATAAAACAATACGTACCACATGGGGTGATAAATGCGGTCTTTTCTTCATCTTCTTTTGCCATGAAAATCTGATGATACCCTGAATAGGCATCAAGGAAGGACAGTAGATCACAACCAGCGGTGGAGTCCACAATCTGGTCGATGCGCGGCAAGGGAAAGGGATCTTTTGGACAGGCTTTATTGATATCCGTATAATCGATACACAGCCTCCATTTCCCATTCGCCTTGCGCACTACAACCAGATTGGCAACCAGGTTGGGTGAAGTACTCCTCTGACCAATCCTGCCGCCTCCAGCTTCCTAATTTCTTCAGCAATGAATTCTTGCCGCTCCAAGGCTTGCTTCCTGACCCTCTACTGGACGAGCCGCGCGTGAGGACAGACAACAAGGTGGTGCTCAATTACCTCCCTGGGAACACCGGGGATGTCAGATGGTTGCCATGCAAACACATCGATATTCGCCCGTAGGAAGGCAATGAGCGCGCTTTCCTATTTGTCATCAAGGGTGGAACTTATGGTGAAAGTTCCTCCCGTTCCGTCCTCTTTGACGGGCACCTTCTTGGTCTCTGGTGGAGCGGCCTTGGATCTCTTGTTCTTGCCGGTGGAACTCTCTGGTGCGTCCTCAACGGAAGCGCAGCACTCCGAGGAGGTGCGCTTGTTGGAGTTCTCGCCAAGATTCTTGCCGGACTTCTTCTTCCCCCCGGGAGTTCCAGCGGCAGGAGCAGATGCCTTGACGACAGGTGCTGCAACTACTTCCCGGTAGAGTTGGTCGGCACAGATGAGCGCATCCTTCTTATCGGAATGGATAGTAATGACACTCAATGGCCCGGGCATCTTCAAAACATTATACTCGTAGTGTGATGCCACCATGAACTTAGCCAGCGCTGGCCGACCAAGGATCCCATTGTATGACATAGAGATCTTGGCGACATCAAACACTACCTTCTTGGTCCTGTAGTTGAGCTCGCTACCAAATGTCACCGGTAGCATAATCTTGCCCTTTGGCTGGGTTCTTCCTGGATTGACCCCTTGAAACGTGCCCGTTTCTTCGAGATCTTCATCAGGAATTTGGAGCCTCTTGAGCACATCCGGTGAGATTAGGTTCAGCCCGGCCCCACCGTCAACTAGCATTTTTGTCACCTTGAGGTTGCGGATTGTTGGTGAGACCAACAATGGCAAGCACCCGACCGCGGTTGTGCGATCAGGGTGATCCTCGGCGTCGAAAATGATAGGCATGTTGGACCACTTCAGGGGCTTACATGCATCCAGCGATGGCTCTGTTGCATTGACTTCTCGCACCCACTGTTTGAGCCGACGGTGGGAAGAATGCAACGAGGCGCCCCCGTCGATACACCTGGCCTCTGTAGCCTTTTGGAATTCTTGCTCACTGGACTCATCATCTTCTTCATCATCATCTTCTTCTTTGTCGCGGCCTCGAGCGGGCCTCTCCCTCTTTTGCTTGGCCTTGCCGCGGTGACCCCCTCGGCCACCGTGCTTCTTACCGGACCCCTCAGCACCATCATGGGCCTTCTCCTTATCTCGCCTTTCATACTCAGCCCTCTGCTTCTCGACAAGCTGTTCAACTTGCCGGCAGTTTTGGAGATCGTGACCCTTGGTGCGATGGATCTTGCAGTAGTGCCTGCCGGAGTTTTCCGACTTGTCGGCAGCCTCCAAGGCCTGGCATGAAGAGCACCCGACAAGTTCCTTGCGGGGTTGTCAACCTTGGCCTTCTTGGCGGTGCCGGGGTTGCCGGATTCCTCGACAGCAAGCACGGCCTTGCCTTTGCGCTTCTTGTTCCGCCACCGGCCTTTCCTTGACGGGGTTGCAGCGTCATCGTCTTCTGATTCGCTCCCCGCGCCAATAGCCTCGCCAGGGAGTTTCCTCCCCTCTTCAGCTCGGGCGCACTTGTCGGCCAAAGCGTAAAGATCGGCAATACTCCTGACTTTGTTCATTGCCAGCTCTTCCCGCATTCTGCAGTTACGCACGTTCTGGTGAAACGCGCTAATAACGGTGGCAGGGTGAACGTCAGGAATATTGTACTGCACCCGGCTAAATCTCTGCAGAAACTTGCGCAGGGGTTCGCCCTCCTTCTGAAGGATGATATGCAAATCACTCTCTTGGCCAGGAGCTTGGTGGCCTCCGACAAAGGCGCCAACAAACTGATGGCACAGATCTGACCAAGAAGAAATAGAATTCTCCGGCACACTACTAGGAAAAGGGCTATAGCTGATATGGACATTAATGGCGCACCATGTATAGCAGTGGCGCACCACATACAGGTGCGCCATTAGTGTCCTCATTACTAATGGCGCACCAGACACACGGTGCGCCATTACTAGCAATTTTTATTTTTTTTATTTTTCCAAAACTATTAATGGCGCACCAGGGCACAGTGCGCCATTACTAGTTTTAACTAGTAATGGCGCACCACACACTCTGTGCGCCACTACTAACAATTTTTTTTTACTTTTTTTTTCAAAACTAGTAATGGCGCACCTGGGTACAGTGCGCCATTACTAGTTCAAACTAGTAATGGCGCACTATCCACTTGTGCGCCACTACTAAACATTTTATTTTTATTTTTTTTGCAAAACTAGTAATGGCGCACCACGTAACAGGTGCGCCATTAGTAACCAGGGTTACTAATGGCGCACCTGTTACGTGGTGCGCCATTACTAACTTTCTGAGTCTTACAATTTATTCACCAAATGCACCCCCCCCCCCCCGTGGACCGCCTTTTCAGTTTCAAAAAAAATAAAAGAAAATTATAGAAATGTCAAAAAAATAAAAGAAAATAAGATTCTCATGTGATATGTGGTCTAGTTGTTAGCAAAATTTACAAACATGAATTTTCGACTTTTTTGCAAAATCTCTCGAGAATTTGTAAAATGGGCATAACTTTTGCATACGAACTCCGATGAAAAAGTTTTTTATATGAAAAATCATCTACTCGAAAAGTTACATCCGAATTTAACCGGGGGAACCACGTTAATCATTTTCAGAATCCCCAAAAACCTAACAGAACGAAAGAAACAGAGCTTTTAAGATCTAGAGGGGAAAAAATGGAAAAAATTTCAAACTTACTAGTGGCGCACCATTTGCTAGGTGCGCCACTATTAACAGAAAAAAAAATTTGGTTTCGAATTTTTTTTCAAAATATGATACGTAATATGACCGGGAAGTTTGAAATATTTTTTCAAAATTTCATCACACTAATGAACATGAACAAAGTCATAGACATCAACAAGGTTTAATTGGATTGATATCATAGATATATTAACAAGTGCTTGTTAAGTGAGGTGGTGCTGGGGTTGGATAGAACCGCGAAGTTAAGCGTGCTCGGGCTGGAGTAGTGTGAGGATGGGTGACCTTCCGGGAAGTTTGACCACTTAGTGCGATTTGACTTGAGATTAAGCATATTGACCCGAGATTAAGCCATAGTGACCCGAGATTAAGAAAAAAACGAAAAAAAAATTTGAAAAAAATTTGTTAGTAATGGCGCACTTCTATGTGGTGCGCAGTGGTGCGCCATTACTATCTGACTTAGTAATGGCGCACCACATAGAAGTGCGCCATTAGTAACCCAGAGCACAAGGTAAATATGGTCCCGGGGAGGCATACTAATGGCGCACCAGGGGACATACTAATGGCGCACTTCCTGGTGCGTCACTACTGTCTGGTGTACTAATGGCGCACCAGGGGTGCGCCATTAGTATTAGTTACTAATGGCGTGATGATAGTGGCGCACCTGTAGTGCGCCATTAATGGCCAAAACAGGTGCGCCACTAACAGGCCTTTTCCTAGTAGTGGCAGATGCATCAACCATGACCTGACGTTGGGTTTGAGTACCAACGGGAAGTAGTTGGCAAGTATCTTGTCATCTTGGCCCCCGGCAGCCTGCAATGCAATGGTGTAGATGCTCAGGAACTACGAGGGATGAGTCTTGCCGTCATATTTCTCCGGGACCTCTGGCTTGAAGGTTCGGGAATTGGGCCACTGGACTTGCCGCAGCTCACGGGTAAACGCTGGAGTCCCTACCTCGTAAGGCAAGTCACCTCCGTCCCCTGGCGCATGCTCGTCGACAGCCGGCCCTGTGAGCTTATCAGATTGATAGCGCGCTTCCCGTCGCTGCTCGATGGTGGTTCGAGCATCCTCTTTGCCTCGTTCCTGGAGAACTTGTTGTTGGTCGCGGCACATCCGTGGATCGGACGACGCCGTGGAATCATCATCACGGCGATCGACCCGATGAGTTGTCGACCGCCGCTGGTGTCGCGCAGGGGAGTGCACCGTGGTTGCACCACCTCCGGTTTTCTCCACATCGGCTCGCGCCGGATCGATGGGCCGCCGTTGTGAGGGCCCTGCCTCCTATGGTCCATCTTTGCTGGCGAAGCCGATGAGGCTTTGGATAGTAGCTCGCCACTCCTCCATCTTCTCCGGAGCAGGAGGGAAATCGAGGAGCAGCTGCGCATGTGCCAAGGCTTCCGCTGGCGTAGGTGGCGGCGACAGGTGCGAGGTACGTGAGGTGCTCTGACTCCTAGCCATGTTAGAAGGAGCACCGTCACGGTCACGCGACCGCGCGCCACCTCCGCCGGCAGCTCGGTGTGCATGCTGGGCCCGCGCATCTTGGGATCGATGCGCTGAAATCTTTTCATGGGGACTCCCTGAACCACCAGCGACATGACATTGCTCATCGTGCACGCCCTGGGAAGGCCGTGACGCTGGCGCCGGCGCGGGAGCCCCAGAAAGCGTCCTCCGATCTCTGGAATTCGTTGTGCCACCAGTAGGCAACACAGCTCCATCTCTAGATCCAGCGGCGTGTGGGTTGCCGCTGCCGCTGCGAACGACACCGCTCGCCTGGCTTGGATCACCGGAACGCCGTGGAGGCTCTAATCCTCTTCCTTCTGCACCCACGCCATCGCCCGTATGCGAGGGCACAGGTAAAACGGATGTGGATGGTTGCGCCGTTGCAGCGCTCTTCTTCTTGGGTGGCATGATGAAGATGATGAAGAAACTAAGGCGCCGATCACTGGATCAGGTTCGCACAACCAACGACCCCCCTACCTGGCGCGCCAAAGATGTCGGCGTGCGACACCTATGGGACCCGCAAGGAATCCCTTTACGATTCGGCAGGGGGAGAGGTATGCGCAAAGAGCAGAACCAACGATCGACGCGGGGCAATTTTACCCAGGTTCGGGCCGCTAATCAGCGTAAAACCCTACTCCTGCCTTGTTTTATTATCAGTGTTCTTGAGCCCAGGCTCCAGGAGCACTTGTGATGAACTGTATGTTCAAAGAGCCGCTACGCATGCAGAATGGGCCCGAAGATCCTCCTCCCTGTAGCAGTTGCCTTGGGCCTCCTTTTATATGCTCCAAGGGGTCACGACAGTGACAAAATGTATATACATTGAGGTGTAAAGTAGCTATAGGGTTATCATACCTAACCACTGACGGATTAGGACGAACGCATTTAATGCACCGTGAGGTGTCCGTTTAGGTGTCCTCACTTTCTTGGGGATGGAAAAAGGGGCCGTCCCATCAGCACCGCTTAAGCTCTCCTCCACTGGCGCGTTGCCACGCATCCAAAGAAGGACCCAGAATGTCGGGCTTGGTGCTGTGCCAGAACGGTGGCACAGCAGCCGAATCTTGCCGGGCGCCGAATCTTGCCGGGCTTCGCAGGCCACCCCGGCAAGATCTTGCCACGGAAGCTGGCTTTCGGATTCTAGCTCTCCTTATCTGCATCCTCAGATCTTTGACTTGAGAATTTCTCTGGTAGCCTGAGTCAACCTCAAACTATTCCCCGACAAGCCTTGCAGCGAGTATGGCTACAACTGCCCGTGCACAAGTACGGGGTACTAATGGCCCAATACTTACTACACCGACAGCGCCGATAGGCTGCGGCTCGCCGCACGGCGAGACCGTTGGAGCGCCGCAGAGCGAGAGGCGCGGCGCGCCGCACAGCAAGAGCAGATCCATCGGCGCTTGCCTGCTGTCGACAGGGCGTCACAGCTGGGTACACGTCCCGTCAGTACCCCCATTCCTCGCCAGGAGTGGGCAGAGGCCCTCTGCGCCGTACTTGCACCAGAGGCCGGCCGCGCCGTACTTGCACCGGACGTCCGCCACGCCGTTCGCAAGGGTCGTGCCGTTTGCCTTGTCCGCGGCCCGCTCGATGCCAACGCGCTGGTCGCGGTAGGCTCGACCGCCTCCTTGGCCCAGGTGTCCACCTGGGCGTAGTAGAGGAACATGGCCGTCGCATCCTCGAGCTGGTGATCTCCGATGAAATAGCCAACTTGGAGCTCGAGAACGCGCTCCAGATGTACCGCGAGCGTGTCGACCGCTTGGACGAACGCCTGCACGAGTTCAGGCAGAGCCAAGAGCTACCGTAGGCAAGGGCTGCTAGTCATGGTCTCATGGACGCGTTTTATTTTGTTGAGTCGTTTCGACGTGGATAGCTATGTATTCACAGCAATCATAGTATTGCTCTGTTTATTGATCTGTTTATTGCTCTGTTTGAATGTGTGTACTCTGTTTTTCGTTCTTATATGTTCTGTTTCAATGAGTGTATATACGCTTTCCATTCTGTATATGTGGATGATAACAGCTAAATTCAAATTAGTATACAAAAACAGATAGAAAATGAAATTCATAATATATATATATATATATTAATTGTTCATTAGTTCTTCACAGAATATATATAATATCATCACATTTACGTGATGATACTTAACTACTAGATATAATGCATAAAATTGAAAACGAACAATACTAAAACTAATAATCCCTCCTAGGGGCAGTATTCCGGCAGCCCCTCGCCAGCAGCTCCCTGGTGCGCGGCGTCTTCCCAGCGCGGAGGCAGTACTCCGCCTCCTCCGCCTCGCAGCGCTTGACGTACCAATCTGCCTCTTGCTGGCGGACGAGCGCGAACGATCTTGCCATTTCATTGGGCGCCCACCGGAGCTCCTCGTCAGTGGCACGCTGGAGCTTATCGGCCCACCTCCACGCAGCGATGAGGCGCCTAGTGCTTTTGACCTTCCTCGCGAAGTACCCATCTTTGTACACCTCCTCCGCACGACGACGCGCCCGCCCCCAAAGCTCCACCGCATCCTTTTTCCAGGCGGCATCACGGGCTTCACAGGCCGCCTGGTACCTGGGTTCCTCCTCCGCCATCTCCTTCTTGAACGCCACTTGCCTGGCTTTCTCAGCCGGCGGCAGCGACTTCCACAGACAAAGATTGTACTGGCCCCAAAAGCAATCCAAAGTTGGGGGGGTCCAGCGCAACCTTGTCCGGCGGCGCGTAGGGGTCCTCGTCCCTGCTCTTCGAGTGAGCGTCCTCGGGGGGCGGCGACTCCTCGTCGGCGCGTGGGCAAACCGGCGGCGCCATGGCAGAGATTTGAGAGAGAGAGAGGGCGAGCGAGGGGAGGATGTAGATGAGAATGCAGGCGGGACGACATGAGCAAGGTAGTATTTATTGGCGGCCGAAATCTAGATCGACAGGAACAGTACATACGCCGGTCGCCGGAATTTTCGAGCACTGTAGTTTGAATTACACACGATTCCCGCAGCAAAATCCGTGTGTGAACTTAATAGATGACGGTTTCCAATACAGAACCGTGTCTGATTAATAACCCCCTCCACTCACCTTCCAAACCTCGAGGCGCGAAATAGAGTGCCAATCGTGTGGGGGCCGGTTGTCTTGCTAGATCTTTACATTTTCCTTTTTGAACACCAGATATTTACATCGTCTGATGATTTTTTAACTCGCACACAAGTACACAAAAATATGATTTTTCAAACCGATATGGTTAGCCGTTGCATGTAGATGTAGTTCAAATTTGAATTACGGTCATTAAATGGCTAGAAAATCACTTAAATCTTTTTTAGTTAATTCAATGGCTTTTTTCATTGCCTTTCGGAATGAAACTCTATGTCTTTAAAAGGTCAAATGACTCTTAGAATTTTCCAAATTTTCACATGACAGTTGTAGTAGTGCACGTTAAACGTAGAAAAAATTTGAAGGCCGTAAGAGGAAGCTATCTCCCGTTCGTCATCAAACATGCATTGTTCCCTCTCGGAACCACGAGCCTTATATTGAGTTGCTCTAGTTTGTGAGGGGTGTGTGTCCAAATTTTCGTCAAACAGGCCAATTGTTTTACCTCATCATCTTGGTGGCATGACATTACATCAAGCAAGGTTTCATGTTTTTCTAATCATTTTTTAATTTTTTGGAATTAAAATGCCATGGCACTCCATGCATGTGTCCATGCCGTGAGACCAATATGTTTGAAAATTCCTTCTAATTTACTGCACATGGAATTAACTCGCACACAAGTACACAAATATGATTTTTCAAACTGTTATGGTTAGCCGTTGCATGTAGATGTAGTTCAAATTTGAATTACGGTCATTAAATGGCTAGAAAATCACTTAAATGTCTTTAAAAGGTTAAATGACCCCTGAAATTTTCCAAATTTTCACATGACAGTTGTATTAGTGCACGTTAAACGTAGAAAAAAAAATTGAAGTCCGTAAGAGGAAGCTATCTCCCGTTCGTCATCAAACATGCATTGTTCCCTCTCGGAACCACGAGCCATCTAGTGAGTTGCTCTGGTTTGTGAGGGGTGTGTGTCCAAACTTTCGTCAAACAGGCCAATTTTTTTACCACATCATCTTGGTGGCATGACATTATATGAAGTAACGTTTCATGTTTTTCTGATCATTTTTTAATTTTTTGGAATTAAAATGCCATGGCACTCCATGCATGTGTCCATGCCGTGAGACCAATATGTTTGAAAATTACTTCTAATTTACTGTACATGGAATTAACTCGCAAACAAGTACACAAATATGATTTTTCAAACCGTTATGGTTAGCTGTTGCATGTACATGTAGTTCAAATTTGATTTACGGTCATTAAATGGCTAGAAAATCACTTAAATGTCTTTAAAAGGTCAAATGACCCCTGAAATTTTCCAAATTTTCACATGAGAGTTGTATTAGTGCACGTTAAACGTAGAAAAAATTTGAAGGCCGTAAGGGGAAGCTTTCTCCCGTTCGTCATCAAACATGCATTGTTCCCTCCCGGAACCACGAGCCTTCTAGTGAGTTGCTTCGGTTTGTGAGGGGTGTGTGTCCAAACTTTCGTCAAACATGCCAAATTTTTTACCACATCATCTTGGTGGCATTACATTACATCAAGCAAGGTTTCATGTGTTTCTGATCTTTTTTTAATTTTTTGGAATTTAAATGCCATGGCACTCCATGCTTTATTGTGTCATAGCCATTAGACCAATATGTTTGAAAATTCCTTCCAATTTACTGCACATGGAATTAAATCGCACACAAGTACACAAAATATGACCTTTCAAACCGTTATGGTTAGCTGTTGCATGTACATGTAGTTGAAATTTGAATTACGGTCATTAAATGGCTAGAAAATCACTTAAATGTCTTAAAAGGTCAAATGACCCCTGAAATTTTCCAAAATTTGACATGACAGTCGTGTTAGTACTACAAATTTTCTCGTACATTTAAAACACCATCCGTTGCCACTTTACTCCAAATTCGTCTTTCACGGCTAATAAAAAATATCCACAACATCACACACAGTTTTTTTGTAGGAACCGTTTGCGGTGAAAATTTCTGGGTCTATTTAAGTCTTCCTCCTTAAGCTTCGCCGGGTCGTCTGCTCCAGTGTCGGCAACCCCCGAATCCACGAATCCCGATCCCCATTCCCGCACCCCCTTTTGGCAAAGATGACGCCGTGGAAACGCTTCGTGAAGGCCCGTACGATGGCCGCATCCTCCCCGAGCGCCGCCGCCTGCGCCGAGAGCGTGGCCGCCTATGCCGAGAGTGCCGCCGCATCCGCATTAAGCGTGGCCGTATCCGCCGAGAGGGCGTCTGCGGTAGCCGACAGGGCAGCTGCAGCAGCCGAGATGGCTGCAGCTGCTGCTGCGATGGCGGCTGCAAACGCCGAGAGCGCTCGAGCTGCCGTCTGTGCCACCGATGTCGCCCTGGCCCGGGTCGAGGCCATCCACGCCAAGATCGCGGACGCACACGCCAAGATATTCCAGGCCACCTCGGAATCCAGCATGCAACCCACGTCTGAAAGAGGCGGCGGTGGCCATGGAGGACCTGCTTCCTCATGAGATCGCCGAGCGGGAGCTGGAGATGCAGGAGGCGGCAGAGATCGAGGAGCGCCGGGAGGAGGAGTTGCGCGTGGCCGAGGTCGAGGTAGAGAAGAGTCTGTCCGTCGAGGAATCGGCGGTGGAGTACCAACGCGAGCTCTGGCACAGCCACTACTATGAGTACTACAACCTTGAGGGCGGCGCCGAGGACGAGGACGAGGACGCGGTCAACTTCAGCTTCGGGACGCGGAGTCCACCAACGGCGGCATGTCGCCAGGACAAATCATCGACGTCTCATCTCACACCGGCGATGCATAGGCCGGCGCGGCGGCGGATTTGTTAAAATTATGCGTACTTAGGCTTTGTTTTTAATGCTGGTCTTTTGTTAGAGCAATGTTTAGGTTAACTGGCTCTGTTTAATTACTAAAATTGCTCGATTCAGTAAGTGTGGTCTATGTGATGTACGCTCTTTTGTGTGCCCAAATTAGCAAGCGATGTTAAATTATGCAATGACGTACCCGGGGAAATTTCCACCAAAATTTGAATTATCAAACTCATCCCATGCGCGTAAAGCAGAAGAATCATTTGCGATGCACACAATCGTTCAAAGTGAATGGTGTCCGGCGGCACCGCGCGCAAAGTTTCCCTCCACATTTCGAAATTTTTGGCCTACCGCCAAAATATCTACCCCCCCTTCCCCACCCCCTTTTCTCCCTGACCACAAGTCAAATTTCCCCTATTTTCTCCTTCCTTCCTTCCTAAGCTATAGCCGCTTCCTCACTTGCTTCCTCGCTCTCGCCGTCTCGCATCCTACCGCCGGGGTCGCCTTGGTCTTCTTCAAAGACCTCTCCAACGGTTCCTCCTCCTCCGACGACTCCTTCACCACCCGGGTATGCCTCTCTTCTCTCTCTCTCGGGCTATGACTTGGAATGAAGGATTTTTACCCGGCGGTCGATTTGAGTCATTTCTTCCTCTTGTAGCTCCCTAGGACCATCAGTTGCAACGAATGGAGCGGGGTGGCTGAAGATCTGTCTGCTTGTTGTCACCATCAATCTCCATGCGTGAAGCTAGTTGCGTTTGAATGTATGGACAGTGGGAGGAAGTTTCTGGCATGTGCAGAGAAGGTTAGACCCTCTTTCGTTGTTACAAATCATTTGTTAGATGTGATTCAGACACTGTCACGGTCCCAACCCATTCATACCACACCTTCAACCAAACGCATCCTAAGACAGTGTCACAGTTTGTACCTAGTATCTAAAAATGTTGCCATCTCATCAGCGGTGCCATTAGAAAATTATTTGGCACCGCTTCAGCAGTTTGTGCAGCCAACTTTGGTCCACACATCCGAGCAGCCAAGCAGTAAAATACTAAATCTTTATGGCACAAAGGAACTGGGCATCGTAGCAACTAGGTGCTCCGGAGTCCGGGTCCCTGATTTTTTTCCGCTGCATCGGCTCGCCAGTGCAGGGAACCGGTCCGAGATGTAGCAACAGTTGTCTTTACACCGGTTTTGGCATACATAGTGGACGGCCTTAGTGCTCTTAGTTCATGTTACTAAATTTCTGCATATACACACCTGTTAGTATCAATTTGCTGTCATCCAAACAATGTCGCTATACTGTTGCAGTTATATTTACCTTCCTCATAAATTGTTCAATTTGTTATATAGTAAATGAGTAAGAACTTGTAGTGTTGTTGTAGTTAATTATAGCTTCTAATGTTTCAGAATTTGGTTGTTGTCTCAGTAGCAATTAATTCATTTGCACATTGATCTTTTTGAGAAGATATGCCATAATTAACCTGTTTCTTCAGTTTTTCAAAATAAGTATTGGTGATCTTCTATGTTGCTATAAACCCATTTCCCCTACAATTGTTACTGATCTAGTTTTAAATATTATAGGATGAACGGAAGTGTTCTTACTTGGAGTGGGTTGATCAAGAGTGGCCACAGTTTTTGAAGATGTGCCTAGCAAAGCTCTGGAGCATGTATGAGGAAGAGAACAGAGGTAGGCTTAGAGAAAGTGTTGTCAACGCTGAAGAATATTTAAAGATGCGGGATAAAAAGAGGAAGGTGGAGAATGAGCTCAGATTTTTTAAATCAGACTTTGCTAAGATGGTGTTGGCGAAGGAGGAGGCACTTTCCCAGTTGGCCAGTGCAAAACAGGTTCTTACTGAACTAAAAGCAGAGGTGGATAAGACGAGCCTGGATGATCTCGATTAGGGAAATGAATATATTGTTCTAATATTGTTCTTACGAAGTTGAACTAGCTATGTGCTGTACTGTGCTGTTTTCAGGTAGCTATCGTACTGTGATGTTAAAATATATTTATGTGCCTGATATGAAATTGGCAAACAGATGTTCGATATGAAATGTGAATTTGCGTAATACTGGAATTATTAATTTTAAACTAATAAACCTGCTAAATGTGTCATGGAACTTTGCAAACGGTTCTAGCAGTAAAAGCGCTTGTGATGGATAGCCCAATGCCACACAGTTTTCTTCATCAAATCGTGTGTGATGTAGTTGATAAAAGCAAACGGTTAACCAAGGCAGAGCGTGTGTGATAGTTACACCTATCACACACGAGCCTATACATAAACCTGTGTGGGATGTACATACGAACGGAAACATTTTCCCTGGATTGACTGTGTGGGATGTACATACGAACGGAAACGTTTTCCCTGGATTGACTGTGTGGGATGTACATAAGAACGGAAACGTATTCCTTGGATTTACTGTGTGTGATATACATACGAATGGAAGTGTTTTTCTGGGATTCACTGTGTGGGATGTACATACGAATGGAAACGATTGGGTTTCGATGCCTCGCCCGATCGCACAAGAGCTCATTTTGCCCTAGCCTGTGTGCCAGGAGGGCCTATCCTCGATGGTTTCTGGGTCGTGTGGGAAGGACCCCCCTATCGGCCACACTCACTTGGCGACGGTTCCAAATGCCGTCGCGGAAAGGGGTTAAAAACCATTTGTATAGCACCGACGCGTACGAGTGATAAGTAAGCTAAGTATAGGTCTCTATTGAGCTAACCTAGGTAACTAAGCATATTAGAGCTAACTTAGCATTTTAGAGCTAACTAAGGTCATTTTGCAGCTAACTTAGGTAAAATTGATCATTTTGGAGCTAATTAAGCTTATTATGTCATTTTGGAGGAAAATAAGCTAAGTATATGACATTTATGAGGTTACCAAGGTTGTTATGGCATTTTTGGCCTAAGTAAGCTAATTATGCTATTTTTGACATAAGTAAGCTAAGTGTATGTCATTATTGAGCAAACCTAGGTAACTAAGCATATTAGAGCTAACTTAGCATATTAGAGCTAACTTAGGTCATTTTGGAGGAAACAAAGCTAAGTGTAGATCATTTTAGAGCTAACTTAGGTAAAATGGATCATTTTGGAGCTAAGTAAGCTAAGTCTAGGTCATTATGGTAAGCATATTGGAGAAAATAAAGCTAAGTCTAGGTCATTATGCATTTGTTTAGCAAAACACTATTGAAAACTTACCGTCATCATGGAGGTGAAGCACCGTGGTGGCTCGTGCCAGTACCACCTGGAGAAGGATCGTGCGATGCTTGTCTGGAGTTACGCTGCACCAAAGATCATTTGCAATGTCTCGTTAGCATGATGACACTGAAATGTTAAGACTAGTAACTAATGACCATTCAAATTAAACTCACCGTGGTCCCCGGAGCAATCTCTGGCATCGGCGGAGGGGTCTGACCGGCCTTCTCGCACACAGACTGCACATTTGGTTTTGACCAGTCAGTCATACTAGTTAGTAATGAAAGGAACATTACATTAATGATTTGGCTAATATGCAGAAGAAACTTACCACGAGGAGCTCGTACATGGCCCGGTTATGCATGTCACTCCATGCACTCTCCTCCTCCAACAGCTTTGCCGTCTTCTCCTCCAACTCCCGCTGCTTCTCCTCCGCCTGCCGGTCCCTCTCCACCAGAAGCGCATGGGTTCTATCTCTCTCACTCTGAAGAGCGGCCTGCAACACCACTCCTCATTAGCATTGTAATTATCGATGGCCGCACACACAATGTAATGGACGAAAGATAGCTGAGTCCGTATAACTAACCTCGAAGGCGAGCTCGACTGGCCGTTGACGAGGCCTCATCTCAGAAGCGGAGCTCGACTGGCGCGCCTAGATCTCCGGGAGAGTGCTAAGACAACGTATAAGTCCATCTCCAATGGCTATCGAGCCATGGGACCTCCCGCCACCAGATAACATCACCAGCTCTGGATCGAACTGCTGGCTCGGGTTAAAGTCCTCCCCTTTCGTCGCCTTCCCCACATCTCTATACCTCACGAGCTTGTTGTGGGAGGAGATGTTGGTGAAGTTCTTTGGATCATCGAGGTCAGACGCAGAGAATGCCTTGACCTTCTTGTACGAGGTAGTATGGGCCATGGCATAGAGGTCCTACACCTCTGGCACCTCCGCCTTATTGTGTTTTGCCTGAAAGAGAGGAACAGAGTAAATTAGTAATTAAAGGGCTCAAGCTAGCATGAAGAATGAATTGCATGAATCATGAAGCAAACCACATACCCAGTTCCGCCCGAACCGAAATAAGTTGGCGCTACTTTGATGGTGTGGCACACCTTCCATTTGGGCGCGCCGATCCTTGGCATTGTTGTGGACGGCTAGCCATTGGTCTGAGCACCACTCATCCACCAACACCTCCCAAGAATCCATCTGATCCGCACACCAATGCGGGGGCACCTAAGTTAGTAAAGAGAAACTTGAGCGCTACGCCTACGAATCAAATCAAGGAAACTAAGTACAAGGCCTTAAGAATAGGTAATTACCGTCATGTACTGCTCCTTCTTTAGAAACTTGTCGCGGCACGCCGGCTTGGGCTTCTTAATACCACACGAGGCATAGTAGTCTCGAACAGCCTACACCCGAGCCTCATGCCGTAAGTTTTGTAGTAGGCGCCTGCACTCGGCATCGATAACCTTTGCCGTGGCCTCCTCGTATCCCTCCTCACACCTGTAGAAGGTCTGCAATCAAACGAGACAACATTGATTAGTACAATAACTAGCTATTTGAAGATTTTTAATTGTGTAAAGGAGAAATTTCCCAAAAACTTTCTGATCACCATCTCTGCCCTCGTGTGGCACAAGACACCATCGATCATCTCCTCCGGTGGGGCCGGGGCAGCCAAGTAGTGCTCCCAACTCAATCCTAGCTGTGGAAGCTGACCCTCACCAGGCAACATGACAAACCCCGGAAAGTTTTGCCAGCAAAGCACACCAAGGACGGTGTTGGGCCTGCGGACATCGTCAGCGTGGTGCCAACCCCCGCAGTATGACAAGGCCAACGCATTAGATATTTGAAGAAACGTGAAGGCAAATGGTACAAAAAGAGTAAATGCACTAACCTCTCCCAATCAGGGAAAATCAACCACCTCTGCTCGCGGGTCGCCAGCACAGATGGGAGCCATGTACAACCATGCTGGTAGACGGTGGCCCCCTCAACCACCTCGCCCTCGCTATCAGCCGGATCCCCGCCACCATCATCATGGCCACTCGGCCCCTCAGGCGGATCCTCCCAGGTACCCCATCCGGACGTCTCCTGGGACGTACTCTGGTCCAGCGTCTCGTGGGCTAAAGGCCCGTCGACCCGAGGCTCATGGACCGGAGTCTGCGTAGCCTCCTCCTCAGAGGTGTCCACCGTAGCAGTCCTATGCTCGGGTGAATCAGCTGGGGGTGGCGGCGAGGAAGGCGTAGGATCATGCCTACCTCTCCCACGGCCACATCCTCCCCGACCTCCTCTCTTCCTCCCTTCCCGACCTCCTCTCCCAGTGGGCAACGACACCGACATGGAATTAAATCGCACGCAAGTACACAAAATATGACCTTTCAAACCGTTATGGTTAGCTGTTGCATGTACATGTAGTTGAAATTTGAATTACGGTCATTAAATGGCTAGAAAATCACTTAAATGTCTTAAAAGGTCAAATGACCCCTGAAATTTTCCAAAATTTGACATGACAGTTGTGTTAGTACTACAAATTTTCTCGTACATTTAAAACACCATCCGTTGCCACTTTACTCCAAATTCGTCTTTCACGGCTAATAAAAAATATCCACAACATCACACACAGTTTTTTTGTAGGAACCGTTTGCGGTGAAAATTTCTGGGTCTATTTAAGTCTTCCTCCTTAAGCTTCGCCGGGTCGTCTGCTCCAGTGTCGGCAACCCCCGAATCCACGAATCCCGATCCCCATTCCCGCACCCCCTTTTGGCAAAGATGACGCCGTGGAAACGCTTCGTGAAGGCCCGTACGATGGCCGCGTCCTCCCCGAGCGCTGCCGCCTGCGCCGAGAGCGTGGCCGCCTATGCCGAGAGTGCCGCCGCATCCGCATTAAGCGCGGCTGCATCCGCCGAGAGGGCGTCTGCGGCAGCCGACAGGGCAGCTGCAGCAGCCGAGATGGCTGCAGCTGCTGCTGCGATGGCGGCTGCAAACGCCAAGAGCGCTCGAGCTGCCGTCCGTGCCACCGATGTCGCCCTGGCCCGGGTCGAGGCCATCCACGCCAAGATCGCGGACGCACACGCCAAGATATTCCAGGCCACCTCGGAATCCAGCATGCAACCCACGTCTGAAAAAGGCGGCGGTGGCCATGGAGGACCTGCTTCCTCATGAGATCGCCGAGCGGGAGCTGGAGATGCAGGAGGCGGCAGAGATCGAGGAGCGCCGGGAGGAGGAGTTGCGCGTGGCCGAGGTCGAGGTAGAGAAGAGTCTGTCCGTCGAGGAATCGGCGGTGGAGTACCAACGCGAGCTCTGGCACAACCACTACTATGAGTACTACAACCTTGAGGGCGGCGCCGAGGACGAGGACGAGGACGCGGTCAACTTCAGCTTTGGGACGCGGAGTCCACCAACGGCGGCATGTCGCCAGGACAAATCATCGACGTCTCATCTCACACCGGCGATGCATAGGCCGGCGCGGCGGCGGATTTGTTAAAATTATGCGTACTTAGGCTTTGTTTTTAATGCTGGTCTTTTGTTAGAGCAATGTTTAGGTTAACTGGCTCTGTGTAATTACTAAAATTGCTTGATTCAGTAAGTGTGGTCTATGTGATGTACGCTCTTTTGTGTGCCCAAATTAGCAAGCGATGTTAAATTATGCAATGACGTACCCGGGGAAATTTCCACCAAAATTTGAATTATCAAACTCATCCCATGCGCGTAAAGCAGAAGAATCATTTGCGATGCACACAATCGTTCAAAGTGAATGGTGTCCGGCGGCACCGCGCGCAAAGTTTCCCTCCACATTTCGAAATTTTTGGCCTACCGCCAAAATATCTACCCCCCCCTTCCCCACCCCCTTTTCTCCCTGACCACAAGTCAAATTTCCCCTATTTTCTCCTTCCTTCTTTCCTAAGCTATAGCCGCTTCCTCACTTGCTTCCTCGCTCTCGCCGTCTCGCATCCTACCGCCGGGGTCGCCTTGGTCTTCTTCAAAGACCTCTCCAACGGTTCCTCCTCCTCCGACGACTCCTTCACCACCCGGGTATGCCTCTCTTCTCTCTCTCTCGGGCTATGACTTGGAATGAAGGATTTTTACCCGGCGGTCGATTTGAGTCATTTCTTCCTCTTGTAGCTCCCTAGGACCATCAGTTGCAACGAATGGAGCGGGGTGGCTGAAGATCTGTCTGCTTGTTGTCACCATCAATCTCCATGCGTGAAGCTAGTTGCGTTTGAATGTATGGACAGTGGGAGGAAGTTTCTGGCATGTGCAGAGAAGGTTAGACCCTCTTTCGTTGTTACAAATCATTTGTTAGATGTGATTCAGACACTGTCACGGTCCCAACCCATTCATACCACACCTTCAACCAAACGCATCCTAAGACAGTGTCACAGTTTGTACCTAGTATCTAAAAATGTTGCCATCTCATCAGCGGTGCCATTAGAAAATTATTTGGCACCGCTTCAGCAGTTTGTGCAGCCAACTTTGGTCCACACATCCGAGCAGCCAAGCAGTAAAATACTAAATCTTTATGGCACGAAGGAACTGGGCATCGTAGCAACTAGGTGCTTCGGAGTCCGGGTCCCTGATTTTTTTCCGCTGCATCGGCTCGCCAGTGCAGGGCACCGGTGTGAGATGTAGCAACAGTTGTCTTTACACCGGTTTTGGCATACATAGTGGACGGCCTTAGTGCTCTTAGTTCATGTTACTAAATTTCTGCATGTACACACCTGTTAGTATCAATTTGCTGTCATCCAAACAATGTCGCTATACTGTTGCAGTTATATTTACCTTCCTCATAAATTGTTCAATTTGTTATATAGTACATGAGTAAGAACTTGTAGTGTTGTTGTAGTTAATTATAGCTTCTAATGTTTCAGAATTTGGTTGTTGTCTCAGTAGCAATTAATTCATTTGCACATTGATCTTTTTGAGAAGATATGCCATAATTAACCTGTTTCTTCAGTTTTTCAAAATAAGTATTGGTGATCTTCTATGTTGCTATAAACCCATTTCCCCTACAATTGTTACTGATCTAGTTTTAAATATTATAGGATGAACGGAAGTGTTCTTACTTGGAGTGGGTTGATCAAGAGTGGCCACAGTTTTTGAAGATGTGCCTAGCAAAGCTCTGGAGCATGTATGAGGAAGAGAACAGAGGTAGGCTTAGAGAAAGTGTTGTCAACGCTGAAGAATATTTAAAGATGCGGGATAAAAAGAGGAAGGTGGAGAATGAGCTCAGATTTTTTAAATCAGACTTTGCTAAGATGGTGTTGGCGAAGGAGGAGGCACTTTCCCAGTTGGCCAGTGCAAAATAGGTTCTTACTGAACTAAAAGCAGAGGTGGATAAGACGAGCCTGGATGATCTCGATTAGGGAAATGAATATATTGTTCTAATATTGTTCTTACGAAGTTGAACTAGCTATGTGCTGTACTGCTGTTTTTAGGTAGCTATCGTACTGTGATGTTAAAATATATTTATGTGCCTGATATGAAATTGGCAAACAGATGTTCGATATGAAATGTGAATTTGCGTAATACTGGAATTATTAATTGTAAACTAATAAACCTGCTAAATGTGTCATGGAACTTTGCAAACGGTTCTAGCAGTAAAAGCGCTTGTGATGGATGGCCCAATGCCACACAGTTTTCTTCATCAAATCGTGTGTGATGTAGTTGATAAAAGCAAACGGTTAACCAAGGCAGAGCGTGTGTGATAGTTACACCTATCACACACGAGCCTATACATAAACCTGTGTGGGATGTACATACGAACGGAAACATTTTCCCTGGATTGACTGTGTGGGATGTACATACGAACGGAAACGTTTTCCCTGGATTGACTGTGTGGGATGTACATAAGAACGGAAACGTATTCCTTGGATTTACTGTGTGTGATATACATACGAATGGAAGTGTTTTTCTAGGATTCACTGTGTGGGATGTACATACGAATGGAAACGATTGGGTTTCGATGCCTCGCCCGATCGCACAAGAGCTCATTTTGCCCTAGCCTGTGTGCCAGGAGGGCCTATCCTCGATGGTTTCTGGGTCGTGTGGGAAGGACCCGCCTATCGGCCACACTCACTTGGCGACGGTTCCAAATGCCGTCGCGGAAAGGGGTTAAAAACCATTTGTATAGCACCGACGCGTACGAGTGATAAGTAAGCTAAGTATAGGTCTCTATTGAGCTAACCTAGGTAACTAAGCATATTAGAGCTAACTTAGCATTTTAGAGCTAACTAAGGTCATTTTGCAGCTAACTTAGGTAAAATTGATCATTTTGGAGCTAATTAAGCTTATTATGTCATTTTGGAGGAAAATAAGCTAAGTATATGACATTTATGAGGTTACCAAGGTTGTTATGCCATTTTTGACCTAAGTAAGCTAATTATGCTATTTTTGACATAAGTAAGCTAAGTGTATGTCATTATTGAGCAAACCTAGGTAACTAAGCATATTAGAGCTAACTTAGCATATTAGAGCTAACTTAGGTCATTTTGGAGGAAACAAAGCTAAGTGTAGATCATTTTAGAGCTAACTTAGGTAAAATGGATCATTTTGGAGCTAAGTAAGCTAAGTCTAGGTCATTATGGTAAGCATATTGGAGAAAATAAAGCTAAGTCTAGGTCATTATGCATTTGTTTAGCAAAACACTATTGAAAACTTACCGTCATCATGGAGGTGAAGCACCGTGGTGGCTCGTGCCAGTACCACCTGGAGAAGGATCGTGCGATGCTTGTCTGGAGTTACGCTGCACCAAAGATCATTTGCAATGTCTCGTTAGCATGATGACACTGAAATGTTAAGACTAGTAACTAATGACCATTCAAATTAAACTCACCGTGGTCCCCGGAGCAATCTCTGGCATCGGCGGAGGGGTCTGACCGGCCTTCTCGCACACAGACTGCACATTTGGTTTTGACCAGTCAGTCATACTAGTTAGTAATGAAAGGAACATTACATTAATGATTTGGCTAATATGCAGAAGAAACTTACCATGAGGAGCTCGTACATGGCCCGGTTATGCATGTCATTCCGTGCCCTCTCCTCCTCCAACAGCTTTGCTGTCTTCTCCTCCAACTCCCACTGCTTCTCCTCCGCCTGCCGGTCCCTCTCCACCAAAAGCGCCTGGGTTCTATCTCTCTCACTCTGAAGAGCAGCCTGCAACACCACTCCTCATTAGCATTGTAATTATCGATGGCCGCACACACAATGTAATGGAGGAAAGATAGCTGAGTCCGTATAACTAACCTCGAAGGCGAGCTCGACAGGCCGTTGACGAGGCCTCATCTCAGAAGCGGAGCTCGACTAGCGCGCCTAGATCTCCGGGAGAGTGCTAAGACAACGTATAAGTCCATCTCCAATGGCTATCGAGCCATGGGACCTCCCGCCACCAGATAACATCACCAGCTCTGGATCGAACTGCTGGCTCGGGTTAAAGTCCTCCCCTTTCGTCGCCTTCCCCACATCTCTATACCTCACGAGCTTGTTGTGGGAGGAGATGTTGGTGAAGTTCTTTGGATCATCGAGGTCAGACGCAGAGAATGCCTTGACCTTCTTGTACGAGGTAGTATGGGCCATGGCATAGAGGTCCTACACCTCTGGCACCTCCGCCTTATTGTGTTTTGCCTGAAAGAGAGGAACAGAGTAAATTAGTAATTAAAGGGCTCAAGCTAGCATGAAGAATGAATTGCATGAATCATGAAGCAAACCACATACCCAGTTCCGCCCGAACCGAAATAAGTTGGCGCTACTTTGATGGTGTGGCACACCTTCCATTTGGGCGCGCCGATCCTTGGCATTGTTGTGGACGGCTAGCCATTGGTCTGAGCACCACTCATCCACCAACACCTCCCAAGAATCCATCTGATCCGCACACCATTTCGGGGGCACCTAAGTTAGTAAAGAGAAACTTGAGCGCTACGCCTACGAATCAAATCAAGGAAACTAAGTACAAGGCCTTAAGAATAGGTAATTACCGTCATGTACTGCTCCTTCTTTAGAAACTTGTTGCGGCACGCCGGCTTGGGCTTCTTAATACCACACGAGGCATAGTAGTCTCGAACAGCCTACACCCGAGCCTCATGCCGTAAGTTTTGTAGTAGGCGCCTGCACTCGGCATCGATAACCTTTCCCGTGGCCTCCTCGTATCCCTCCTCACACCTGTAGAAGGTCTGCAATCAAACGAGACAACATTGATTAGTACAATAACTAGCTATTTGAAGATTTTTAATTGTGTAAAGGAGAAATTACCCAAAAACTTTCTGATCACCATCTCTGCCCTCGTGTGGCACAAGACACCATCGATCATCTCCTCCGGTGGGGCCGGGGCAGCCAAGTAGTGCTCCCAACTCAATCCTAGCTGTGGAAGCTGACCCTCACCAGGCAACATGACAAACCCCGGAAAGTTTTGCCAGCAAAGCACACCAAGGACGGTGTTGGGCCTGCGGACATCGTCAGCGTGGTGCCAACCCCCGCAGTATGACAAGGCCAACGCATTAGATATTTGAAGAAACGTGAAGGCAAATGGTACAAAAAGAGTAAATGCACCTACCTCTCCCAATCAGGGAAAATCAACCACCTCTGCTCGTGGGTCGCCAGCACAGATGGGAGCCATGTACAACCATGCTGGTAGACGGTGGCCCCCTCAACCACCTCGCCCTCGCTATCAGCCGGATCCCCGCCACCATCATCATGGCCACTCGGCCCCTCAGGCGGATCCTCCCAGGTACCCCATCCGGACGTCTCCTGGGACGTACCCTGGTCCAGAGTCTCGTGGGCTAAAGGCCCGTCGACCCGAGGCTCATGGACCGGATTCTGCGTAGCCTCCTCCTCAGAGGTGTCCACCGTAGCAGTCCTATGCTCGGGTGAATCAGCTGGGGGTGGCGGCGAGGAAGGCATAGGATCATGCCTACCTCTCCCACGGCCACATCCTCCCCGACCTCCTCTCTTCCTCCCTTCCCGACCTCCTCTCCCAGTGGGCAACGACACCGACATGGAATTAAATCGCACACAAGTACACAAAATATGACCTTTCAAACCGTTATGGTTAGCTGTTGCATGTACATGTAGTTGAAATTTGAATTACGGTCATTAAATGGCTAGAAAATCACTTAAATGTCTTAAAAGGTCAAATGACCCCTGAAATTTTCCAAAATTTGACATGACAGTTGTGTTAGTACTACAAATTTTCTCGTACATTTAAAACACCATCCGTTGCCACTTTACTCCAAATTCGTCTTTCACGGCTAATAAAAAATATCCACAACATCACACACAGTTTTTTTGTAGGAACCGTTTGCGGTGAAAATTTCTGGGTCTATTTAAGTCTTCCTCCTTAAGCTTTGCCGGGTCGTCTGCTCCAGTGTCGGCAACCCCCGAATCCATGAATCCCGATCCCCATTCCCGCACCCCCTTTTGGCAAAGATGACGCCGTGGAAACGCTTCGTGAAGGCCCGTACGATGGCCGCGTCCTCCCCGAGCGCCGCCGCCTGCACCGAGAGCGTGGCCGCCTATGCCGAGAGTGCCGCCGAATCCGCATTAAGCGCGGCCGCATCCGCCGAGAGGGCGTCTGCGGCAGCCGACAGGGCAGCTGCAGCAGCCGAGATGGCTGCAGCTGCTGCTGCGATGGCGGCTGCAAACGCCGAGAGCGCTCGAGCTGCCGTCCGTGCCACCGATGTCGCCCTGGCCCGGGTCGAGGCCATCCACGCCAAGATCGCGGACGCACACGCCAAGATATTCCAGGCCACCTCGGAATCCAGCATGCAACCCACGTCTGAAAAAGGCGGCGGTGGCCATGGAGGACCTGCTTCCTCATGAGATCGCCGAGCGGGAGCTGGAGATGCAGGAGGCGGCAGAGATCGAGGAGCGCCGGGAGGAGGAGTTGTGCGTGGCCGAGGTCGAGGTAGAGAAGAGTTTGTCCGTCGAGGAATCGGCGGTGGAGTACCAACGCGAGCTCTGGCACAGCCACTACTATGAGTACTACAACCTTGAGGGCGGCGCCGAGGACGAGGACGAGGACGCGGTCAACTTCAGCTTCGGGACGCGGAGTCCACCAACGGCGGCATGTCGCCAGGACAAATCATCGACGTCTCATCTCACACCGGCGATGCATAGGCCGGCCCGGCAGCGGATTTGTTAAAATTATGCGTATTTAGGCTTTGTTTTTAATGCTGGTCTTTTGTTAGAGCAATGTTTAGGTTAACTGGCTCTGTTTAATTACTAAAATTGCTCGATTCAGTAAGTGTGGTCTTTGTGATGTACGCTCTTTTGTGTGCCCAAATTAGCAAGCGATGTTAAATTATGCAATGACGTACCCGGGGAAATTTCCACCAAAATTTGAATTATCAAACTCATCCCATGCGCGTAAAGCAGAAGAATCATTTGCGATGCACACAATCGTTCAAAGTGAATGGTGTCCGGCGGCACCGTGCGCAAAGTTTCCCTCCACATTTCGAAATTTTTGGCCTACCGCCAAAATATCTACCCCCCCTTCCCCACCCCCTTTTCTCCCTGACCACAAGTCAAATTTCCCCTATTTTCTCCTTCCTTCCTTCCTAAGCTATAGCCGCTTCCTCACTTGCTTCCTCGCTCTCGCCGTCTCGCATCCTACCGCCGGGGTCGCCTTGGTCTTCTTCAAAGACCTCTCCAACGGTTCCTCCTCCGACGACGACTCCTTCACCACCCGGGTATGCCTCTCTTCTCTCTCTCTCTCGGGCTATGACTTGGAATGAAGGATTTTTACCCGGCGGTCGATTTGAGTCATTTCTTCCTCTTGTAGCTCCCTAGGACCATCAGTTGCAACGAATGGAGCGGGGTGGCTGAAGATCTGTCTGCTTGTTGTCACCATCAATCTCCATGCGTGAAGCTAGTTGCATTTGAATGTATGGACAGTGGGAGGAAGTTTCTGGCATGTGCAGAGAAGGTTAGACCCTCTTTCGTTGTTACAAATCATTTGTTAGATGTGATTCAGACACTGTCACGGTCCCAACCCATTCATACCACACCTTCAACCAAACGCATCCTAAGACAGTGTCACAGTTTGTACCTAGTATCTAAAAATGTTGCCATCTCATCAGCGGTGCCATTAGAAAATTATTTGGCACCGCTTCAGCAGTTTGTGCAGCCAACTTTGGTCCACACATCCGAGCAGCCAAGCAGTAAAATACTAAATCTTTATGGCACGAAGGAACTGGGCATCGTAGCAACTAGGTGCTCCGGAGTCCGGGTCCCTGATTTTTTTCCGCTGCATCGGCTCGCCAGTGCAGGGCACCGGTGCGAGATGTAGCAACAGTTGTCTTTACACCGGTTTTGGCATACATAGTGGACGGCCTTAGTGCTCTTAGTTCATGTTACTAAATTTCTGCATGTACACACCTGTTAGTATCAATTTGCTGTCATCCAAACAATGTCGCTATACTGTTGCAGTTATATTTACCTTCCTCATAAATTGTTCAATTTGTTATATAGTACATGAGTAAGAACTTGTAGTGTTGTTGTAGTTAATTATAGCTTCTAATGTTTCAGAATTTGGTTGTTGTCTCAGTAGCAATTAATTCATTTGCACATTGATCTTTTTGAGAAGATATGCCATAATTAACCTGTTTCTTCAGTTTTTCAAAATAAGTATTGGTGATCTTCTATGTTGCTATAAACCCATTTCCCCTACAATTGTTACTGATCTAGTTTTAAATATTATAGGATGAACGGAAGTGTTCTTACTTGGAGTGGGTTGATCAAGAGTGGCCACAGTTTTTGAAGATGTGCCTAGCAAAGCTCTGGAGCATGTATGAGGAAGAGAACAGAGGTAGGCTTAGAGAAAGTGTTGTCAACGCTGAAGAATATTTAAAGATGCGGGATAAAAAGAGGAAGGTGGAGAATGAGCTCAGATTTTTTAAATCAGACTTTGCTAAGATGGTGTTGGCGAAGGAGGAGGCACTTTCCCAGTTGGCCAGTGCAAAACAGGTTCTTACTGAACTAAAAGCAGAGGTGGATAAGACGAGCCTGGATGATCTCGATTAGGGAAATGAATATATTGTTCTAATATTGTTCTTATGAAGTTGAACTAGCTATGTGCTGTACTGTGCTGTTTTCAGGTAGCTATCGTACTGTGATGTTAAAATACCAGACCACTCGACCCCTCGAACCTCGACCCCTCGACCCCTCGACACCTCGATCCTTGACCCCTCGACACCTCGACCCCTCGACCCTCGACACGTCGACCCCTCGGCGACCCTCGACCCCTCGGCGACCATCGACCCCTCGACCCCTCGACCCTCGACCTTCTTTTCCTTCTTTTCTTTCTTTTTCTACTTTTCTACTTCTTTTTTCATCATCATCTTCTTCTTCTTCTTCTTCTTCTTCTTCTTCTTCCTTTTCTTCTTCTTCTTCTTCTTCCTCTTCTTCTTCTTATTTTTTTCATCTTTCTTCTTTCTTCTTAACCTAAACTATACCTAAACTAAACTAAATCTAAATCTAAACCTAAACCTAAAACTAAACTAAATCTAACTACACTAACAGAGAAAAATGAAAAAAAGAGAGGGGGGGCTCACCGGAGAGGGGGAGGTGGAGGCCGATGGAGGAGGGGGGCGGGGTGGCCGTGGTAGGGTGGTGGGGGCGCCGGCCGGCGGGGTGGTGCTGGGCGGCCTTGGGCGGCCGCGGCTGGGCCCGAGGGCGCCGGGGTAGCCTGGGGCGGCCGTGGCAAGGCCCCGGGGCGCCGGGGTGGCGGGGTGGTGCGGTGCAGCGGGGTGGTGCGGGGCGCGACAGCGCGGCGGTGTGGTGCAGCGACGGGGTGTGGTGGGGCGGCGGCGGTGCGGGTGCGGGCGGAGAGAGAGGGGGGAGAGAGAGGGGTGGGGCTGGGGAGAGAGAGGGAGGGGGTTACCGTTAGTTTGGATGGGGCCAACCTCTTTGCCATCAGCTAGCGGACGGCAAAGATTCTTTGCCATCCGCTAGCAGACGACAAAGAGGTTGGGGGGTGGGCCATTACAGCGTTGCTCTAAAACCGACGGCAAAGAGGTTGGGTGGGTCCATTTTAGAGCAACGCTGTAATGGCCCACCCCCCAACCTGTTTGTCATCCGCTGCTAGCCGATGGCAAAGAATTGGCTGACGACAAATTGCATCTTTGCCATCAGCTAGTTCTTTGCCGTCTGCTTTTTGTGAGCTGACGGCAAAGACCTTCTTTGTCGTCAGCTAGCAGACGACAAAGAACTGACAGACGACAAATTCTCTGATTCCATTAGTGTCTCCTAAAATGTATGAGGAAACTATGGGGGTCTCCTCATCAGCAATATTGAAATCATAATATGAGGAAAAGTGACAACATGGTAAACAATGCATGTTCGAAGCTAGGTGGTCATGGCATGGCATATGAGATAAATCATGCATAGGAAGCATATCAATGTCATCACAAGAAAAACAAGTGCCAATAACCATGGGCTTGTCATCTATGCCATATGTGCAAATTGGGTTTATTTTAATGGCATATGCATAGTCACTACGATGAGATTGCAAATGAGACATATGATTGATCTGATGCATAGCATATGACAAGTCAAGCGGATTGTCAAACATGATGTGACCAAGAGAATTATCACAAGAAATCCTATGTAACATGGCATCACAACTAATAGGCTCCACGTGGCAATCATCAAACTCATCATAAATGGATAAAGCATCGCATGGGGAAATCACACTAGCATGACGCATGGTAATAGGTGGATCAACATCATGCAAGCAATCAATGTCAAGAATGTCCACTAGTGGGACTAGAGCATCACCATCACCTATGTTACCTTTGTCATTCCACTCATGAGTTGTAGGTGATGTGTCAAAGACCAAATCGTGGTCAATGTCATCATCGTTATGGAACCATGTGGGGGGTGCATCATAGTCCACCATGGCCATCGCCTTTTCCAAAGGAAGGACGAAGTCGTCGAGGATCGGCGCGTCATCATATATGGGGCCTAGCACCAAATGAGAAGACACAATAGAGGTAGAGGGTAAGTTGTTAGAAATCAAAATGGCCTCACATGCCCTATCAACTACCTCACTCACTCTATGTGGTGGTGGCTCACTCACTCCCTCAAGGTAGGTGCAATCAATGTCACATATGGTGGAGTCACTCAAATCACTCAAGTGGTGGTGGTGGCGGCTCTCCTCACATGGGAATTGGGGCAACTCGTCATATATGGGGCTAGTGGTGAAGTCACTCTCACTCTCAATATGGTGGGATATGTCACTCAACTCATCACCATACGCCTCCTCGGTTGAAGGGAAAATTCCATACTCAACAATGTCATAGTCGTCACCGTGGATGAAGGCCGAAGATGGAACATCATCACTCTCCTCCAAGACCAAAGATAAATTCTCATGTGCAGTGTCGTAGGATGACTCGGAGTAAGGGTCCCAATGGGGTGCCGTCTTCATGTTGTTGAAAAGGTTTGTGCTTGTCGCCGTGGTCGAAGGGGATGGCCCTTGCTTGACCGTCTTGTCGCCATCTTCTATGAGGCCCATATGATGTGGCACCCCGTAGCTTATCTCCATGACCGAAGGGAATTTCCCATGCTCGGCCATCCTCCTTGAGGGGCTTCCTAAGATGGAAGTGTTGCCCTCACTTGTAGGTGGTTGTCTTGGACTTGCCGATGTCGATGTAGGCGTGCTTGTGGGAAGTAGGCGAAGATGCCGTACGTCCAAAGGTGAAGATGCCTTGATAACACTTGGCGAAGATGCCGAAGTGGTGGTGGTAGCCATAGCTTACTCTTGGTGGCGTTCATCTCGCGGTCTTCTCTTGTGCTCATGAAGCTTGGTCGTAGCTTGATGTAAAGCTTGTTGGGACTTGTCGGTGTGCGCATCTCAAGCGTCATCGTCTTGATGGTGACGTTGTCGCGCTTGACCTTGTATGCGATGGTGCTCATCGTCTCGAAGAAGAGGATGTGGTCGAAGTGCACTTGCCTCGGATGAACGCTTCGAAGATTTGCAACTTGATCATCACCGCCTTGAAGATGACGAAGGGGAAGAAGACTTGTAGTTGGCCACCATGTCTCTTACATGAAGCATGTGTGCGTCCAACTTGTTGTTGATGTAGTCCCTTTTCCTTGCTTCGGAGTGTCGTATGTCGATGGCGAGTCGCTCGATGCGGTCGAAGACCGAAGATGACGTGCATTGCCTATCCATCACAAGTCTCGAGAAAAGGTCACTGGTACCGTAACATGCTATACAAACAGTTTTTAACCCCTTTTCGTGACGGCATTCTAAACCGTCGCCAAGTGAGTGACTGCGATAGGGGGGGTCCTTCCCACACGACCCAGAAACCATTGGCGATAGGCGAGCGGCTACTGACGATCGCCATAGAATAAACGTATGAGAAGTCGCCCCAGTCCCACACGTTACGTCTCGACGTTACGTTTCTGATCCGAGAGACATCCCAAACGACTACGCCGCTATAGTCGTGTGAAAAAGGTGGACATCAACATTTAATCTACCGATATGTTTGCGATAGGTACGTTATCGCACACAGTTCAAGAATGTAAAATGTGTGTGGTGCCTCTACTAACGCCAACGTGTCCATTTTCATAACTGTGTGTGATAGGTATTCCTATCACACACGCACACAGGTTTGAAACATTTTCCGTATTACCATGAATCACACACGCATATGAGACGAAACCGTCTGTGCGTCCGTCGGGCATCACAAACGTTTCACGTCAAAGGACCGTCTGTTCTCTATTTTTCATCGCACACGCTGTTTTCTTTCTAACCGTGTGCACATTATTTTATTCGCTCCTGTATAATTTTATTTTCCCTGTAATTTATTATTCGAATTGGAAATTTTGAAATATGAAACATGGAATTCAAATTCTCAGGACAATGGTTCAACAACGAATCCATAAACAAAATTCTTAGTACAATATGTCCACGAATTATAGGATTAGACAAAAATTAACTATGATGAACCACAATATTTAGAGGCGGTAAAGGTGAAGAGACAAGTGTAAATCATTTTGGCTGCCGATGGTGTTGAAGAAGCAGAATGCCCATAATGTGCCCTCCTGCATGCCATAGGCACGAACTACTTTTGTCCAACCCCTTGTGACGATAGCCCGCCCATCCTTCACCGCCTTCAGGAAGACTTCTAGAGCATTATCATGGTAGCATGAATTATATACTTTAACCTTAGTTGCCTCCACTCCGGTCATGTAGTTTGCATGGTAATCATCAGTAAATAACTTCGGAAACCACTGAAAAGAGAAAAAATTTAGATACTGAGATCTAATAGAGTAACTTGTTGTGGGCAGGGGGAAAAGGCAACACATTACTTACCATCCTAAAGTTCACTCTTGTCTTGGACAAAGTGTAAATAAAGAGCTTAATTCCCATCACCCGTTTCTTTGGCCTAACAATCTTTCTTAGTTTCCTGACTTGACGCTTGTTCATGAATATCTCATTGCCCCATACGCAAAAGGGATGGAAGCGTGGATCAGTACCGCTCATATATGTACCTACAAGCAACCAGTCAATGTTAGAACCTAAACTGAGATTACACGAATGATGTAAAATACAAGTACCTATGTTCCTAAGTACAAGTATTTTTAGAGATTTTAATATGAACTACATACGGATGTATATAAAATTATAGATATAGTTTAGATTAGAATCTAGATTCACTCATTTTAGTCTGTATGTAGTCTATATTGGAATCTCTAAAAATACTTATATTTAGGAACAGATGGTGTATAAGACATGGGATGCAGCTAACCTCGACGGCAAACAACAGCATCGCCCATTGTAGTCCTGTGTAAGTACATGGAAAGCCAAAGTTAACTACAACAAGGTTAACATCCACCAAAAATAGCAAATGGTAATAAAACGACATCATCTGTAGTGATATCTTCATTGCGAAAGAGTAGCACGGTAGTAAAGGGACGGATTAAAAAATGGATAGAATTGTTTACTGCAATAGACAACCTAGTACATCCATTAAAACTGGTACTGATAGAAATGAAATTGTCAGAGTTAAACATCGCAAGGCAGGTTCTACTAGAGCAGAGAATGGCCCTGTTGTCTATTAAAAGGTAGGGAAAATAGATAAGATGGGCTAGGCGTGTTTACTACAACATGCTTAATACATGAACTGTACAAAACATGGCCATTGCAACTGGTATTGGTAAGATTCAACTGGTGAGTTCATACTTGGTAAGTCCTGAGGGGTAGTGGCTGGGGCACTTCATATGGACAAGAGCCCGCACCAAGTTGGCCGCAGCGGAGGCGAGGTGTACCTCCGGCTTGAAGAGTGGATCAGTGCCGCCGACATGTGTACCTACAAGAAGCAAGTAAATGTTAGAATCCAAACTCCAATTGCACAAATGATGTAAAATACTGTAAGACATGGGATGCAGCTAACCTCGACGGCAAACAACAGCATCGCCCGTTATGGCCCTGCGTAAGTACATGGAAAGGCATGTTAAGTACAACAGGGTTAGCATCCACTAAAAATAGCAAATGGGTAGCATCTCTAGTATATCTTCATTGCGGAGAGTAGAACGGTAGCAAAGGGAGAGATTAAAAAATAGATACAACTATTAATTGCAACAGGCTTAACAACATATTAAGTCATGTTTTGTAATTTTATAGCCATTGAAATACAACTATTTAAAAATGGATACAACTATTAATTGCAACATGCTTAATGGCCATTGAAACCGGTACTGATAAAAATGCAATTGGCAGAGTTAAACATCGCAAGGCAGGTGCTGCCAGAGCAGAGAATGGCCCAGTTGTCTATAAAAAGGTAGGGAAAATAGCTAAAATCTGTTAGGCATGTTTACTACAACATGCTTAATACATCGACCGTACAAAACATAACCATTAATTGCAACTGGTATTGGTAAGATTGAACTGGTGAGTTCATACTTGGTAAGTCCTGAGAGGTGTTGCTGGGGCACTTCATCTTGGCCAGAGCCCACCCAAAGTCACCAGCGGCGGAGGCGAGCTGTTCCTCCTGGTCAAAGCATGGATCAGTACCGCTGACATGTGTACCCACATGCAACCAGTAAATGTTAGATGTTAAACTGCAATTGCACACATGATGTGAAAATACTATAAGACATGGGATGCAGCTAACCTCGACAGCAAACAACAGCATCGCCCGTTATGAACCTGCGTAAGTACATGGACAGGCATGTTAAGTACAATAGGGTTAGCATCCACCAAAAATAGCAAATGGGCAGCATCTTTAGTGATATCCTGAGTCATGTATTGTAAGTTTGTTGCTGGTATTGGTGAAATTGAGCTGGACAATTAATACTTGAACATCACACAGTGTGCAGTACTGAAATAGACAAGGCACGAACATCCTTAATACATCAACCGTACATAACATAGCCATTGCAAGTGGTATTGGTAAGATTGAGCTGGTCAGATTATACCTCGTAAGTGTTGAGAGGTATTCGCTGGGGCACTTCATCTGGGCCAGAGCCTTCACCAAGTTGGAGGCGGCGGAGGCGGGGTGTTCCTCCGGGTCAACACGCACAGCGGCCATCGCGCCATCGACCGCCATCAGCTCCTCAACCTCCACGTGATATGTGGTTGGGCTTGCGCGGCTATGCTCTGGAGGTAGGGGCGATGGGGATTTGGAGGCATGAGGATGTTTCACAGGCGCCATTTAAGCAATCAGGCCGGGGCCGTGATAGATATCGGTGGGTTACCTGACTGGATCGACGATGCTCGGGCAGAACATAGATGTGGTTGCGGCGGCGGCGGTTTGAGATGCCGGTAGGGGGAGGGGGAGGGGGGAGATACTGAGGAAATTAGATGGGTGGGGATGTGGTGGGATGAATAAATTCTGAAATCGCGCGCCTAATGAAAATTTCGCTGCGAAACTTGAAACTTGGGCGGGGGAAACACACAACACAGACGAAGCGCATAAAATACTCGTGTGCAAGAAAAAAGAAAATAGGCAGATCCCGTCTCCAAAAAAATGTACACGTGTAGTTGATTTTTTCGGTCAATGGTACGCTTGATTTATTAGGAAACATCGCACAGGTAACTGACTTATCGATCATTAACGCAACAAAACGCACACGAGTACGCCATAGAAACTGTGTGTTTTGTGATCTTCTAATAATTCTTATATCTATCAGCATCTCCAACCGCACCTAATTTCAAAAATATCTTTCATTGTATCAGGATTATTCAATGTACATGAACGAGGCAAGGTGACACCTGATGAGCAATCATCGGTTTATGAAATGCAATCAAGTGTCAACCTGGCTTGCTCGCATAGCCAAATTTGATCCTATGCAACAAGAGAGAAGTTTGCTGCCATCCGCCGGCGCGGCAATTTAAGCTGGTGTGCGGCCAACTCGCGCGGCAAGGTGGGACTAAAAACCAGTTGCGGCCAGCTCTAGTCTCCGGTGGCTGCGGGCGGACGTTTCGGGAGTATTTAGGGCCGGGGTGCGGCTACAAAACTTCACTGAACACATGCTAATCAACGCTCAAAGCCCTCAAAGGATGCGCTTACCGACATTGTACGTTAATAATAGATAGTACCAACTTAAAGAACTACTGGTAATTTGCTCTAAAACGAGTACGTATGTAGTATTGGTAGATGCTCGTAATTAATTATACAAACTTACGGACGACACACGCACTAACTACTTCTCACATGCTGCCATCTGGGCATGCTGGCCAGACGCCGTCGTTCTCCTTCCCGACCTTGTAGGCGGCAGCTCACCGTGCTTCGATCTCCGCCGAGCTCTCCTCAGCACGGCGTGCGGCCTCTTGTAACACCCCCTTGTAATAAGCACTGTGATACCCTGTTGAATATGCCAAGTCATGATCATTTGCAGTGCCAAGTCATATGGGATAATTAACCAATTCAAATGCAAATCTGAAAAGCAACTCAAATTCAAAAGTGAATTATAAAATTGATCAAACACTGAAGGGAAAATGTTCATTTGGTGGCAAATAATTCAAGGACATTTATAAAACCATCATCAAAGTATTTGGAGTTAGATATGTGATTCAAACAACTTGAAACAGTCCCAAAACAGCACCATTTAATCCATTTATATTTAATTCAAACTCAAATAAAGTCCCACCTTGTCCAAACCAATTTTTGGTGAGAGGGAATATTGCATCACAATATTTGGACCAACTCACATATTTTACAAAAATGCTAAAGTGGCCTAACCTTTTTGCAACAGAAAAGAAAAGAGTAAATAAAAATAAGAAAATAGAAAAAGGCTAAGACTGGACTGGACCAAGTGCACAGTGCACTGGCCCAGCCCAGCAGACCCACCTCGTCTCTCTCCCTCGCGCTGTCGTCCTCCCCGTGGTCGGGAGCGCGCGTGCCGCCCGCGCGCTGACACGCCGCCGCCCCACCGACGATACAGGGATGCGGGAGGATAAGGGCAGCTCCCGTTCGTCCCCCCTGGCTCCCCCTGTCACTCTCCCCCTCTCTCCCTCGTCCGCTTCACCCTTTCTCTCCCTCTCAGATCCGTTCCCGAGCGCCGCCGTCGCCGCGCTGCCTCACCACCGCGGCCACCATCGTCGTCTCGCGTCACCATCGCGCCGCAGCGCTTCGCCGCGCTCGTCTACGCCGCCTGGAGCCAGCTGGTGGAGACGGGGAGCGCCGCAGACGCCGCACAACGCCGCCCCCTTCCGCTTCTGCTCCGGCTTCTTCTTCGGCTCTGGCGACGATCTACGGCTACTAACCTGTCGCCGGCTTTTCTTAGCCACCCGGTGAGCTCCACACCTCCTTCCCCTCCTCCCTGCGTCGCCTGTCGTTGGCCATAGCCGCCGTTCCGCTTTTGCCCGAGCACAGTGCCACGGCGCTCATCGCCGGCGGGCCCCCGCTGAGCCAACGAGCTCGGTGCCGTGTCCAACACGCTCCCCACACCGCGTAGAGCCATCCTAGGCCGTTCGTTTGAGCTGCTGCGCGCCGTAGCGCCGTTCCCGACAACCACCCGAACGCACCGCCGCCATTGCTCGTCGCCGGCGTAGTTTCCGGCCGAGTCCGGCCGCGCCACCACCACCACTAGACGCGGCACGTTCGACTCGTTCGAACGCGCCCTCGCGCGCGCCAAATGGATGCCCACAGGCGAAATCCGATGAGTTCCCGTGCCTCCGCCGTGTTTATGAGCCCGCCGGCGTTCAGCCGTCGGTGGCTGACGTGGCCAGGCGTGGGGTCCACCCCTGTGACGCTGCCGCTGGGCCCCGCGGGCCCTTTTGACCGCGTTGACCACGGTCAGCGCTGCTGACGTGGCTCAACAGTCGCTGACAGATGGGGCCCACCCCCACTAATTAAATAAAACGTTTTAAAAATAGTTAATTAACTTAATGAGGCACTGACAGGTGGGCCCAGTAGTTTAGTTAGCTAATTAGTTTAAGTTAACTCTGTTTAACTCTAACAGAGGCTGACATGTGGGTCCCACTGGACCCACATGTCAGGTTTGACCCTGGTCAGCCGGCTGTTGACCTGCTGACGTCAGCAGTGCATCATGCTGATGTCATAACGCATTTTCTGTAAATAAAATAATTCCAGAAATTCAAATAAACTTTAAAAATTAATAACTTTTAAACCGTAGCTCGGATCGAAAAAGTTAAAACATGAAAGTTGCTCAGAACGACGAGACGAGTCTGATCATGCCGTCTGTTTCTTCATCGGAACCTCCTACGTAGAAGAACTCGTAACTCCGGACCCGAATCCGGCAGATGAATAGTGCACACACGTCGGATATTAAATCCTAGATTAATTCTAAAAATAACTAAAATGACTTAGATGCATAATTAGGCAACCCTGCACTGCATCATAGCATCACACGCACCGTATTGCATATGTTTGCATATTGTTTACCTGTTTCCTCCCCCTCTTCTCTCTCGGTAGACCTCGATGTTGACGTAGCTCCCGAGGCAGACGCCGCACAGGAGTACGACTACGTCCCCGAAGGTACCACTGAAGACCTTGTCCTTGCCCCTGAGCAAACAGGCAAGCACCCCCATTTTGAGCATGCCTATATCGCCTATTCCCTTCTCTCTTATGCTTGCATTAGAACTGCTACTGCTACTGTTTTCCTATATCTGCTGCATAGCCTGATTATTGTACCCTGCTTTGTTACCTTACTGGTTATCCTAGACTGCTTAGTATAGGCTGGGTAGAGACACGATAGAGACCCCCACTTGATCTCGACTGCCCTGCTGGACATTAGAAGACCCGATCATCGGGATTGAAGACCAGACCATGGCACCGCACATCACTACCCCTTAGTTGCCGACACTGCTGGGTTACCGTCGAGTGCCGAGGGTGATACCTCGTTAGCACTTCTGATGTTAACCTTGTAGGTTAGTTACTCGGTCGTGGTAAGCGAGGGTGATTCCTCCTACACCACCCCCGATAACGACGTCGTCGCGCAACTCCTCAAGTGTGGACCTCGAGGGAGATTCCTCCTTCGTTCACCTTGATGATAACATCAGGTGGGGTTCCATCGAGGGTGATTCCTCAGGGCTCCCCTGGTGTCAGACACATAGTTACTGTTCATGAGTGGACTTGCACTAAACCATGATACTAAAGACGGGTCGGCCCTGAGGGGTACCCGCGCGAGCTTAGTGCGAAGTGATGTGGAGTCGGGTTGACCTGGATGGTGCCCGCGAGATAACTACGAGGCGTGGCCGGGCATTCTTAGCCCTTGCCGCAAGTCCTCGAGACGGGGCGACGGGGTCACATCGATCGTGAGTCTCTGCTCGTTTCCGCGCGCTCCTAATCCACTACGGTTTGGATATTTGATTCGAGGAGCCTCTGGCCCGATAGCACTAACCATCACGTGGGCATAGTATGGGCGTTCTGCGTCGTATACTTCAGCCGAAGCTTAATGGACGTCAGCGACTGAGCGGCGCGCGCTGGATTGGACTGGTTACGCAACTGCGCTTGTATTAAGGGGTTGCTAGGTCTGCTTCCGGCCGCCCACGCAACGCGTAGGAGTTCCCGGGGCGATGGCCCAAGACCCCTGGGGGCATAGGTTAGTCCGGCGTGCTGACCTCTCTGTTAAGTATTTGGTCGGGTTGCGGCGTGTTGCTTGGCCGAGGCCGGGCATGACCCAGAAAAGTGTGTCCGGCCGGAGTTAAGCGAGCGTGGTGGGTAAGTTGGTGCACCCCTGCAGGGAAGAAACTTCTATCGATAGCCTGTCCTACGGTAACGGACACTCGGAGTTGTATCCCGATCGGTACAACTAGAACATGTGATGAGAACTGGATAGTACGTCTCTGGGATTGCTTTCTCGCAGGGAGTCGAGAAAGGATCTCAGGTCGAGGTTGATGATACTACTACTACTACTTTACATTATGTTCATCTGCTCTTCCCTGATGCTGCAAGACTGTCGAAGAATGTTGAAGATGCTAGTCTTCGATAGGACTAGGCTTCCCCCTCTATTCTGGCATTTCTGCAGCCCAGTCCACATATACAGCCCCCTTTGAAAATGATGCATATGTAGTGTAGATCCTTGCTTGCTGAGTACTTCGGATGAGTACTCACGTTGGCTTTATTTTTTTTCCCCATTTTCCATTAGATGCCACCAGACGACGGAGCCCCTGAGCCAGACGCCCCAGCCGACGACCAGTACTACTACCCGCCTGGCGAGTACTACTACTACGAGGAGCCGACTGACGACCAGGAGTAGGATCGGAGGGTCCAGGGCAGGAGGCCTACGCCTTTCGATCGTAGTATTTTATTTTACCCCGCCTCCGTGAAGGCCTATTTCTCTCTCTGTAATATATCTGTACCCAGATATCTAATGCTTCCGCTGACGCTTGTATGCCATCGAGCTATGTATTCGAGCCCTCGAGGCCCTGGCTTGTAATATTAAGCTTGTATGACTTTATTTTATGTTTTAGAGTTGTGTTGTGATATCTTCAAGTGAGTCCTTAGGCTTGATCGTGCGCATTTGCGTGAATGATTAGTGCACGATTAAGCCGGGGTCGTCACAGGTTGGTATCAGAGCCGACTGCCTCTAGGAATCCCCCTTCCCAATTCCTTGGCCGAAGTTGAGTCTAGTGGTCAAAAATTGTTTTACTAACTTGGCTGTGTGGCTTACGGGCCCACGTCGCCCACTGGGTTGTATTAGGATCTTTTATTCCTCGTCTTTACTCTCGGATTCTAATCTCTCATCTATTCGGGTTTAATAAAATTTACTAACACCGACATTTAGGATCTCGTTAATTCTATCCACCCGGAGAGCTGGATTCAGTGCGATTTCCCTGTCTTTGATCTGATTAGTCTGATAATCATTTTCCTTTCCATTGTTTTGTTTAACCTTTCCTTCCGAGATTGGTTATAATTCTCATTGTCTTATGACAACCCTGAATCTCTCTGTTTCAGATGGATCGACTGTTTCCACCGCGGCCTACGACCCAGTTAGTGCTTCGCACTTGGGCTCGTGATGCCCCTGGATTTCCAGCTGTTCTGATCGCCCTCCTGAGTAGACTGGGTTACCGCTGGTATCCCGAGTACATGGTCTATGAGGTTTATCACGAGTTCAACCAGGAACAGTACTATGCTGAAGTTCGGATTTATGATCAGCAGAACAACTCAGACACCGAGCTACACCTTTTTCATGGATTAGGCGTGACGATTGAGATGGCAGTACATGATGCCACCTACTCTGCTGTCGCACGTCTCCGAGGAGAGCACAGTGCTAACTTGGATGATACTGTGTTTCGGTACATTCCGTATGCACCTGTTGGAGATGCTACTGGATTTTACACAGCTAACTGTGCCCTGTACGAGTCTCGACGCTACGACCCGCAGGTTCTGATTCAGTGCACTCAGGCTCTGGATCGCACTGTTCGGGCTCTGGCCGTCGAGTTGTTCGCTACTCGAGCACGCTACTACGAGGCAATGACACAGTTGCTACCAGCTGTTCGTGCAGGGATACATCCGGAGGATATTCTTTACCCACGCAGGACCGAGATGCCGCTAGGTATTGATTGGCCTGCAGTGGGAGGTCACACGCCTGCACGTGGACCTCTTCTTACAGTTCGAGACCGGGTTCTGCATCAGAGTGCATATGGAGCACAGGATCCTGCCGCGACGAACATTCGTCGTCCGCACTTGCAGTTACCCCGTTTCCATGGTTTTCTCCGACGCTGATGTAGCCTTTGCTATGTCACATTGTTTACTTCCTTACCGCGTGCCTGCGTGCCGCCTAGTGTGTCTCTAGTTTTTCAATTTGCGCCGTTATGCTGCCCGATTTTAACCGACTGTGTATGGATCTGTATGTCTCAATGACTACTTTAAGCATCTATTGCACTCTTTCAATAATGTCGAGTTACCTCATGTTTATTGTTAAACACTTGCATAAGCTATCGCTGAAATACCCCTGTTGGAATAGCAGGATGGCTGACAACAACCCGCCACCGCCGCCACCACCTGATTACATGGCAGCGTTGATGCAACAGTTTGAACTCAACCGCCAGTTTATGACGGAGATTATGCAGCAATTCCCTCGTCCTGATGCTAATCAGCAGCAACCATCCATTACCTTACCAGAGTTCATGAGGCTCAGTCCATCGTTTTTCCGCAACACAGTCAACCCAGTGGATGCAGATGACTGGCTGCGTGATATCTCTCATGAGATGGAGTCTGCTAGTGTCGCCGAAATTAACTATGTCACTTTTGCGACATATCTTCTTAAGGGTCCCGCAGCCCAATGGTGGGCCACTCACCGACAGACTCTGCCGCCTGGTACTGTCGTCACTTGGGCAGAGTTCAAGATTGCTTTCCGTGCCCGCTACATTCCTGTAGCTGTCATAGCTAGGAAGAAGGCTGAGTTCCGTAGCCTTGTCCAAGGAAACAAGACTGTGGAAGTCTATCAGCGTGAGTTTTTGGACTTATCTCGCTACGCCGAAGAGGACATTCCTACTAATGAATGCAGACAGGAGAAGTTTCGTGAAGGACTGCACCATGACATTCAGTTAGCCCTTCTTGTTCAAGATTACCCTGATTTCGCCACCTTGGTGAATAAGGCCATCATGGTTGAAACTGGACTTAAGAAGCACAAGGAAGCGTCCAGACGCACCCGTGAATCGGGCTCATCTTCGGGCTCGTCATCCCAGAAGCGACTCATCTGGTTTCCCCAAGGCATGTTCCGTTCATCAGCCCCTGCAAACAGGCCCTCTTATGCTGCACCACGCCTGCCACCTCCACCACCGAGACAGCCCCTGCCAGCTCCAGCACCTCGTCCTGACAGCGGACTATGCTTCAAGTGTGGCAAGCCAGGTCACCGTGCTAGAGATTGTTCTCAGAATCAGAATCAACTGGCTCTCCCTTCTGCTGGCCGTGGAATTGGCCGTGGTATTCCTCAACAGCGCAATTATAATGCCAGACCTCCTTATGGTCGTGGGCAAAGTTACCATGTCAACATGTCTGAAGCTCCAGATCAACCAGATACTGTGATGGGTACACTTCTCGTTAATTCAGTACCAGCATCTGTTTTATTTGATTCAGGTGCATCGCATTCATTCATGTCAGAACAATTTGCACTCTTGCATGATGTTAAGTGCGAAACGCTACAACATCCGATAATAATAAACACTCCCGCGGGACGATGCCGAACTTCCATATTCAGCCCCCAAGTTACTATTGAGGTTGAAGGGTTGCATTTTGATGCAAACCCCATTATCCTGCAATCTTCAAAGATTGACCTTATACTGGGAATGGATTGGTTGAAGGCTCACTACGTCTCAATCAATTGTGCCACTAAAGTTGTACACCTCTTGCACCCATCAAATGAGATGGTGAACTATCAAGCTCATCTCACCCAGAATGCTGAGGCTCAAATTTATGCCTTGAATGCGTTGAATGCTTCTCCGCTTGATGGGATCGAGAATATTCCAGTTTTCCGTGACTTCCCGGATGTCTTTCCAGAAGAACTTCCAGGAATACCCCCTGCTAGAGCTGTCGAGTTCGTCATCGACTTGAAGCCTGGCACCACTCCTATTGTGAAGCGTCCTTACAAGATGCCGCCGCACCACCTCATCGAGCTTAAGGAGGAAATTGATAAATCCTTGAGGAAGGGTTTCATTCGCCCCAGTTCCTCTGCATGGGGAGCACCGTCTCTTTTCGTCAAGAAGAAAGATGGAACAAATAGGTTGGTCCAAGATTATCGTCCTATCAACCAGGCAACCATTCAGAATAAATATCCACTTCCCCGGATCAACGATTTGTATGATCAACTCGCTGGATCTTCGGTGTTTTCTAAACTCGACTTGAGGTTGGGTTATCACCAGATCCGTGTCCGCGAAGAGGATATTCCGAAGACTGCATTTGTTACTCGTTATGGCTCTTACGAGTACACAGTCATGTCATTTGGCTTAACAAACGCTCCAGCTACATTCTCCCGCCTAATGAATTACATATTCATGGATTACCTCGACAAATTCGTCGTGGTATATCTGGATGATATTCTGGTTTATTCGAAGAACAAAGAAGAACATGCTGAGCACCTTCGACTAGTTCTGGAGAGACTTCGAGAGCACCAATTATATGCCAAGTACTCTAAGTGCGAATTCTGGCTTTCTGAGGTAACCTACCTTGGACATGTCATCTCCAAGGATGGTATCGCAGTTAACCCAGAGCGAGTTCAGGCTATTCTTGACTGGACCCCTCCGAAGAATGTCAAGCAAGTCAGAAGTTTCCTCGGGCTTGCAAGTTATTGTCGCCGATTCATCGAAAATTTCTCCAAGATTGCCAAGCCCCTGACTAATCTGCTTCACAAAGGCGTTAAGTTTGAGTGGACAGACAAATGTCAGGAAGGCTTCCAGACCCTCAAGGACAAGCTGACTTCTGCTCCAGTCCTTGCTCCTCCAGACTCTCGAAAAGATTTTGTGACCTTCTGCGATGCCTCTCGCCAAGGATTAGGTTGTGTCCTAATGCAAGAGCGAAGAGTTATTGCTTATGCTTCGCGACAACTGCGTCCACATGAAGAGAATTACCCAGTGCTTGACCTCGAACTTGCTGCTGTCATTTATGCTTTGAAGCAGTGGCGTCATTACCTCCTTGGTAATCGGTGTGAGATTTACACCAATCATTAGAGCTTGAAGTACTTGTTCACTCAACCGGAACTTAATCTTCGTCAGCAGCGTTGGTTGGAAACAATCACCGATTATGACTGTGGAATTTCATACACTCCCGGCAAAGCTAATGTGATGGCTGATGCCTTGAGCCGCAAGTCATACTGTAGCAACCTCATGGTAAAGCAATCTCAACCCCAGCTATATGAAGAATTGCGCAAGCTGAATCTTTGTATCATTCCTCAAGGTTCTCTTAATAACCTTGTGATACAACCAGATCTTGAGAAAGCTGTCAAGATTGCGCAAGCTAAAGATGCCGAAATTGATCTAATGAAGAAAGAACTTTACCTTCAAAAGTACAGGGATTTCTCGATTGCTGAAGATGGAACCTTGTACTTCCGAGACCGCATTGTAGTACCTCGCTTCGAGCTGATGACTGACAAAGTCATGAAGGAGGCCCATGATACACCGCTATCTATCCATCCGGGTAGTACCAAAATGTATCGAGATCTTCGACAAAGGTACTGGTGGTCTAGAATGAAGCAAGATATTGCTTGTTATGTTGCCGAGTGTGACGTTTGTCGCCGCGTGAAGGCAGAACATCAGAAACCTGCTGGAATTCTGCAACCGCTCCCTATTCCTCTATGGAAGTGGGATAAAGTGCAAATGGACTTCATTACTGGTCTTCCCAAGTCTCAGAAGGGTCACGATGACATTCTTGTCGTCGTCGACCAACTCTCCAAGGTTGCACACTTTCTGCCAGTTAAGGAGACTATTACTGCTAGTCAGTTAGCAGAGCTATATATCTCCAGAATTGTTTCACTCCATGGTATTCCCAAGGAAATCAGTTCAGACCATGGCAGCATTTTCACTGGCCATTTCTGGGAAAGTTTCCAGAAAGCAATGGGAACTCATATTACCTGGAGTTCAGCTTATCATCCCCAATCTCAAGGCCAAGTTGAGCGCGTTAATCAAGTGCTTGAAGACATGCTACGAGTCTGTGTTATATCCTTCGGTAAGAAATGGGAGGAATCTCTCCCGTATGCCGAGTTCTCTTATAACAACAGTTATCAAGCCAGCTTAAAAATGGCCCCATTTGAGGTTCTTTATGGATGTAAATGTCAAACCCCTCTGAATTGGTCAGAAACTGGGGAACGACCTCTTGTTGGACCGGACATTATTCAGCATGCCGAAGAACAAGTCCGAATTGTCCGGGAGAATCTCAAAGCAGCTCAAGACCGTCAGAAGAGTAATTATGATCGCAAGCGTTGGGGTGTGATCTATCAACCTGGTGATCAAGCCTATCTTCGAGTCACTCCAATGAAGGGCACCCGTCGTTTCGGAATCAAGGGCAAGCTAGCTCCTCGCTATATTGGTCCTTTCCGCATCGTGGCTAGACGTGGACAGGTGGCATATCAATTGGAGTTGCCACCGCAATTCTCCCATATCCATGATGTCTTCCACGTGTCGCAACTCCGTAAGTGCTTCAAGGAATCCCCGCACCGTGCAGTGGATCATGAGATGCTCGAGCTACAAGATGATCTTTCCTATAAGGAGCATCCGATCCGCATCCTCGACGAAGCTGAGCGTCGTACTCGTCAGAAGACGACCAAGTTCCTAAAAGTGCAATGGTCGAATCACACTGAAGACGAAGCCACTTGGGAACGCGAGGATCATCTTCGGGAAGAATATCCCGGACTTTTTCCTTCTACCTCCTAAATTCTCGGGACGAGAATTTCTTTTAGAGGAGGAGAACTTGTAACACCCCCTTGTAATAAGCACTGTGATACCCTGTTGAATATGACAAGTCATGATCATTTGCAGTGCCAAGTCATATGGGATAATTAACCAATTCAAATGCAAATCTGAAAAGCAACTCAAATTCAAAAGTGAATTATAAAATTGATCAAACACTGAAGGGAAAATGTTCATTTGGTGGCAAATAATTCAAGGACATTTATAAAACCATCATCAAAGTATTTGGAGTTAGATATGTGATTCAAACAACTTGAAACAGTCCCAAAACAGCACCATTTAATCCATTTATATTTAATTCAAACTCAAATAAAGTCCCACCTTGTCCAAACCAATTTTTGGTGAGAGGGAATATTGCATCACAATATTTGGACCAACTCACATATTTTACAAAAATGCAAAGTGGCCTAACCTTTTTGCAACAGAAAAGAAAAGAGTAAATAAAAATAAGAAAATAGAAAAAGGCTAAGACTGGACTGGACCAAGTGCACAGTGCACTGGCCCAGCCCAGCAGACCCACCTCGTCTCTCTCCCTCGCGCTGTCGTCCTCCCCGTGGTCGGGAGCGCGCGTGCCGCCCGCGCGCTGACACGCTGCCGCCCCACCGACGATACAGGGATGCGGGAGGATAAGGGCAGCTCCCGTTCGTCCCCCCTGGCTCCCCCTGTCACTCTCCCCCTCTCTCCCTCGTCTGCTTCGCCCTTTCTCTCCCTCTCAGATCCGTTCCCGAGCGCCGCCGTCGCCGCGCTGCCTCACCACCGCGGCCACCATCGTCGTCTCGCGTCACCATCGCGCCGCAGCGCTTCGCCGCGCTCGTCTACGCCGCCTGGAGCCAGCTGGTGGAGACGGGGAGTGCCGCAGACGCCGCACAACGCCGCCCCCTTCTGCTTCTGCTCCGGCTTCTTCTTCGGCTCTGGCGATGATCTACGGCTACTAACCTGTCGCCGGCTTTTCTTAGCCACCCGGTGAGCTCCACACCTCCTTTCCCTCCTCCCTGCGTTGCCTGTCATTGGCCATAGCCGCCGTTCCGCTTTTGCCCGAGCACAGCGCCACGGCGCTCATCGCCGGCGGGCCCCCGCTGACCCAACGAGCTCGGTGCCGTGTCCAACACGCTCCCCGCACCGCGTAGAGCCATCCTAGGCCGTTCGTTTGAGCTGCTGCGCGCCGTAGCGCCATTCCCGACAACCACCCGAACGCACCGCCGCCATTGCTCGTCGCCGGCGTAGTTTCCGGCCGAGTCCGGCCGCGCCACCACCACCACTAGACGCGGCACGTTCGACTCGTTCGAACGCGCCCTCGCGCGCGCCAAATGGACGCCCACAGGCGAAATCCGACGAGTTCCCGTGCCTCCGCCGTGTTTATGAGCCCGCCGGCGTTCAGCCGCCGGTGGCTGACGTGGCCAGGCGTGGGGTCCACCCCTGTGACGCTGCCGCTGGGCCCCGCGGGCCCTTTTGACCGCGTTGACCACGGTCAGCGCTGCTGACGTGGCTCAACAGTCGCTGACAGATGGGGCCCACCCCCACTAATAAACTAAAATGTTTTAAAAATAGTTAATTAACTTAATGAGGCACTGACAGGTGGGCCCAGTAGTTTAGTTAGCTAATTAGTTTAAGTTAACTCTGTTTAACTCTAACAGAGGCTGACATGTGGGTCCCACTGGACCCACATGTCAGGTTTGACCCTGGTCAGCCGGCTGTTGACCTGCTGACGTCAGCAGTGCATCATGCTGACGTCATAACCCATTTTCTGTAAATAAAATAATTCCCGAAATTCAAATAAACTTTAAAAATTAATAACTTTTAAACCGTAGCTCGGATCGAAAAAGTTAAAACATGAAAGTTGCTCAGAACGACGAGACGAGTCTGATCGTGCCGTCTGTTTCTTCATGGGAACCTCCTACGTAGAAGAACTCGTAACTCCGGACCCGAATCCGGCAGATGAATAGTGCACACACGTCGGATAATCCTAGATTAATTCTAAAAATAACTAAAATGACTTAGATGCATAATTAGGCAACCCTGCACTGCATCATAGCATCACACGCACCGTATTGCATATGTTTGCATATTGTTTACCTGTTTCCTCCCCCTCTTCTCTCTCGGTAGACCCCGATGTTGACGTAGCTCCCGAGGCAGACGCCGCACAGGAGTACGACTACGTCCCCGACGGTACCACTGAAGACCTTGTCCTTGCCCCAGAGCAAACAGGCAAGCTCCCCCATTTGGAGCATGCCTATATCGCCTATTCCCTTCTCTCTTATGCTTGCATTAGAACTGCTACTGCTACTGTTTTCCTATATCTGCTGCATAGCCTGATTATTGTACCCTGCTTTGTTACCTTACTGGTTATCCTAGACTGCTTAGTATAGGCTGGGTAGAGACACGACAGAGACCCCCACTTGATCCCGACTGCCCTGCTGGACATCAGAAGACCCGATCATCGGGATTGAAGACCAGACCATGGCACCGCACATCACTACCCCTTAGTTGCCGACACTGCTGGGTTACCGTCGAGTGCCGAGGGTGATACCTCGTTAGCACTTCTGATGTTAACCTTGTAGGTTAGTTACTCGGTCGTGGTAAGCGAGGGTGATTCCTCCTACACCACCCCCGATAACGACGTCGTCGTGCAACTCCTCAAGTGTGGACCTCGAGGGTGATTCCTCCTTCGTTCACCTTGATGATAACATCAGGTGGGGTTCCATCGAGGGTGATTCCTCAGGGCTCCCCTGGTGTCAGACACACAGTTACTGTTGATGAGTGGACTTGCACTAAACCATGATACTAAAGATGGGTCGGCCCTGAGGGGTACCCGCGCGAGCTTAGTGCGAAGTGATGTGGAGTCGGGTTGACCTGGATGGTGCCCGCGAGATAACTACGAGGCGTGGCCGGGCATTCTTAGCCCTTGCCGCAAGTCCTCGAGACGGGGCGACGGGGTCACATCGATCGTGAGTCTCTGCTCGTTTCCGCGCGCTCCTAATCCACTACGGTTTGGATATTTGATCCGAGGGGCCTCTGGCCCGATAGCACTAACCATCACGTGGGCATAGTATGGGCGTTCTGCGTCGTATACTTCAGCCGAAGCTTAATGGACGTCAGCGACTGAGCGGCGCGCGCTGGATTGGACTGGTTACACAACCGCGCTTGTATTAAGGGGTTGCTAGGTCTGCTTCCGGCCGCCCATGCAACGCGCAGGAGTTCCCGGGGCGATGGCCCAAGACCCCTGGGGGCATAGGTTAGTCCGGCGTGCTGACCTCTCTGTTAAGTATTTGGTCGGGTTGCGGCGTGTTGCTTGGCCGAGGCCGGGCATGACCCAGAAAAGTGTGTCCGGCCGGAGTTAAGCGAGCGTGGTGGGTAAGTTGGTGCACCCCTGCAGGGAAGAAACTTCTATCGATAGCCTGTCCTACGGTAACGGACACTCGGAGTTGTATCCCGATCGGTACAACTAGAACATGTGATGAGAACTGGATAGTACGGCTCTGGGATTGCTTTCTCGCAGGGAGTCGAGAAAGGATCTCAGGTCGAGGTTGATGATACTACTACTACTACTTTACATTATGTTCATCTGCTCTTCCCTGATACTGCAAGACTGTCGAAGAATGTTGAAGATGCTAGTCTTCGATAGGACTAGGCTTCCCCCTCTATTCTGGCATTTCTGCAGCCCAGTCCACATATACAGCCCCCTTTGAAAATGATGCATATGTAGTGTAGATCCTTGCTTGCTGAGTACTTCGGATGAGTACTCACGTTTGCTTTATTTTCTTTTTCCCCATTTTCCATTTGATGCCACCAGACGACGGAGCCCCTGAGCCAGACGCCCCAGCCGACGACCAGTACTACTACCCGCCTGGCGAGTACTACTACTACGAGGAGCCGACTGACGACCAGGAGTAGGATCGGAGGGTCCAGGGCAGGAGGCCTACGCCTTTCGATCGTAGTATTTTATTTTACCCCGCCTCCGTGAAGGCCTATTTCTCTCTCTGTAATATATCTGTACCCAGATATCTAATGCTTCCGCTGACGCTTGTATGCCATCGAGCTATGTATTCGAGCCCTCGAGGCCCTGGCTTGTAATATTAAGCTTGTATGACTTTATTTTATGTTTTAGAGTTGTGTTGTGATATCTTCAAGTGAGTCCTTAGGCTTGATCGTGCGCATTTGCGTGAATGATTAGTGCACGATTAAGCCGGGGTCATCACACCTCTTCTTTCTTGTGGTGGCGGGACTCTCTTTTCTTGACTGCTTTCTGCCTTTTCTGCTCCTTCTATGCGGCTTTGGCCGCCTCTAGATCCACCGCCCATTAGGCCATGGCAGCATCAAAGTCGGCCCACGTACTTGTACGGCTGCCGGCTGCGATGAACTCGGCACAGCGAGATGCCATCGCTTCTTTACCATGTGTGCGGTCGCGGGCGGCGAGGAACGCGGAGCGGCGGGATGCCATCGCTTCCTTACCAGTTACTATGCACCGTGGTGCCATTAACGACGCTTGGAGAGAGCTCTGGGATGGAGTGGCCGGACAGCCTAACAGTGCAGTGGTTTTTAAGACCTCAACGACAAACGACGAAGGAAATTTGGCTTCCCTTACAATTTTGCTCGTTCATTATCACACACGGTTCATCTCTGTCACCTCCGAAAATAGTGTGCGCTGAGCCTATTGTGTGTTGCGTTATGATTGGTCGGAACCCCAACCACGTGGATCGTGCATGTGCACTGTAGGATGTGCCGCGATCAAATGGCAATCCACGTCCCTCACATCACACCTGTGCAACTGTAGCTGGATTGGATTTATATGCGCTAAATACCTAGAAAGTGCACATAATCCCCTAAATATGGTATATGAGCCCGGAAAAATGCCAAATTTGAACACGGTGATTTGCGGGGTGTATGTTCATCGTAGAAAAAAAACTCAAGGGCAAAGAACGAAGAAAAATTGGATTACCCTTCAATCTTGGTGATTTCCCTCTCGAAAGCATGGAACTTCCTCGGTGATGGTTCGATTTATGAAGGGCGTGCATGACAACATAAGCCAAACCTTTTCAAATTTTTACCAGGGCATGGTGAGGCAATACGATGACACCATGCCAGACGTCATGTTTTTCAAGCATTTATTTCATTTTTCTATAGTTGAAAACCCAATAAACAAACGTTTGTGGTTGACTATTGCCACACATTTCATCGAAATATCTGTCCATTCCTTGTAAAAGGCATGAGAATTTACTAAATGGCATGAGCATGGTTTTCCAGGCCGTTCTTGTGCACCCTCTCATTCACCAATTGTTTGAACTTGAATTATGTGCATTAATGCCTAGAAAATGCACATAATCCCCTAAATATGGTAAATGAATCCAGAAAAGTGCCAAATCTGAATACGGTGATTTACAGGGTGTATGTTCATCGTAGAAAAAAAACTCATGGACAAAGGAAATTAGGATTCCCCTTCAATCTTGGTGATTTCCCCCTCAAAACCATGAAACTTCCTTGGTGATGGTTCGATTTATGAAAGGCGTGCATGACGACATAAGGCAAACATTCTCAAATTTTTACCAGGGCACGGTGAGGCCATACCATGGCACCACGCCAGGCGTCATGTTTTCCAAGCATGTATTTCATTTTTCTATAGTTGTTAACCCAGTGAACGACGCGTTTGTGGTTGACTATTGCCACACATTTGCTTGAAATCTCTGCCCATTCCTTGTAAAAGGCAAGCGAATTTACTAAATAGCACGAGCATGGTTTTCCGGACCGTTCTTGTGCGCCTTTTCATGCACTGATTGTTCGAATTTGAATTATGTGCATTAATGCCTAGAAAATGCACGTAATCCCCTAAATATGGTAAACGAGCCCGGGAAAATGCCAAATTTGAACACGTTGCATTGGAGGGGGTATGTTGATCATTGGAAAAAACTGAATGAAAAACTAGGATGGAAATTTGGATTCCCTTTCAATCTTGGTGATTTCCCTCTCAAAACCATGAAACTTCCTCGGTGATGGTTCAATTTATGAAGGGCGTGCATGACGACATAAACCAAACCTTCTTAGCTTTTTACCACAGCACGGTGAGGCCATACCATGGCATCATGCCAGGCGTCATGTTTTTCAAGCACGTATTTCATTTTTCTATAGTTGATAACCCAGTAAACGATGCGTTTGTGGTTGACTATTGCCACACATTCCCTTGAAATCTCTGCCCATTCCTTTTAAAAAGCATGAGAATTTACTAAATACCACGAGCATGGTTTTCCGGACTGTTCTTGTGCTCCTTTTCATGCACCAATTGTTCGAATTTTTATTATGTGGATTAATGCCTAGAAAATGCACATAATCCCCAAAATATGGTAAATGAGCCCGAAAAAATGCCAAATTTGAACACGTTGCATTGGAGGGGGTATGTTGATTGCAGAAAAAAACTGAATGACAAACTAGGAAGGAAATTTGGATTCCCGGCCCCTTCAATCTTGGTGATTTCCCCCTCAAAACCATGAAACTTCCTCGGTGATGGTTCGATTTATGAAGGGCGTGCACGATGACATAAGCCAAACCTTCTCAAATTTTTACCAGGGCATGGTGAGGCCATACCATGGCAGCATGTCAGCCGTCATGTTTTTCAAGCATGTATTTCATTTTTCTACAGTTGAAAAACCAATAAACGACGTGTTTGTGGTTGACTATTGCCACACATTTCCGTGAAATCTCTGCCCATTCCTTGTAAAAGGCATGAGAATTTACTAAATAGCACAAGCATGCTTTTCCAGACCGTTCTCGTGCACCTTTTCATGCACCGGTTGTTTGAATTTGAATTATGTGCAATAATGCCTAGAAAATGCACATAATCCCCTAAATATGGTAAATGAACCAGGAAAAGTGCCAAGTTTGAACATGATGATTTGCAGGGTTTATGTTCATCATAGAAAAAAACTCATGGACAAAGGACAAAGGAAATTTGGATTCCCCTTCAATCTCGGTGATTTACTATCGCACACGGTTCATCTCCGTCGCCTCTGTGAACCGTGTGAGTTCACCCACACATGCAAAAGAAAAAAGAAAACCCTCGCCCACTTCGTCCCCACCCACTCGCCGCGGACTCCTCCGCAACTCTGCACCTCATCAACTTCTATCGCAGCGGCCACCCTAAGCTCAACGGTTGTCATCAGCGGACGGAGGTCGCGCTCCAAACGGCATGGGATTTCGCCCCTACCGCTTGCCGCCGCCTGTCTGCACCGACTTGCACCGACATTCTAGAGTCTGATCGATTGGGGTTTTCTGCGGGATTGGGCCGGGGATTTTTCTCATGGAGAAGATAATCAATTTAGCAAAATATTCACTCATCTCTTATCGCAGTCCGTCCGTCGCTATTAATCAACCGGCAGAAATCACCGTGGATTCATTTTTCTTCTAGCTGATTCGAGGGTTTTCATTCATGTGTCCACAGTGCGAGCACAAACCGGCAAGTGTGGTCGCGGCCAGTCAAAAACGAAGTTCTATCTCACCATTCCAGATGACTTCAGGGAGCGCTCGGTATGTTCAATCTCACCCTATCACGGGCGGCATGGCCTAATTTTGTGAACATATACCGTCTGTTGCTATATTTGGATAAAAGGTACGGTGCCACGTGCAGCCTAGATGTCGAAGCCGATTTTTTTCCCTATATTAGGCAAATTTATGATGTATTGTTCATTCAGTTACTCTCATATTTGCATCAAATATTTGTTACATTATCTATTTTTAATTATATATTTTTATACTTTGCTTTCAGCTATATATTGATCTGTTCTATCAGTTACTCCCATATTTGCATCTTGCTCTGTTATTTCAATATATCTAATTTACGATCTTAATTTTCATTTCAAGCAGTACATCCCCTGCTTTGCAAGAACAGGAGTAGAAGGAAATCTTGGGCTTTACTTTGTTGATGACTCCATGGATGTCATATTGACAACACAACATGGATTTACAATGACAGTTAGTGTAAAACTTGATAAAGATGGTCACTCCTATTTTGATGCGGACCTTTGGAGAAAAATGTCCAGGTGTTATGAACTAAAAGCTGGCAATAAAATTCTAGTGCGTGCACCACAGCCTGGTCAAATTAACATGGATGTTTACTTCCCCGACGTCATCAGCCGATCAAAGTCTGATCGAGGTTAGTGCCCTTTCAACTTTCTCCATGCTGGTATATTACTTAGCAAAATTGGGGTATTTGTTCTGACTAATTGATCACTATTTAAGCAAGCAATTGTGATTTCATTTTCTGACTCCGTTCCTAGGCAGTAACAAATTCTATTTACCAATTTATGCGCACTATATATATTCTTCTGCCATGTTCTGAATAAATAATACCTTTCCACCTTTTAAGCAGGATATGTTGGATGCATAGTTAACGATCTGTATGTTACTAAGCGTACCAAATTTCACTGGAAGGACTTGAAGCATGTCATAAAATTTGTTGATAATCTGACAGAGATAGCACAACGTATGAATGCTAGATTTTGGATGGGATTAATTATACCTATGGTGCACACATTGAACATGACCAATTGTGTGCACAAAACGCTGGTACAAAGTCTTATTTTTATGTTGATGCTCATAAACTATATATATCTTCAACAATATGTTACAATTGGTTTTTATTCTATATTTCAACAGAAATTGCCCGCTGTAGCTGTTCCTGGATCGATTTCCCGGCGTGGTCGAATTACACTTGTGCCTGCTAATAACGTCAAAGTGATTGCAAGGTACTGCATTTTCCGCAGAAATGGAACCATTCAAATTAACAAGTTCTCGCTTATCGTGGCAATGCATCCATATTGGAAAATTGGAGACACTGTTCTACTCATGCTCTACCAAGGCACAGGAGGGTTCTTCCTTTTCATTGACGAGATGCCGAGTCGCCATGATCAAGCTGCTTCCAGCGGATAGTTGTGGTTGTTGGCCCTCGGCCTCTTAAAATGTGCTAGCTGTTACTATGTTAAGTATGTAGATATGGACCATATGGTTGTTGGCCCTCAGCCTCTTAAAATGTGATAGTTGTTACTATGTTAAGTATGTAGATATGGACCATATGGTTGTCAAAACCGTGTTACGAAGATCCTCCTTTTGTTGAATAGTGTAACCACTATATATATGTTACTCAAATGCTGTTAGCCAAGTTCTTAAATTTTCATGGAAATTATTAGTATCGTACACAGTTCATTGAGTTTAAGCGTGTGCCCGGTAGAGCGGTAGAGTAGAGGACGTCCATATTTTGGACGTGGCGATCAGCACCGATGTCCACAAGGCATTTGCATATTAATTGTCCATATTGCAAATTCACACATGTGTTAACATAAGAAAACGTATGTGTAACTTACTAATCATCGCACACGAATACTTGCAGACACATCGTGTGCGATACTCCTAGCCACCGCAAGCAACTAGTTTGCATTTTTCAAAGTTTTTTATACACACAGAATCGCACACGAATTAACTATAGTAACCATCTGTGTTATAATTTCTCATCGCAAATAGTTCATCCGAGTGTGTTGTTTGCCGCGTATTACACACATCTTGTTTACACGACCCGTTTGTGTTCTTTTGGCTCATCGCAAATAGTTCATCTATGTGAACTATATGCCGCATATCACACACATCTTGTTAAGTTGAACCATTTCTGTTGTGTTCCCTAATCGAAAACAGTTCGTCCGAGTGAACCGTATGCCGTATATCACACACACCTTGATCTGGCTAACCGTTTCTGTTGCACTCCCTAATAGCAAACAGTTCATCTGAGCGAACTGTATGTATTATATCATACACACCTTGATATGGCTGCCCGTTTCTGTTGTTCTGTCTCATCACAAACTGTTCATATGGATCAACTGTATGCCCTGCATTGCACACGCAACTAAAATCTGAACCGTATTTGATGTCTCCGCCATCGCAAACATTTTGCATCTTTTTTGACGGTTTTTTTACATCACTGTTTGCGATTAATGCATCGCACACAGTTTCGTCAAAGGGTCTCTGATCCTAGTGTCGCGTTAACAGCATCCTACAGTAGTGGATGAGTAGGAAATGAGAGAACAAAACCAAAGTTACATTTTCCGAAGATTGAGGATGTATCGAGTATCACGCAATGTAATGCTACAATAGTAGAATTGGTACCGGGTTTGTTTCTCACACCTACACAAGTAAAGTTTATGAAGGGGCTTGGTTAGGATGGGTGGCACAAAATTTCAAGAAAATGTTAGTCAAGATATCGATAATGCTGAGAAGGTTCACAAAATTGCAAGTAAAGCAAGTAGACCAATAGCAAAGAATGGCACACGGAAACACACACGGATAGATAAACGGGGTCGTGCAACCAAGGAATGAGCTCAAAATGTGGAATCCACGGAAAATGCTCGTGTTGCACAACTCTAGAGAGACGCTAGCATGATTGCTCAATAGGCGGATACGATGCTTGTGCACAACCTATGAGATGCAAAATGTATCAACTTTCTACCCCAAGTATGCTATATATGTATGATGTTCCGGTGTTTCGCACACGATGATCCAAGATGATCAATATGGTAGTATGATATGCAATGTTGCGATGCTATGGCTATTGCTTACAAGCTCTTTGTTTTTCTCTTTTTGCTTAAAAGCTTATTTTTTTTCTTTTGGCCACTTTTGCAAAATGCTCGAACCAAGATAGCAATTGTGTATGCGGGAACAATCTTGTGACACAAAAGATGATATGATGATACCAAGATGAGGTATGTATGCAATGGTAGGTTCATATCGATGATCACTAAAGTGCACAAGTAGCATGGCCCGGCAATACTCAAATGGCTATTCTCAATAGGAAAGTGACGCAAAATGGGCTAGGGGTTAACAAAGCAATGGCAAGGATGAATGTACAATGATGGGATACCACGATACCAAGATGATATAGAGGTTACAGTTCTTGCTTATGTTTAGGTTGTCAAAAAGGTCAAGGTGGCCAATGTCGAATCCTTGGAGAAGTTGAGCGGCAGTGTTGACGATGTTGAACCATTCCTAGTTAGCCGAAACACCCTAGGAAACGGAAAAACCGCAAACTCAAAATCTCAAACAGAAAATGTCAAATAGTGATAGCGGAATGCGTTGGTGGTTCTGGAGTTGGCAACGCGGAAGTGGTGGTGGTGGTTGATGAAGAAGCAACCGTCCCTAAGTAGCCAAAACACCTTAGGAGACTCAAGTCACCACTCAAGCAACCACAAATGCTATATGGATCAAAATGGGTTAGGTTGCAGAAAGCTATGGTGGTTTCGCGAATGATATGGTGGATGGCCTAGGCAAAGATGCCAAAATGCCAAATTTTTTATGGAGTCAAATGATGTTGGAACCTATCTAGATCTGGGGGATGTCAATAGCTACTCAATGAGCTAAAGAACGTCAAAATCAGACTCCTGGAGTGAAAGTTATGGCCGAAGCGGTGTTTGTTGGTGGGCTGATTCAGGGGGGTGCGGGCACTCGGGGGTACGGGGTGCGGGTGCCCGGGGTGGTCAGGGATGGTGGGCAAAAATTTCCCGGGGGTGCGGGCACCCGGGAGTTCGGGGTGCGTGCACCCGGTGGTGGCCGAATTTGGGCGAAAATTTTGGGAAACTCAAGATTTTGGTGGATTTCGTGGTGGGAAGGGTGGGGATGGTTGGGGAGGGGCTAGATCCAATTGCCAAACAACAAATCCATGGACCAAAACAACAAAATCTCACAAGAACCAACAGATTGCACGAAAATTTTAGGGGCTATTTTTGTGGGGATTTTCAAATTGGGACCAAAAAGCAACGAAATTAGGCTAGCAAATGCGGGGTAGGGACTCCAATATGTGAATCAACCTTGCTCATGATACCAAGATGTTGTAGGGTGAAACCCTAGGTGAGATCTTTTCACACTTGGAGGGGGAAAAGTGATGAACACACAAGAACACAAGAGGAGAATCACTCAAACAAACCTAAATCACACATCTACTAGAGTAGCATACATGAGATCCACAAGAATACAAGAACAATTAAAGGAAAATAGCACTAGGGTAAAGTTCTTCCCACTCCCAAGAGAGGTGAAGTCTTGATGATAATCTTCTCCAAGCACTAGTGAAGAACAGCCTAGCTACGGCGTGCCAAAAACAGCCTTGGTGGCGTGGACACCCGACGCCACCAATATTGCGCCAGTGTTAAAAATTAGCGCTGGCGTTGGCACCTACGCCATCAGTATTTTGGATGGTAATGGCGTGCCGCGTTGTCCACGCCAGCATTATTAGTCATCAGTCGTGATGTTCCATGTTTTGTCGACACCAGTAATATGATTTTCAAATTGGAAATAAAAGCTGTACAGTAGCGATTTCAGTCAAAATGATAGCATAATCCAGTTTAATAATAGTCAATAAATCAACTATAAATAGACCCAGTGACAGCATCTAAGTTCAACAATGCACTTATTGATATAGTTCAACAAAGTAGGCAAAGTAACACACATATGAATGTACAAGTTCAAATAAATAGAGGTGATAATAACATGATATTTTCCATGCATGCCAACTAGCTAACTACGACTTTTCGGCAGGCAGAGTCAGGGTCATAGTTCGGAGTAAGTGAACCATCATCGCTACCAGCAGGCTTGTAGTAGACCATGATCTCGTCATGATCATAGTCGAGGTAGAACGTGCCTCTCTTCCCAGCTTCCATCTCGTAAGCATCTGCAAGGGCTTTCTAACCAGGGCAACCGAAGTAGGCGCGGTTGGCGTCGTTGGTGACAAGACAATTGAATTTTTGGGCCGTCAGCATCTTCATGAGGGTGCACTGGAATGTGATGGTGGCATCAACTGGAATTTTAAACTTCTCTAAGAAGTCACGCCTTGCCCCGCAAGGGATGACCTGAGCAAAATTGAAAGAAAGAAGTAGCTAGCTAGTTACACAATTTTGGGCACAACCGTATACATCATGCTTGAAACTCAATCAAAACATGTTCAACTAAAACATACCGTCGTAGTGAGGAAGTCATTCGGCAGATCTATGAAGAACTTCTTATCCCTTTGGCATCTCACCGAACCACAGGTCTCACATAAGGCATCCATTTACTGCTTTCATGCATGAAGTTGAGAAAATAAGCATACATAAGATGCACATAAATATAATGCCACATAAGCAGTTAGTACGAATCAGCGCTATCTGCCCATCTAATTATTAACACATACGTACTTGTAATTAAACAGTTCTACAAACCATGCGTAGTTCAAACATAAAACGTGCATAAAGTTAAACAGTTCATATGAAATAGGTAGCGCGCGCTAAGCTAGTGGCCAGAGGGACCGGCCTCGTGGTCGTGCCTAGTCGACCTACGACGACACCCTTGCTGACCCTCCTCCTCATGCTCCAAGGCATCCCAGACTATGGGATCCTCCTCTGCGCTCTTCCTGGCTGCATACTGAAGTAACATTATCTTGTTGGCCTCCACGAGTTTGTCATCTCTCGCAAGCTCGCTCACCAATGGGTCGAAGAACTGCATTTCGACTTCTTTGCTCTCCTTCTCCTCAACCCTAGTGCATATCCTCGTGTCCTCAGGCGCAAGGAACATCACGAACTCACGACACTCAGGGAAGTTCAGATTCGCCCCTAACTGAAAGAACTCTACTGCCATGGCATTATAAGCGCGCGCCGCTAACTCCGATGTGTCCCAATAGCCAAGTTCGTGGACGACATTATCCTTTCTAATGGTGGCATAGTACTTAATTATTTCCCTTCTATCGCACACCACGAAACTTCGGGGCCATCTGTGACGATGCATATATATAGCTAACAAGTCAGTAAAAAATGGGCATATTAACAAGTACCTGCAAAACCTACATTGCATAAAATGTTCTTTCATCACAAGTACACTACTATAAATACAATAAAGTTACACTATCTAAAATAATAGTCTATAACTACACTACATTCTTTCACCACAAGCACACTACTAAAAATATAATAAAATTACTCTATCTAAAATCATGGCTAGTCTACAACTACACTACATTCTTTCACCACAAGTACACTACTAGAAATACAATAAAATTACACTATCTAAAATAATAGTCTACAACTACAATATATTCTTTCACCACAAGTACACTACAAAAAATACAATAAAATTACACTATCTAAAATCATAGTTAGTCTACAACTACACTATATTCTTTCACCACAAGTACACCACTAGAAATACAATAAAATTACACTATCTAAAATCATAGCTAGTCTACAACTACACTGCATTCTTTCACCATAAGTACACTACTAGAAATACAATAAAATTACACTATCTAAAATCATAGTCTACAATTATAATACATTATTTCACCACAGGTACACTATTAGAAATAAAATAAAATTACACTATCTAAAATCATAGCTAGCCTACAACTAAAGTACATTCTTTTACCACAAGTACACTACTAAAAATACAAAAATTACACTATCTAAAATCATAGTCTACAACTACACTACATTCTTTCACCGCAAGTACACTACTAGTATACAATAAAATACATTATCTAAATCATAGATAGTCTACAACTACACTATATTCTTTCATCATAAGTACACTACTAGAAATAAACAAAATTACACTATCTAAAAAATAGCTAGTCTACAACTACACTACATTCTTTCACCACAAGTACACTATTAGAAATTCAATAAAATTACAATATCTAAAATCATATTCTACAACTACACTATATTCTTTCACCACAAGTACACTACTAGATATACAATAAAATTACACTATCTAAAATCATAGATAGTCTACAACTACACTATATTGTTTCACCACAAGTACACTATTAGAAATACAATAAAATTACATTATCTAAAATCATAGCTAGTCTACAACTACACTATATTCTTTCACCACAAGTACATTACTAGAAATAAAATAAAATTACACTATCTAAAATCATAGTCTACAACTACATTAAAATTTTACACTACTCGTATACACAAAATTCGATATTTTTCTACACTACTATTACACTACACTAAGTAGAACTCACCCGCGGAGGCGGTAGACGGCGAGGAGGCGTTGCGGGCGACGGGGCCGGGGGCGGTGGCCGGGGTGGATGCGGAGGCGACGGTGACGGGGGCTTCGACGGAGGCGACGACGACGGGGGCTTCGACGGAGGCAACGGGGACGGGGGCGGTGGCCGGGGTGGATGCGGAGGCGACGGCGACGGGGGTGGTGGCCGGGGTGGATGCGGATGCGACAGCGACGGGGACGGGGACTTCGGCGATGGAGGCGGAAGCGACGGCGACGGGGACTTCGGCGGTGGAGGCGGAGGCGGAAGCGGTGGAAGCAGCGGAGGCGGGGGCGACGGGGGCGGTGGCGATATAATGGGGATCGACGGTTGTGGGGGGTTAATTTAATCAATATATCCCGCCGGGGGCGGCGGGGTAATTGCTGGCGTTGGCCTACGCGACAAAACGCCATTGCCATCTGTTACACATATTATTTTTTACTTTTAATTATGTGTTAAACATTTTGTTTTTTATATTTATATAGATCTTTATTTTATTGTTTTATTGGTTTATTTTTCTATTGTTTATTATATTGTTATTTTTACTAATTATTTTGTGTAAATATGTAACCATATACAAGGGAAACCAATAATTAGAGAACCCCGGCCAACATCGATCGATCTCATTAATCTAGCATAGATACATAATAGTTCAAGGATGAAAATAATAACACACACACACACACACACACATATATATATATATATATATATATATATAACTTATAGTACTACACACTCTTGATCTAGACTAAGAACATCATCAGTGTAATGATTCCCACGAGAAAAAAGCTGCCACCGATCCACCAGGGAGAACGAGGCCAAGCATAACACCAGCTAAAAGGGCATATCGAAGCATCTTGAATTTTTGGATTTGGCCGCGCATCACATCAGTCTTCAGCTGCATCTCATCTATCTGTTGTCTTAGTTCACCAATGGAGTACTCGAGCAACTCGCTCACGTACTTCTGCACGAGACCAACTCATATCCATGTGTAGCAATATTTTGTCCCTAACGCCTATGGATCACAATATACACACACATATATTAATAATTGCGAATTATGCAAATTGGCAGAATATCGAGGTATTTTCTATCATATTACCTTTCCACGGTTACCGTAGATGTAGAACTCTCGCCCTGGATTACTTTGTGTGTGACATATGCTTATCAGCAGGGCGCCCACAACCGCAAAAAGCAGCACATGTGCCCTTGCATGATTTCTAGCAGCTTCGGCGCCGGTGGCATAGCTGCCGGATCATCAAAGGGACGTCGCGCTGCAGCGGGATGATTCGCCAGACAAGGCTGGCTGCATTGGCCATGGCGAGCGCATGTCATGGCCAATGGGGCCAGATGATAGCTCTGCCAAGGTGGCGGAGTCCCAAACTTGCGACACGGCGCCCCGCCGACGTGGGCTCGAACGGGGGGCTCATGCCGATTCGACAAACTCCGGTGGGTCCATTGTCACCAAAGCAGCTGACTAAGAGGCAGTAGAATTGTGTGGAGAATGGAAGTGAATTATGTATTTGAGAACAAGGGGGTTGCTAACACATCTATATATAGGCACAACTTAGTGCTGGCGTTCCGGGCGAAGACACGATAACACAAGTGTTAAGTATCTATGGCGTCTATATAAATCGCACGACAGCAATATACTGCAACCGGTCACGACACCTGGGCCCACATAGTAGTGGCGTAGGAAGTATTGGCAGCGTCAGCAATAGCAACTTATAGCTGACGTATGATGCGGCTTGAAGCTACGTCAGTATTTCTCCAAAGAGGAAGGGATGATGCAGCACAGCGGCTGTAGGTATTTCCCTCAGTGATGAGACCAAGGTTATCGAACCAGTAGGAGAACCAAGCAACATTACGTAAACAACACCTGCACATAAATAACAAATACTCGCAACCTGACGTGTAAATGGGGTTGTCAATCCCTTCCGGGCAACGGCGCCAAAAATTGGCAAACGGACGTGAGAGAGTAGGAAATATTGATAGATCGAACGCCAAAGAAAATAAAGTGCAGCAAGGTATTTCTGTATTTTTGGTTTCATAGATCTGAAAATAAAAGTTGCAAATAAAGAAAAGAGCGAATACCAAAACAGATCTTGAAAGCAAATATATTGGAAAAGAGACCCGGGGGCCGTAGGTTTCACTAGTGGCTTCTCTCGAGAAAAATAGCAAACGGTGGGTGAACAAATTACTGTTGGGCAATTGATAGAACTTCAAATAATCATGCCGATATCCAGTCAATGATCATTATATAGGCATCACGTCCAAGATTAGTAGACCGACACCTGCCTGCATCTACTACTATTATTCCACACATCGACCGCTATCCGGCATGCATCTAGTGTATTAAGTTCATGGAGAAACGGAGTAATGCAATAAGAACGATGACATGATGTAGACAAGATCTATTTATGTAGAAATAGACCCCATCATTTTATCCTTAGTAGCAACGATACATACGTGTCGGTTCCCCTTCTGTCACTGGGATCAAGCACCGTAAGATCGAACCCACTACAAAGCACCTCTTCCCATTGCAAGATAAATAGATCAAGTTGGCCAAACAAAACCCAAATATCGGAGAAGAAATACGAGGCTATAAGCAATCATGCATATAAGAGATCAAAGAAGACTCAAATAACTTTCATGGATAAAAAGATAGATCTGATCATAAACTCAAAGTTCATCGGATCCCAACAAACACACCGCAAAAAGAGTTACATCATATGGATCTCCAAGAGACCATTGTATTGAGAATCAAATGAGAGAGAGAAAGCCATCTAGCTACTAACTACGGACCCGTAGGTCTACAAAGAACTACTCACGCATCATCGGAGAGGCACCAATGGAAGTGGTGAATCCCTCCTTGATGGTGTCTAGATTGGATCTGGTGGTTCTGGACTCTGCGGCGGCTGGAATTGATTTTCGTCAACTCCCCTAGGGTTTTTGGAATATTGGGGTATTTATAGAGCACAGAGGCGGTTCGAGGGGTACCCGAGGTGGGCACAACCCACCAGGGCGTGCCTGGGCCTCCAGGCGCGCCCTGGTGGGTTGTGCTCCCCTCGGAGCACCCCCAGGTGCTTCTCCGGCCCACTGGATGTCTCCTGGTCCAAAAAAAATCCACAAAAAGTTTCGCTGCGTTTGGACTCCGTTTGGTATTGATTTCCTGCGATGTAAAAAACATGCAAAAAACAGCAACTGGCACTTGGCCCTATGTCAATAGGTTAGTACCAAAAAATGATATAAAATGACTATAAAATGATTGTAAAACATCCAAGAATGATAATATAACAGCATGGAACAATCAAAAATTATAGATACGTTGGAGACGTATCAGCATCCCCAAGCTTAATTCCTGCTTGTCCTTGAGTAGGTAAATGATAAAAACAGAATTTTTGATGTGGAATGCTGCCTAACATGTCATATCATATTCTTTCTTTTATAGCATGGACATTTGGACTTTTATATGGTTCAAAGCAATAGTCTAGTTTTGACATGATGACTTAAATACTCAAGCATATCAACAAGCAACTATGTCTTTCAAAATATCAACACTAAAATAGGTTATCCCTAGCCCATCATGCTCAACCATTGATCCATTCATGAAACACACTCACATATTAACTACACCCAATGCTCAAGTACGATCATAGTGCCTCCTAGTTGGTGCTTTATAAGAGAAGATGGAGACTCAAATTAAAAATAATAATTGCATAAAGTAAAGAAAGGCCCTTCGCAGAGGGAAGTAGGGATTTGTAGATGTGCCAGAGCTCAAAGCAAAAATTGAGAGATAAAAAATATTTTGGGAGGTGTGCTTTTCCCACCAACGAAAACGACTTAGAGTTCCCAACACTTTCCATGCTAGATATATCATAGGCGGTTCCCAAACAGAAAATAAAGTTTATTCCTTTTTCCACCATTTCTTTCACTTTCCATGGCTAGCCGTCTCCACGGGTGCCCTCCATACCAACACTTTCCAAGGAATTTATTATTTGACAACATAAAGTAAATTCATTTTTTCATTTTGGGACTGGACATCCCTAATACCTTTGCCTTACTCTCGTGCAATGACAAGTGAATAAACACTCATCGTGAGAATAACACATCTAGCATGGAAAATATTAGCCACCACTCACCGCCTCGCGAACGGTACGAACACACAAAAGAGAAGTTTATTTTGAAAATAGAGATGGCACATACAAATTTGCTTAGAACAGCAAAAGAATACCGCATATAGGTAGATATAGTGGACTCATGTGGCAAAACTGGTTTAAAGGGTTTTGGATGCACAAGTAGTGATCATACTTAGTGCAAAATGAAGGCTAGCAAAAGATTGAGAAGCGACCAACCAAAAAACGAATAATCTCATAAGCGAGCATTAAGCATAATTAACACCGAATAATGCACCACAAGTAGGATATAATTTCATTGCATGACTATTGACTTTCGTGCTTGCATAGGGAATCACAAACCTTAACACCAATATTCTTACTAAAGCACAATTATTCATCAACATAACTCACATATCACATCATCATATCTCAAAACTATTAAAATGAATCAAGTTTATTTTGTCCAATGATCTTCATGAAAGTTTTTATTATATCCTTCTTGGATATCTATCACTTTGGGACTAATTTTCATGTGTTGCTTTTGATAATCTCAAACAAATATAAGTGAAGATCATGAGCATGATATTTCTTTCTCTCAAATTAATTTAAGTGAAGCAAGAGAGAATTTCTTAAAAATTTTACTAACTCCCAAATAAATCTAAGTGAAGCATGAGAGCATTTCTTAAAAAATACTAAAGCACTCCATGCTCAAAAAGATATAAGTGAAGCGCTAGAGCAAATCCATAGCTCATAAAAATTTAAGTGAAGCATAGAGAGCAATTCTAACAAGTCATGGCATAATTTTGGCTCTCTCAAATAGGTGTGTCCAGCAAGGATTCATGACTTATAACATAAAGAAAAACAAGCAAAGACTCATATTATACAAGACGCTCCAAGCAAAACTCATAGTATGTGACGAATAAAAATATAGCTTCGAGTAAAATACCGATGGTCGTTAGAGGAATGAGGGGATGCCACTCGGGGCATCCCCAACCTTAGTTGCTTGCTTCTCTTTGGATAATAGCTTGGCATGCCATGGGCATCCCCAAGCTTAGGCTCTTCTTACTCCTTATTCCTTCATCCATCGTAAGATAACCCAAAACTTGAAAAATCAATCACACAAAACTCAACAAAACCTTCGTGAGATCCGTTAGTATAAGAAAGCAAATCACTACTATAAGTTCTATAGTAAACCAATTAATATTTTATTCTTGCATTATATATACTGTATCCCAACTTTTCTATGGCAAAAACACATCAAAGAAAACCATAGAATCATCAAAACAAGCACACAACGCAAAGAAAACAGAATCTGTCAAAAACAGAACAGTCTGTAGCAATCTGAATATTTCGAATACTTATGAAACTCCAAAAATTCTGAAAAATTAGGACAACAGAGGAAATTTGTATATAAATCTTGTGTAAAACATTCAGAATTTTTTGTATCTCCTATGAATTTTCAAAATTATTTTACTGGACGCAAAAGTTTCTATTTTCCAACAAGATCAAATCAACTATCACCCAAATCAATCCTAAATGCTTTACTTAGCACAAATACTAATTAAAACACAAAAAACACAATTATAACAGTAGCATAATTATGCAAACACTCAAGAACAGAAAGCAAAAAGCAAAAATAAATTTTATTCATGGGGTTGCCTCCCAACAAGCGCTATTGTTTCACGCCCCTAGCTAGGCATAATGCAAGGGTCTAAGTTTTGTCATCTTTGTTCTCCAATTCTTCAATCGAACACTTAGAATTCTTCAAGGATTTAGCATATAAATTTTCAATGACAATACTTCTAGGAACGAGATTGAAAAATTCATTCTTGCAAATAGGGTCTCTTATCAATTCAATAAAGTTGGGATGGATACTAATCATCTTAAGATCTCCTTTATCACTACTAGAAGTTGCACCATTGTTTTTAGTAACTTGAGTAGTCTTGCCAATTTTTACGGGAGTTTTGGCGGAAGCAAAAGCCGTACTTAGATTACTAAAGATTTCTTCTAGTTTATCAATCCGAGACGGGCTTTCTTCAATTCTTTCATGAATTACGGTCCCCTTTTCTTTTAGCAACTTAAAAACTTCTCCCGCTTTTAACCCAATTTATTGACAAAATTATGCATCTTTTTATCCAAGTTTTCAATATGCTCTTCAGTAAGCATTTTCTTTTCAATAGCATCTAGTCTTTCCATAACATGCTCAAGAGTCAAAGTTGTTTCATTAGTCATAAGAGGTGGTGAGCCTACTAAATTTCCCATAGCATTAAAAGCATCAAGAGAGGGACATATCAAGAAATTTCCACCGGTAATTGTATCAAGGACGAATCTATACCAAGTGGTGATGCCCACATAAAAACAGCGAAGAAGAACAATGGTAGATTGCTTACGGATAGATCTATTACGAGCATTGAAAATTCTATACCAAGCATCTTTTAAATTCTCTCCTCCCCTTTGTTTAAAGTTGAGAACTTCGTTCTCGGGAGTGCACGCAATAGAGGAAGAACTATCCATAATGAAAAAAAGTGGCAAACAAAATTGAACACAGGATAGATCTGACGGGAAAACGGCGAACGAAAAAGAGGGCGAATAAAACGGCAAATTTTTGTGAAGTAGGGGAGAGGAAAATGAGAGGCAAATGGCAAATAATGTAAATTGCGAGGAGATGAGATTTGTGATTAAGAACCTGGGATATGTTGAAGATCCTCCCCGGCAACGGCGCCAGAAATTCCTTTTGATGCGGCTTGAAGCTACGTCGGTATTTCCCCAAAGAGGAAGGGATGATGCAGCACAGCGGCTGTAGGTATTTCCCTCAGTGATGAGACCAAGGTTATCGAACAAGTAGACGAACCAAGCAACACTACGTAAACATCACCTGCACACAAATAACAAATACTCGCAACCCGACGTGTAAAAGGGGTTGTCAATCCCTTTCGGGCAACGGCGCCAAAAATTGGCAAACGGACGCGAGAGAGTAGTAAATATTGATAGATCGAATGCCAAATAAAATAAAGTGCAGAAAGGTATTTTTGTATTTTTGGTTTCATAGATCTAAAAATAAAAGTTGCCAATAAAGAAAAGAGTGAATAGCAAAACAGATCTTGAAAGCAAATATATTGGAAAAGAGACCCGGGGGCCGTAGGTTTCACTAGTGGCTTCTCTCAAGAAAAATAGCAAACGGTGGGTGAACGAATTACTGTTGGGCAATTGATAGAACTTCAAATAATCATGACGATATCCAGGCAATGATCATTATATAGGCATCACGTCCAAGATTAGTAGACCGAATCCTGCCTGCATCTACTACTATTATTCCACACATCGACCGCTATCCAGCATGCATCTAGTGTATTAAGTTCATGGAGAAATGGAGTAATGCAATAAGAACGATGACATGATGTAGACAAGATCTATTTATGTAGAAATAGACCGCATCATTTTATCCTTAGTAGCAATGATACATACGTGTCGGTTCCCCTTATGTCACTGGGATCAAGCACCGTAAGATCGAACCCACTACAAAGCACCTCTTCCCATTGCAAGATAAATAGATCAAGTTGGCCAAACAAAACCCAAATATCGGAGAAGAAATACGAGGCTATAAGCAATCATGCATATAAGAGATCAAAGAAGACTCAAATAACTTTCATGGATAAAAAGATAGATCTGATCATAAACTCAAAGTTCATCGGATCCCAACAAACACACCGCAAAAAGAGTTACATCATATGGATCTCCAAGAGACCATTGTATTGAGAATCAACCGAGAGAGAGAAAGCCATCTAGCTACTAACTACGGACCCGTAGGTCTACAAAGAACTACTCACGCATCATCGGAGAGGCACCAATGGAAGTGGTGAACCCCTCCATGATGGTCTCTAGATTGGATCTGGTGGTTCTGGACTCTGCGGCGGCTGGAATTGATTTTCGTCGACTCCCCTAGGGTTTCTGGAATATTGGGGTATTTATAGAGCAAAGAGGCGGTTCGGGGGGTACCCGAGGTGGGCACAACCCACCAGGAGCGCCTGGGCCTCCAGGCGCGCCCTGGTGGGTTGTGCTCCCCTCGGAGCACCCCCCAGGCACTTCTCTGGCCCATTGGATGTCTTCTGGTCCAAAAAAAATCCACAAAAAGTTTCGCTGCGTTTGGACTCCATTTGGCATTGATTTCCTATGATGTAAAAAACATACAAAAAACAGCAACTGGCACTTGGCACTATGTCAGTAGGTTAGTACCAAAAAATGATATAAAATGACTATAAAATGATTGTAAAACATCCAAGAATGATAATATAACAGCATAGAACAATCAAAAATTATAGATATGTTGGAGACGTATCAGTGTACCAATTTGGCAGACGCCAGCACTATTTGAAAAAAATAGTGTTGGCGTTGATGAAAAATGGCGCGCCACAAACGAAAGTTGTGGCTAGCCATTTTTCCACTAGTGAAGAGGAGGCCTTGAAATCCACAAGGATTCTTCTCCTAGGAGATCTTGATCTGACGGAGGAGGGGAAGATGAGCAAAGCTCTCTCAATGTCTATCCAATACTTTGCTAACCCTAGAAATGAGTTAGATATGGAGTACTTATAGGCTAGGGACGAATTGGGGGGCGGGGGGGGGGGGGGGGGGGGGGGGGGGGGGGGGGGGGGACGGGGTTACAAGGGTCATTTCGCCCTCAGTGCGCGCAGGCACAGCCGGACATGTCCTGGCACCCGCCGTAAAGAGGCGGGGCACCCGGGGTCATCAGCGAGGAGGAGGCCGGGCACTCGGGGTAGCGCCCAGGGAGGGGGGCGGGCATCCGGGGGTGTGAAGGCCCGGGTACCCGGGGTAGTCAGGGGGCCACGCCTCATGGGGCCAGCCGGTGTGGGCACCCGGGTGTGCGGGCACCGGGGGGTCCGGGCACCCGGGGGTGGACGGTGCGGGCACCCGGGGGGGGTCCATAGAGCCTCCGATGCTTCGTGTCTTGGAGCTCTTCCTTCTCCTCCTTCTTCTTGAGTCTCTTGCCTCTTCATGATCTTCTCCTCGATACCTAGTCATGCACAAAGTTTCCGTTTGAGGTAGAAGCCATTTCTCATATGAAATCAAAGGGAGCTTGAACAGGAAAGAGGTAACCTCGGTTTTGATATCACGTGCATGGGCTCTCGTCATTGGTCCACTTGGTGTTCGAGGTGATGATGAAATGTCCATGGGGATGACAGTAGGATGCTCCGCATCACAACATTGATTAAGTGAATCAGTTAACCAACAGGCAGAGCAACAAGGAGCAAAATTTACGATCCCGATGGTTAACGAGTTAGCCCAATGGCCATATTGTCTACACTATGTGAATCGAACTTCAAAACTTCATGAAGGAGTTTTAGATAATGTACCATCGATGCGATATGACTTCACATTGCATCCATGGATGATGTGCATGTCGTCGGTCGTGAAGTTCTTTTACCCATGAAACGAAGCATGCACGCGCCGCCAAAAGATAGAGTCCCTTGAGTCCCTGCCTACAAAGTCCACAAATACGACCAACCACACATCACACATCAATACATCATGAATCATCGAGTAACGTGCCATCGAATTACTCTAGAAAATTTTAGAAAAAGTTCAACAAAAAAGCTTAATGGCATTTGATCGAAAACCTGTTGGGCGTGGCGTCCTCCATGGACGTCATCGGCAGGTACCTAGTTGCAAAGGGTTCCTGGGTGGACGGTGACGTAGTCCAAGGCATGTCAAAAGGGGTTTTACGCCACTCTGTCCATACAGCATGTTTGTGTCAATCTCTAACCGTTCCACATCCACACTGTAGATGTCATAGGAAACTGCATGAAGATCCCTGGCAAGCAATGAGCCACCTGTGGCGGCGACAACACAACTGTGATTCAGACGGTGAGCAACCGAGGGGAACTATGGAAGGCTGGCACCATAGAACATCACCGAATAAACCACCCACCGCACGTCATCATCACCACCCAAACTTCACAGTTATAGCTCTAACTTCACCACGACCAACAACCTGAGTCAATCCCAAAGACTTGCCAAAGAGTTTAGTATCACAACCTTTATGATGAGCTGAACATCACCCACCGCAGCCATCTTTGCCAAAAAGATGCAACACCATCAATAATTCCTTCCATATGTCCTCTTGTCGATAGCACATATCCAACATTTCCCCTGAAGCTGCTAAAAGATGGGGAGCTGAGAGCATCACCCCAATGATGCCCTGAAGAGGGGAATGTCGCTTTCATCGTTGGCTCTGACCATGACCAGAGACAAGTTTTTCACGTGGGTCATCCTCGCGATCCCCTCCCCACACATCCGCCAAGCGCTAGGAGCCCCTAGTAGACTGGATCTAGCCGGATCCATCCCACCACACTACTACCTCATCATATCTAGGAACTGAGGAGCCTCGACTAGCCGTTGAAGCTAGCATGATGCCGCATCATCTGAATCTACCACCCGCGCCGACCATGTATTGATGTAGATGGTTAGTTTAAAAGGTCAAAATAGTACAATGCATGAGGTTCTGGTCAAAACTATTGACACATCATTAGAAAACCACTCCAAGCAGCCCAAAGGGACGGAAAGCATTTGGTTTTAATGTTAGAGATTATGTTATATTTTCATATGATTGTGGAGCAGATATAAAATTTTCTCTTAATAAAGTAGATGACAATCTTTTCATATAATTGGTTTTAAAACTGTTTTTTACCATGGTTACGAAAAGCGAGAAGTTGGATAGTCACGCCACATACGGGCATGCTCTTTAAGATCAAGGTGAGGTCAGAGATTAAAGGCTTTCGATTACAATGCGGGTAGAAGGACAAATTCAGATTTTGCAAAAGAAAGGACAAATTAAGACCCAGATTTTTATCCTTGAAAAATATATATATTTCTTTATGTCGTGACAAAGGTACTCGTTCCTGCCAACTAAAGGTTGCACGGTAGTCCTATTGGGTCTTTTTTCACCTTCCAAAAAAGTGCATGTTAGTTTTCTTCGTTTGCAAGGATTCGTAAACGTGTTCACTCCCGTATGGCTAGTTATTCATCGACAACCGATAGCGGGGCTACAGCTCAATTTTTTTGAAAAGAGACACTTTATTACTCAAAAGGTTTAACCATTACATCCGGCCTCTGCATAACTAAGATGCACACCAACAAAATCCACGCACCAAGCCAAAAAGAAGAAGATGAAATACAAATAAATTAAGTTCTGTATAACGCCTAAACCGTAGGTGGCCCAATCCTAACATCATGCTGCCACCCATGTTGGATAAGAGTATCACTCGCCGTGGCCTCCAATCGTGTACACACCTCCGTCAATAGGTCTCGATTCTACACTTGTTGTAGAGAGGACCATAAATGAAGCATCCCGGTACATCTGTAGATAACCTGCATAAGAGAAGTACTTTATTGTTGAAAACCTTATCTTTTCTGCATAACCAAAGTGACCAAATCACGGTAAGTGCTCCCACCCTGAGAAGAATTCTAAACCTATGAACAATCCATGTAACTAGTTGCCAAATATATTGGCAACACTACAAGGAGGATACAAACTAGAAGCAATTTGGATGACTGACCATATAAAACAAGCTAATTTACATTGAAAAAGACACATTGCGGACTTTCATGCCAATTCCTATTAATAAGTTTATCTTTAGTAAGAATGACTCCGCAACAAAGATACCATGCAAAGATTATATTCTTACGCTACAAGCTAATAAATGAAGTGTTGCATAAGAAACCACACACCTCTCCTGGCCATCGTCTTGTGCCGTCGCGCAAGGGCAACCAGGAACCCACGTCTCCCACTGGCGCCGCCGTAGATCGGCGTCGTCTTCCGTGGTGTTAGACCATGGAGGCGTAGTGGATCTCGGCCCTTACAGGCGGGAGGGCTCCTACATCATTTTTAGGTGTTTTTTTGTATTCGTCTAGGGTTTGTGTTTTGTTTAGGAAGACGAGACAGCGGAGGCTCCATGAAGTTGGAATAAGGTTCTCCCCGCCTAGGCCCCTTCTGGCGATGCGTCTAGTGTCGGGGTTATGATACTGACAATGTGTACTAGGGATACGAATAAGGAGCAGAGTCTAGCTACGGCGTAGGTGTAACACACGGTGTTTAACGAGTTCAGGCCCCTCACTCGGTGGAGGTAAAAGCCCTATGGCTCGTGCCCTGAGGCTTGCTTTCATATGATAGATAGGATTACAGAGTTGAACCTGCCCGACTATGGAGAGGGGTGCAGCTTATATAGAGTGCGCCGCAGCCCCATGTCTCCCACGCCGCCGGGGCCATTAATGCCATTGAATGAGGCAGTTACTAGTGTAATGAGCCTATATTACAGCAGTTACAGGTAACGGTAGTTATAACTCTATTTAGTGGACGACTTAGGATTCCTCGACCGTTGCAGCTCCCACCACGCCTTCTTACCCTGTGTGTCCGAGTGGTTGATCGTCCGCCGAGTGACGTGTGGTTGTCCGAGTGCTGCAGGCCCGTCCGAGTGATCCTCCTAAAGTATGCATCGGAATGCTGGCATGGTCCAAGGACATACATATGATGATAATGGGCCCCATGTGGGTCCCGAATGATGGGTCCTTGACCCTACCTGTAATAGGTGACCACATCATTAGCCCCCGAATCGGTTGGGATTTTGTAGGACAGACGAACTGATCCTTCAGTTAAATCTGAGTGCTATAGGGTCACTCGAAATACATTTCTGAGTCATGATTCGTTGTTCCTTGGACGAAAACGCAACGGATTCTAGACTTTAATTTTTTTTCCCAGATGACCGGGTGTTGTTGATCGTCGAGAGAAAATCCGGTGGCATTCGCTTTGTCTCTCGGGAGAGATGGACTAGGGGCCCGAGTGAGGGCATGCCATGGCAACTCGAGGGGTGACACCAGCGCGTGGTCTGATTCTCCAGAGGGTCGCCACTCTTATCCCAGTGGAACGTCAGTGCGGGCCTCCTACAAGTCCAGGTTTACGAGTCATGCGCCTTGGAGCCTTCCGAGAGGGCCAAGTGAACCCGCAGAGGGGCGTCAAGCTCGTCACATAACGATCCTGAAGAAGACTTCAGTCGGGTGTTTAACATGGCCGAGTGCACGGGTCCCTGCGGAGGGTGGTCAGTCGGACTGACATGCATCCTTTAGGAAAAGAATCACTGGTAATCAATCCGATTGATTTGTCCCGGAAATCCCGGGATTTGAATTCGTGCATTCACGCGCTGAAGCAGTAACGTCGTGCGTTGGTGGGAAAGTGGGGGCGTGGCTCCTCGATTTGCACGCATGATCTCCGCCATGTGTCGCGTCTGTCCTGCACAAAGCACTGCCGCGCGGCCATCGATCCGGGGACTGGCGGTGATAGATTTGCTCCGAGATTTTGTCTGATGATATAAAAGGATCGATGGCAGGGCTCCTGGCCTCAGATCCCCTTCGTCTCCTCTCGGCTGTTCCACTTCTTCTCTCCACCCGAGTGCACGGCGATGGCGAAGGGCTCCACGGTGAAGGCAGAGAGGGCGAAGAAGGCGGGAAAGGCCACCTCCTCCAGTTCAGGCACTGCGGCGGCCGGCGGCGCGTCGGGGGAATGGCTCCCGTCGTGTGTTTTCGACCGGCGACTGGAGGACTTGGCCGAGGAGGGGCTGATCCCACACGATTGGTGGCATCGCCCAGGCGCGGGGGAGATCGAGCTAGCGCCGGAGGCAGACGAGTGCTTCCTGCTCGTTACCCACGTCGAGCGAGGTTTCTCGATGCCTCCGCACCCTTTCTTTTGGGAATTCCTTGATTTCTTCGGTGTTCAACTCCACTATATTCCCCCCAACGCCATCATTTATCTTTCGGCTTTCGTCTCCCTCTGTGAGAACTTTCTGGGCTGCTATCCCCACTAGGGTCTCTTCAAACACATCTTCACCTGTCGGTCGATGTCAATGAAGAAGGACTCGCTGACTGGTGAGAAACCCACGCCACCCAGCTGTGCGGGGGTCTGGGCATCCAAGTGCGTGGGGGGAGATCGTTCCCCAAGATGAGCTTTCCCGATTCTGTTAATGGGTGGCAGGGAACTTGGTTCTATTTCAAGGACATCCCCAGTGCCAACTGCCAGTCGGGCCTTCCGCCATACACGACCGAAAGGGTACTGGCTCCGCCGACCCTCACCGTGGAGAAGGAGGAGAAAGTGGGGGTCGACATCCTATCCAGCGCATTAATAGGCGTTGTGAATGGTGGGGTGAACGGCATGGACCTGCAGGAGACCTTCTTCAGTCGGCACATCTAGCCGCTGCAGGCAAGGGCCCACCCCATGTGGCTGTACGAGGGGCCGGGTGACTACACTCGGGTGCATCCAGAAGACCTCACCGAGAAGGAGGTGGGTGCCAAGATCAAGGCCATCACCTGCGCCTGCGATAAGCCGCGGGGGGACTCGGCTGGTGCCAACTTTTCACAAGCACCTGCCGCCCATCGAGGTATTTGCCATCGATTCAGTCGGTTCATTTGTAGGTTGTCTTTTGTATAGTTGATCCTCACATTTGCATGCGTTTGCTTCTTAGGACTTCCAGAACCTGATCTCCAGGATCCCTGTGGTGGACCACTCGCCTCAGGATGTGTCGAGTGACACCGAGCAGTAGTACTTGGAGAGATCCGATGTGATGAGAGTGACGATGACGAAGAAGAAGAGAGTTCGGAGGAGGGGGAAGAGGCTGAGTCCTCCCCGTCCTATGAGGCCCCCAAAGAACCCCGCTCCAAGGTGTTGCATGACCCGAAGGGCAAGGGAGGAGAAGTTCAGCAGCCGACTGCTTCCGGTCGGGCGACTCAGAATTCCAAGCGCGCCCGTGCCGAGGCTGAGAGCTTGGCGGAGAAGTAGCCCAAGCTGCCCAAGCAGATCTCCTCCAAGCCTCGGAAGGCTTCCATGCCGCGGATCCGGGTGGCAGTGCCTGTGGCCTCCAAATAAGTGTTCTCACTAATTCTTTGTTCGTCTTTGAATCCATTCGGTTGCTGAGCGAGTGTTGTTTGTTCTCGCAACAATGACACCTCGACCACCTCAGCAGAACCGCACGCCCGTAAGCCTGGCCCGAGTGATGCCGAAGCAGCCGACGCCGCTACCTCCAAATATATGTTCTATCGCTTGACCCGTATGGTTATGTCTTTCCGACTGAACTTTGATGATTTCTTTGATTTGTGCAGCCCCGCCTGAGATCATCCAAATAGATGATGAAGTGGGTGCCGACCCACCGAAACCGAACGCCATTAAGGAGAGAGTGCCGGGTGCCGACAGGCCCATGATTGACGCCTCTCCTCGCTAGACGGCCCGCGTCTCTCCGGTGAAGGTTGCTGCCAAAACCGCGAGGCCGAGCCCTCTGGCTCAGGGCGGTTCAGCTTCTCTGTCAGCGGTGGTGCACCCTGGAAGGACTAGCGAAGCTCCTCCGAGTGGAACATCGGTGATCCCAGCCCTGAGGCCAACTCCCGCACCTCTGTCAGCTCCAGCTACCTCTTTCCCCCTGTACCATGTCCCAGAGGATCAGGTGGGGGCGAGTAAGGAAGTGCTGATCCAGGTGGGCTTCATGTGTAGCCGGCTGAAGGATGCTTATGACACCAGCACTGCGCTGGAGACCAATGTTCGAGTAAGTACCATTGTGAGTATGATTTCCAGTCAAAATTTCTTCTTTTCTCGTAGTAGGCTTTCTGCTAGTGGGTTTGCGCAGGGCACACCCACTGGGTGTACATGATCTAGTGGGGCCACGCTGAGTGCACCCACTGGGTGTAGTCCCCGAGGCTCCTGCCGACTGGAATCAGTCGGTAGGAGGCTTAGAGTGTTGAATTTTCCTATGTTCACTCGGAGACTAGCCGGAGCGTAGTCGAGTGGATACGATCTAGTGGGGGCACGCTGAGTGCACCCACTGGGTGTAGTCCTCGAGGCTACCATTGACTGTGGCAGTCGGCGGTAGGCTTAGTAAATATATATTTTTAGCTCCATCAACGAGTCACTTTCCAGTGGGGGCACGCTGAGTGCACTGATACGTCTCCAACGTATCTATAATTTTTTTATTGTTCCATGCTATTATATTATTTGTTTTGGATGTTTTATATGCATTAATTTGCTATTTTTTATTATTTTTGGGACTAACCTATTAACCTAGAGCCCAGTGCCAGTTTCTGTTTTTTCCTTGTTTTTGAGTTTCGCAGAAAAGGAATATCAAACGGAGTCCAAATGGAATAAAACTTTACGATGATTTTTCTTGGACCAGAAGACACACGTTGGACTTGGATACCAAGGCAAAGGAGTCCCGAGGCGACAACAAGGGTGCAGGGCGCGCCCCAGCGGGGGCGTCCCCCTGCCTTGTGGGTCCCTTGGAGCTCCCCTAACCCTAATCTTCGGCCTATAAATTCCCAAATATTCCCAAACAACCAGAAGCATCCACGAAAATACTTTTCCACCGCCGCAAGCCTCTGTTCCCGTGAAATCCCATCTTGGGGCCTTTTCCGGCGATCTGTCGGAGGGGGATTCGATCACGGGGGGCATCTACATCAACCCTATTGCCCTTCTGATGAAGCGTGAGTAGTTTACCTCAGACCTACGGGTCCATAGTTAGTAGCTAGATGGCTTCTTCTCTCTCTATGATCTTCAATACCATGTTCGACTCGATGTTCTTTGAGTTCTATCCGATGTAATATTCTTTTACGGTGTGTTTGTCGAGATCCGATGAATTGTGGATTTATGATCAGATTATCTATGAATATTATTTGAATCTTCTCTGAATTCTTATATGCATGATTTGATATCTTTGTATTTCTCTTCGAATTATTGGTTTGGTTTGGCCAACTAGATTGGTATTTCTTGCAATGGAGAGGTGCTTAGTTTTGGGTTCAATCTTGCAGTGTCCTCACCCAGTGACATAGTAGGGGTAGCGGGGCACGTATTGTATTATTGCCATCAAGGACAAAAAGATGGGGTTTTCATCATATTGCTTGAGTTTATCCCTCTACATCATGTCATCTTACTTAATGCGTTACTCTATTCTCTTGAACTTAATACTCCAGATGCATGCTGGATAGCGGTCGATGTGTGGAGTAATAGTAGTAGATGCAGAATTGTTTCGGTCTACTTGACACGGACATGATGCCTATATTTCATAATCATTGCCTTGGATATCGTCATAACTTTGCGCTTTTCTATCAATTGCTCAACAGTAATTTGTTCACCCACCGTATGCTATCTTTCAAGAGAGAAGCCTCTAGTGAAACCTATGGCCCCAGGGTCTATTTTCCATTATATATTTTCAGATCTATAAACCAAAAAACCCAAAAATACCTTGCTGCAATTTATTTACTTTTATTTTATTTTATGTTTTAGTAATCTTTTATATCTATCTCTATCAGATCTCACCTTTTTAATTGACCGTGAAGGGATTGACAACCCCTTTATCGCGTTGGGTGCAAGTGTTTGATTGTTTGTGTAGGTGCATAGATTGGAGACTTGCTTGTGCCTCCTACTGGATTGATACCTTGGTTCTCTAACTGAGGGAAATACTTATCTCTACTTTGCTGCATCACCCTTTCCTCTTCAAGGAAAAAACCAACGCAAGCTCAAGAAGTAGAAGGAAGAATTTCTGGCCCCGTTGCCGGGGAGGTTCTACATCAAGCCTACCATGTACCCATCATAAACTCTCATCTCTTGCATTACATTATTTGTCATTTGCCTCTCATTTTCCTCTCCCCCACTTCTAAAATGGTTTTCATAAAAAATACAAAAAGATTTGCCTTGTTATTCGCCTTCTTTCCGTTCATCTTTTGGTTTGCCTTTATGTCTTACTTGGTTTGTTTGCTTGTTCGCTTGGAATAATTGTGTATTTATTGAAAATCAGAGAGCAAAAAGTTTATGGATCCTCATCCACTTGCTAATCTTTTTAAGAGATCCAATTATGATGAACCAATTGCTAGTGAGTTGTGTGCACTAGATTATCTTTATGAAGTTTTGCTTGAAATTCATGAATCTGAAAATTGTGATGAAGTGTTAAAAGAAGAAATTTATGAAGTGATTCAGAATAGGTCCTTGAATAAAAAGCATTATTGCAATGATGTTATCATAAATCCTATTAATATCAATTGTGCTAATAATATGCATAACCCCAAGCTTGGGGATGCTAATTTTGATATGTCCACTACTTATTGCAATGATCATGATTGGGGTTATTCTTCTTATGATCTTGAAAATTTATTTAAGCCTCATGATGGATAAGTTTGCAATAATATTGAAAGTATGTTTGGAAGAGTGTCAACTCTAGGTAATAATGATCCCACTACTTTGGAGAATGATCAATCATATGAAATTTTTGATAAAAGTGGGCTTGGAGAGGTCATGACTTTATTTGATAACCCCCACTATTTTGGAAGAGTGTCAACTTTGCATGCATGTGTATAATGAAGAGAATATTTTATGTGATATTTATATTGTTGAATTTGATTATGATCCTACATGTAATTATTATGAGAGTGGAAAATATGATTGTAGAAATTTTCATGTTACTAAATTACCTCTCTTTATGTTGAGATTGCTATTGTTTTTTTCTTCTTCCTTGCATCTGCTAGATCTTGCTTGTCTTGCTAATTTGTTTTCCTATAAAATGCCTATGCATAGGAAGTATGTTAGACTTAGATGTGATTTTCACATGCTATATGATGCTCTTTTTTGTGCTTCAATTCTTGTCTTTTATGTGAGCATCGTTAAAATTATCAACGCCTAGCCAAAAGGCTTTAAAGAAAAGCGCTTGTTGGGAGACAACCCAATATTTTTCCTTTCTGTTTTTATGTTTTATACACATTATTACCTCTGTAGTAATTGTGTTTTGGTGTTTTAATTAGTGTTTGAGCCAAGTAAGACCTTTGGGATGGCTTACGGTGATAGTTGATTTGATCTTGCTGAAAAACAGAAACTTTTGCATCCAGTTGCAGAATTTTAATAATTCACAAAAGCGAGGAAAAACTCTGAATTTTTTACAAAATATTTATATACCAATTTCCTAAGTTTTCCCAATGGTTCAGAATTTTTGGAGTTACAGAAGTATTAGAACAATTCAGATCTTAACAGACTGTTCTGTTTTTGACAGATTCTGTTTTCTTTGTGTTGTTTGCTTATTTTGATGAATCTATGGGTAGTATCAGGGGGTATGAAATATGGAAAAGTTGAAATAAAGTAGATATTACACCAATATAAATAAATAATGAGTTCACAACAGTACCAAAGTGGTGATTTATTTTTCTTATACTAACGGATCTCATGAGTTTTCTGTTGAGTTTTGTGTTGTGAAGTTTTCAAGTTTTGGGTAAAGATTTGATGGTCTATGGAATAAGGAGTGGCAAGATCCTAATATTGGGGATTCCCAAGGCACCCCAAGGTAATATTCAAGGACAAACAAGAGCCTAAGCTTGGGGATGCCCGGAAGGCATCCCCTCTTTCGTCTTCAATCCATCGGTAAATTTACTTGAGGCTGTATTTTTATTCACCACATGATATGTGTTTTGCTTGGAGCGTCTTGTACGATATGAGTCTTTGCTTTTTAGTTTTCCATAATCATCCTTGATGTACACACCTTTTGAGAGGGACACGCATTAATCGTGAATTTATTAGAATACTCTATGTGCTTCACTTATATCTTTTGAGCTAGGCAATATGCTCTAGTGCTTCACTTATATCTTTTTAGAGCACGGTGGTGGCTTTATTTTATAGAAATTATAGAACTCTCTTGCTTCACTTATATTATTTTGAGAGTCTCTAAACAGCATGGTAATTTGCTTAGGTTATGAATTTAGTCCTAATATGATGGGCATCCAAGAGGGATATAATAAAAACTTTCATATAAAGTGCATTGAATACTATGAGAAGTTTGATTCCTTGCATATTGTTTTGAGATATAAAGATGGTGATATTAGAGACATGCCAGTGAGTAATTGTGGATTGGTAGAAATACTTGTCTTAAAGTTTGTGATTCCCATAGCATGCACGTATGGTGAACCGTTATGTGATGAAGTCGGAGCATGATTTATTTATTGATTGTCTTCCTTATGAGTGGCGGTCGGGGACGAGCGATGGTCTTTTCCTACCAATCTATCCCCCTAGGAGCATGCGTGTTTACTTTGTTTTGATAGCTAATTGACTTTTGCAATAAGTATGTGAGTTCTTTAAGACTAATGTTGAGTCCATGGATTATACGCACTCTCACCATTCCACCTTTGCTAGCCTCTCTAGTACCGCGCAATTCTCGCCGGTGCATTACACCTACCAAATACCTTGCTAAAAACAGCCACCATACCTACCTATTATGGCATTTCCATAGCCATTCCGAGATATATTGCCATGCAACTTCCACCATTCTGTTTATTATGACATGCTTCATCATTGTCATATTGCTTTGCATGATCGTAAGATAGCTAGCATGATGTTTTTATGGCTTGTCAATTTTTTATGTCATTTGCTATGCTAGATCATTGCACATCCCGGTACACCGTTGGAGGAATTCATATAGAGTCATATTTTGTTCTAGTATCGAGTTGTAATTCTTGAGTTGTAAGTAAATAAAAGTGTGATGATCATCATTATTAGAGCATTGTCCCATGTGAGGAAAGGATGATGGAAGCTATGATTCCCTCAAAGTTGGGATGAGTCTCCGGACTTTATGAAAAATAAAAGAGGCCAAAGAAGCCCAAATAAAAAAAAGAGAAAATAAAAAAATGAGAGAAAATAGAGAAGGGGCAATGCTACTGTCCTTTTTCCACACTTGTGCTTCAAAGTAGCACCATGATCTTCATGATAGAGAGTCTCCTATTTTGTCACTTTCATATACTAGTGGGTATTTTTCATTATAGAACTTGTCTTGTATATTCCAATGATGGGCTTCCTCAAATTGCCCTAGGTCTTCGTGAGCAAGCGAGTTGGATGCACACCGACTTAGTTTCTTTTGAGCTTTCATACACTTATAGCTCTAGTGCATCCGTTGCATGGGAATCCCTACTCACTCACATTGATATCTATTGATGGGCATCTCCATAGCCCGTTGATACGCCTAGTTGATGTGAGACTATCTCCTTCTTTTTGTCTTCTCCACAACCACCATATTCTATTCCACCTATAGTTCTATATCCACGGCTCACGCTCATGTATTGCGTGAAAGTTGAAAAAGTTTGAGAACATCAAAAGTATGAAACAATTGCTTGGCTTGTCGTAAGGGTTGTGCATGATTTAATACTTTGTGTGATGAAGATGGAGCATAGCCAGACTATATGATTTTGTAGGGATAACTTTCTTTGACCATGTTATTTTGAGAAGACATGATTGCTTTGTTAGTATGCTTGAAGTATTATTGTTTTTATGTCAATATTAAACTTTTGTTTTGAATCTTATGGATCTGAATATTCATGCCACAATAAAGAAAATTACATTGATAAATATGTTAGGTAGCATTCCACATCAAAAATTCTGTTTTTATCATTTACCTACTCGAGGACGAGCAGGAATTAAGCTTGGGGATGCTTGATACGTCTCCAACGTATCTATAATTTTTTATTGTTCCATGCTATTATATTATCTGTTTTGGATTTTTTATATGCATTAATATGCTATTTTTTATTATTTTTGGGACTAACCTATTAACCTAGAGCCCAGTGCCAGTTTCTGTTTTTTCCTTGTTTTTGAGTTTCGCAAAAAAGGAATATCAAACGGAGTCCAAACGGAAGAAAACTTTACGATGATTTTTCTTGGACCAGAAGACACACGTAGGACTTGGAGACCAAGGCAAAGGAGTCCTGAGACGACGGCAAGGGTGCAGGGCGTGCCCAGGGGGGCACCCTCCCTGCCTTGTGGGTCCCTCGGAGCTCCCCAAATATTCCCAAACCACCAGAAGCATCCACGAAAACACTTTTCCACCGCCGCAAGCCTCTGTTCCCGTGAGATCCCATCTTGGGGCCTTTTCCGGTGATCTGCCGGAGGGGGATTCGATCACGGAGGGCTTCTACATCAACCCTATTGCCCTTCCGATGAAGCGTGAGTAGTTTACCTCAGACCTACGGGTCCATAGCTAGTAGCTAGATATCTTCCTCTCTCTATATGATCTTCAATACCATGTTCTCCTCAATGTTCTTGGAGTTCTATCCGATGTAATATTCTTTTGCGGTGTGTTTGTCGAGATCCGATGAATTGTGGATTTATGATCAGATTATCTATGAATATTATTTAAATCTTCTCTGAATTCTTATATGCATGATTTGATATCTTTGTATTTCTCTTCAAATTGTCGGTTTGGTTTGGCCAACTAGATTGGTATTTCTTGCAATGGGAGAGGTGCTTAGTTTTGGGTTCAATCTTGCGGTGTCCTCACCCAGTGACATAGTAGGGGTAGCGAGGCACGTATTGTATTGTTGCCATCAAGGATAAAAAGATGGGTTTTCATCATATTGCTTGAGTTTATCCCTCCACATCATGTCATCTTACTTAATGCGTTACTCTGTTCTCTTGAACTTAATACTCTAGATGCATGCTGGATAGCGGTCGATGTGTGGAGTAATAGTATTAGATGCATAATCATTTCAGTCTACTTGACACGGATGTGATGCCTATATTTCATAATCATTGCCTTGGATGTCGTCATAACTTTGCGCTTTTCTATCAATTGCTCGAGAGTAATTTGTTCACCCACCGTATGCTATCTTTCAAGAGAGAAGCCTCTAGTGAAACCTATGGCCCCAGGGTCTATTTTCCATTATATATTTTCAGATCTATAAACCAAAAAAACCCAAAAATACCTTGCTGCAATTTATTTACTTTTATTTTATTTTACGTTTTAGTAATCTTTTATATCTATCTCTATGAGATCTCACCATTGCAATTGACTGTGAAGGGATTGACAACCCCTTTTATCGCGTTGGGTGCAAGTGTTTGATTGTTTATGTAGGTGCATAGATTGGAGACTTGCTTGTGCCTCCTACTGGATTGATACCTTGGTTCTCTAACTGAGGGAATTACTTATCTCTACTTTGCTGCATCACCCTTTCCTCTTCAAGGGAAAAATCAACGCAAGCTCAAGAAGTAGCATGCACCCACTGGGTGTAGTCCCCGAGGTCGCCATTGATCGCTGGCGATCGGTGGTGGCCTTTAGAACTTGTCATTAAGCGTTTGGGGTGCCCTAAGACACTTGTTACTGACTCGGGAGTCAACCGAATGGAGTAGGTTGTCTACTATTGTTGTCCTCAATCTTCTTCATTGCCGACTCAGGAGCCAACCGAGTGAACTAGATCATCTTGTGTTGTTGTCCTCGATCTTCTTCATTGCCGACTCAGGGATCAACCGAGTGGAGTAGGTCATCTTGTGTTGTTTTCCTCTATCTTCTTCAGCGTCGACTGAGGGGTCAGCAGAATGAGGACAGAATAGAGGGTACTTCAAGATCTGGTATTGGTCGAGCTTGTTCCTCCTGGAGGGGGGTACGACCAAGTGAGGAGTCCACTCAGTAGTTAGAGGGTACTTCAGGATCTGGTACTGGTCTAATTTGTTCCTTCCAGCGGTGGCTCTCCGGGTGCTTGTGAGTTGCTGTTGTTGGTTTCTTTCAAAATCTTCCGACTGACTATTTTTTGTATGTTGCAGAGGACTTGTGAGATGGGATCCCACTATGCCACGATGGAGAAGGAGGTGACAGCCCTTCAACTTGACTTGGAGGCTGAGAAAATCAAGAGCGCCCGACTTGAGCAGGAGAAGAAGGCCATGGGAGGTAAGTTATCTCCTCTGACTGGCATCTGCACACCGTTTTCTCCTTTGATCCGAATCGTTTCGCCCCGACAGATGTTCGTAGCAAGAATGCTCAACTCGTACTGAGGCTCAGGACTCCTATTTCTTTAGAAACCATGAAGTAGGCGCTGGAGAACAAGGATAAGGACCTGACTCTGGCCCAAAAGGAAGCGAAGACCAAGGCCAAGCTTGCTGACGAGAAGCTGGCTTTAGTCGGCAAGTTAGAGGAGGAAATCAAGAACCTCAAGGCTGTCGCCGAGTCTTTTGCCCAAGAGAAGGCCAAGCTGGACAAGAAGGTTACCCAGCTGACTCACAAGAAGGATGCCCTGGAGAAGCATATCGAAGACGTCTGTGATGAGTTTAGTGAGAAGCTTACTGGTAAGTTCTTTTTCAGCTGAGTGAAATCCGTATATTGTCAAATTCTCTTTGACCATCTGCTCATAGATTACCCTTCTTGACGCAGAGCATTGTTATAACAAGGAACTGGAGCTGTAGAGGATTGAGAGGGATCTGGATCCTGCTAGATCACTTGTTGCTGACAACGCCGCCCTCGCCATCCTTCGGCTTGAAGACCGCTTGGAGAATGCATTGGGCTTTATCACTCGGGCAAAAGGCGTGGCGGGCCGGATTGACGCGGAATTGCAGCCGCGCGAAGAGACTCAGAAGGACCTAGAGTCGATCCTGACGCGGCTGAACGATGTTCCCGCTCGGGTGAATGCTTGGAAGAAATCCGCCACCTGGAGTGGTGCTGATGTGGCGCTGTCACTCGTCCGCGTTCATTGCAAGAACATTGACGAAGAGAAGCTGAAGAATCTCCTGAGTGGTGAACAAGAAGAACCTCAAGTTTGAGGATTTTATGGAGACCTTTGCTAAAGCCGCCACTCGCATTACCGATGGGATCGATCTGGAGACCTTCGTCGATCCATCCAGCCCTCCGCCTGAAGCATAAAAAATACTTGATTGAATTTGCCCCAGAATGCCGGGTAGTTGATGTAATGAAATACTTTGCCGAGCCTTTGGGCTCGTTTTGCCTTGGAGACATTCGAATGGATCAAAACTTTAATTCAAAATCCTTTGCGCTTCTATGTGCTTCGTGTTTTGTTTGACTTAGGGCGAAAGCTGGTTCGCGGCTAAGCCCCCGAGTATGGAGCAGATCCTCACTCGAATTACTTTTTAACTTAGGCAAAAGCTGGTTCGCCGCTAAGCCCCCCGAGTGTGGAGCGGATCCTCACTCGGATTGTTTTTGAACTTTAGGCGAATAGATGGTTCGCAGCTAAGCCCCGAAGCGTGGAGCGAATCCTCACTCGGATTGTTTTTGAACTTAGGCGAAAGCTGGTTCCCAGCTAAGCCTCCGAGCGTGGAGCGGATCCTCACTCGGATTGTTTTTGAATTTAGGTGAAAGCTGGTCCGCAACTAAGCCCCCGAGTGTGGAGTGGATCCTCACTCGAATTATTTTTTACTTAGGCGAACTGGTTCGCAGCTAAGTTTTCTCACCTCTTATCACCCACTGGAGGTGTGTTAGTTTCCGAATACAATTATTCACCTGAGTGAAATGTGACCGTAGGTCGAACTAGAGAATTTATGGAAAAGCAAGACTTTTATTCATCTAAGTTCATTCGGACTAACTATTACAAGGGAGGAATTTTATTCTAAGTATAAAATTTGTGAAGTAGGTCTGCATTCCAAGCTCTGGGCTCTTCTATCCCTCTGGTGAAATTGTATAGTCTGTATGCTCCATTGTGCAAGACTTTGGAGATGGCGAATGGTCCCTCCCAAGGGGGTGCTAGCTTGTGACGTTTCTGCTGATCCACTCGGAGGACCAGGTCCCCTTCTTGGAAGGCACGTCCTCTGATGTGTCTGTCGTGGTAGCGGCCTAAGTCTTGTTGATACAAGGTTGATCTTATGAGTGCTAGCTCGCGCTCTTCCTCCAAAAGGTCTAGGCCATCCTGCCTTGCCTGCTCGGCTTTAGCCTCTGAATAAAGATCCACTCTGGGAGAATTGTGGAATAGATCACTCGGCAAGACCCCCTCTGACCTGTACACCATGAAGAATGGGGTGCGGTTCGTGGATCGATTCGATGTCATCCGTAGGCCCCAGAGGACTGATGGTAGTTCGGTCACCCATGTGCCTGCCGCATGAGTCAGATCACGCATGAGGTAGGGTTTCAACCCTTGAAGTATGAGCCCATTTGCTCTCTTGGCTTGCCTGTTCGACTGCGGGTGCACCACGGAGGCGTAGTCAACCCGAGTGCCTTGGGTGTAGCAGAACTCATGGAACTCGTCCGAGTCGAAGTTTGACCCATTGTCGGTGATGATGCTGTGTGGGACCCCGAACCTGAGATGATCTCCTTGATGAACTGAATTGCAGTGGCCGAGTCTAGCTTCTTTATGGGCTTGGCCTCGATCCATTTGGTGAACTTGTCTACTGCCACCAACAGGCGTCTGAAACCACTAGCCCCGGTCTAGAGAGGACCAATCATGCCGAGTCCCTAGACAGCGAATGGCCAAGTGAGGGGGATGGTCTTCAGAGCGGACGCCGACTTGTGCGACTGGTTTGCATCGAACTGGCACCCAACACATTGATCTACTATATCTCGGGCAGCCTCGTTAGCTCGGGGCCAATAGAATCCGGCTCTGAACGCTTTGGCGACCAAGGTCCGAGAGGACGCATGATGCCTGCATGTTCCCAAGTGAATATCTTGTAATATTTGCTGCCCCTCCTCCGGGGATATGCACCGCTGAGTGACTCCAGTTGTACTTTTCTTGTATAGCTGATCGCCCATGACGGTGAAAGCTTTGGATCGACGGACGATCTGATGAGCTTCACCCTCGTCCTCTGGGAGCTCTTGCCGGAGCAAGTATGCCAGATACGGTTCGGTCCACTCGGGAGTGATGACCAATACCTCTTGGACCAAATCGATTACTGCCGGAATGTCTACCTCAGTCAGATTAGAGGGTCCGACTGGCTGCGGGGGCTCTTCCACAAAAGGATCTTCCTTGATAGTGGGCGAGTGTAGGTGCTCCACGAACACATTCTAGGGTACTGGCCTCCGAGTGGAACCCATCTTGGCTAGATCATCGGCCGCTTGGTTCTTGAGACGCGACACATGGTGAAGCTCCAGCCCTTCAAAGTGTTTCTCCAATTTTCTGACGGAATTGCAGTAACCAGTCATTGCCGGCCTACTGATGTCCCATTCCTTCATCACTTGATTTACCACTAGATCTGAGTCGCCGTAGATCATCAGACGGCGAATCCCCAGAGAGATTGCCATTCGCAGCCCATATAGGAGAGCTTATATTCAGCTTCATTGTTGGAAGAGTCAAAGTGAATCTGAAGAACATAACTGAGCCGATCGCCTTTAGGAGACACCAAGACCACGCCGGCCCCGGAGCCATGAAGCATCTTGGAGCCATCGAAGAACATCGTCTAGTGTTCGGGAACACTCGGGACAGGTTGTTCTTGCTCGATCCATTCGGCTAGGAAATCTACCAGGGCTTGCGACTTGATGGCCTTCTTGGCCTCAAACCTGATGTCCAACGGGAGGAGTTCAATGGCCCACATTGCCACTCGGCCAGTGGCATCTCTATTGTTCATGATCTTAGATAAATGAGCATCACTTATCATCGTGACCGAGTGCTCTTGAAAATAATGTGCCACCTTCTTTGAAGTCAGATAAATTCCATATACTAGCTTCTGATAATGTGGATACCTTTGCTTGGAAGGTGTGAGGACTTCAGAGATGTAGTAGACCGGTCATTGGAGCTTGAAGGCTTTGCCTTGTTCTTCCTGTTCCACAGTGACGACTGTGCTAACAACTTGGCTCGTGGCCGCGATGTATAAGAGCAAAGGCTCCTTGCTACTCGGAGCAGCTAGCACCGGCTGGGTGGAAAGCAGGGCTTTAAGTTCTTGGAAAGCAGCCTGCGCTTTGGGAGTCCACTCGAACCTGTCAGACTTCTTCATCAATCGGTAAAGTGGCATGGCTTTTTTGCCGAGTCTTGAGATGAATCTACTCAGGGCCGCTAGGCAGCCTGTGAGGCGCTGCACGTCGTGCAGACATTCTGGTTGCTTCATTCGGACGATTGCCAATATCTTCTCTGGATTGGCATCGATCCCACGTTCGGAAATGAGGAAACCGAGCAACTTGCCTGCGGGTACACCGAATGTACACTTGGTTGGGTTGAGTTTGATGCCGAACACTCGCAAGTTTGCGAAGGTCTCAGTGAGGTCAGTCAGGAGGTCGGAACCTTTCCTGGACTTAACCACAATGTCATCCATATAAGCTTCTACGTTCTGACTGATTTGCTTCTGTAAGCACTTTTGGATCATATGCTGGAATGTGGCCCCAGCATTTTTTAACCCGAATGGCATCATGATATAGCAGAAACACCCGAATGGGGTGATGAACACTGTTTTTATTTCATCAGGGCCATACAATCGGATCTGATGGTACCCGGAGTATGCATCCAGAAATGATAACCGCTCACACCCAGCAGTAAAATCTACTATCTGATCTATGCGAGGGAGAGGAAAATGATCTTTCGGGCAGGCCCGATTGATGTGCCTAAAATCTACACACATTCGAAGAGACTTATCTGTCTTTGGCACCTTGACGACGTTGGCGAGCCACTCGGAGTGGTACATCTCTCGGATGAATTCGGCGGCTAAGAGCCACGCTATCTCCTCACCAATCGCCTTGCGCTTCTCGGTTGAAGATCGCCGGAGATACTCTTTGACAGGCTTCGACGCCGAATCGACATGAAGTCTGTGCTCGGCCAGTTCCCTGGGAACACCCGGCATGTCAGAAGGCTTCCATGCGAAGATGTCCTAGTTCTCACGAAGGAACTGGACGAGCGCGGCTACCTATTTGCTGTCCAGGGTGGTGGAGATGTTGGTCGGGGCAGCGTTCGGGTCCTCAGGGTGGACGTGCACCAGCTTTGTTTCTCCCGCCGACTGGAAGGTGGATTCCACAGTCGGCTTCTTAGACTTCAATAGTTCGCTCGGGTCTGCTGCCTTCTTGTACTCGGCTAACTCGGCCATCGCCATCTGCTCATCAGTGATTTGGGAGCCCTTCTAGAGGCACTCTTTGGCCATCTTCCGATTGCCTGTGACAGTGATCACGCCTTTAGGCCCTGGCATCTTGAGTCTAAGATACACGTAACATGGATGGGCCATGAAACGTGCGTAGGCGGGCCTACCCAGGATGGCATGGTAAGCACTTCTAAAGTCCACCACTTCGAAAGTCAGTCGTTCTTTCCGGAAGTTCTTCTCTTCGCCAAATACAACATTGAGAGCAATCTGGCCGAGTGACTTGGCCTTCTTCTCGGGAATTACCCCGTGGAACTGCATATTGCTCTTGCTTAGTCGGGTCATCGGGATGCCCATCGCCTCTAAGGTGTCGGCGTAGATGATGTTAAGTCCGCTGCTGCCGTCCATTAGGACTTTGCGCAATCGGACTCCTCCCACAACTAGATCCACCACCAAGGCCTGCCGTCCGGGGGTCGGTATGTGAGCCGGATGGTCCGACTGATCGAATGTTACTGATGTCTTGGCCCAGTCGAGATACTTGGTGACAGTCAGGACTGTCATGTTGACTTCTCGGTTGATCACCTTGAGATGGCTCTTACTTTCGACATCAGCAAAGATCATGAGAACATTCTCAACGTTGGGGTACCCGAATGTACCTTTTCCTCCGTCTTCATCGTCATCATCTCTTTCTCCGGAAGAATCCTGCCGCATCTCTTGTTTCAGGAGTCGACACTCCCGAGTGGTATGCTTGGGCAAGATCAAGTTACCCTCCTCATCCTTCTTCGTGTGAATCTGGCAAGGCTGGTCGAGGATGTCGCTCGTCATGGTGACTTGTTTCTTTCCTTTCCAATCCTTCTTCTGCTTTTGGGAGTTCTTTTTGCCTTGGTTGGCCAGAGCCGCAGCCTCGGCATTCCCTCCAGCATCTGCTTTTCGCTTGTGCTTCTTGCCCTTATTCTCCGACTGATGTGTGTCGCCAGCTCGGCTCTTGCCACTTCTCAGTCGGTCTTCCTCTTCGCCATTGGCGTACCGGTTGGCTATCTCCATAGCCCGACTGAGAATAGGGGTCTCAGTTCAGCCAAACTTCATGTTCAGCTCCCGGTATCTGACTCCGTCCTTGAAGGCGCAGATTACCTGGTGCTCGGTGACATTCTCTACCATGTTATGCAGAGTGGTCCAACACTGGATGTATTCGCGGAGAGTTTCATTCTGCTTTTGCACACAGTGCTGTAACTCGGTCAAACCTCCTGCTCTCTTGTATGTGCCTTCAAAGGTCTTAACAAATACTTTCGCCAGGTCCTCCCAATAAAAGATACTACTGGGCTAAAGCTGTGTCAGCCAAGCCCGAGCGGAGCCTTCTAGCACCAGCGGCAAATGCTTCATGGCCACATTGTCGTTGCCGCCGCCGATCTGGACGGCCAATCAGTAGTCTTCCAGGCAAATTTTGGGCTTGGATTCACCGGTGAACTTGCTGATCCCCGTGGCCAACCAGAAATTGTTGGGGATCTCAGCTGCTCATATATAACGGCTGAAGCATTCGGGACCTGATGGTATGGAACCACCTGATACGTCATGCTCCTGGCCTTCCCGCAAGGCCCGGCCTCTGTCAACAAAGTTCTGAGCAAGGACGGATCTCCCATTAAACAGCGGGTCTCAAGCGTCCCTCAACGGGTCAGTAGGACTCGGCCTACGTTCACCACCGTGCGTTCGCCTGTCGTCGTAGGGCTGGCGCCCGTACGCGACGTCCCGGGGTGGAGGTGTTGGAAATATGCCCTAGAGGCAATAATAAATTAGTTGTTATCATATTTCCCAGTTCATGATAATCGTTTATTATCCATGCTAGAATTGTATTGATCGGAAACTCAAATACATGTGTGGATACATAGACAAACATCGTGTCCCTAGTAAGCCTCTATGGAACTAGCTCGTTGATCAAAGATGGCTATGGTTTCCTAGCCATGGACATGAGTTGTCATTTGATAACGGGATCACATCATTAGGAGAATGATGTGATGGACAAGACCCAAACTATAAACGTAGCATGTGATTGTGTCAAGTTTATTGCTATCGTTTTCTGCATGTCAAGTATATGTTCCTATGACCATGAGATCATGCAACTCACTGACACCGGAGGAGTACCTTGTGTATACCAAACGTCGCAATGTAACTGGGTGACTATAAAGGTGCTCTACAGGTATCTCCGAGGGTGTCTGTTGAGTTGGCATGGATCAAGTCTCGGATTTGTCACTCCGAATGACAGAGAGGTATCTCAGGGCCCACTCGGTAATACAACATCACAAGAAGCTTGCAAGCAATGTGACTAATGAGTTAGCCACGGGATCTTGTATTACGGAACGAGTAAAGAGACTTGCCGGTAACGAGATTGAACTAGGTATGGAGATACCGACGATCGAATCTCGGGCAAGTAACATACCGATAGACAAAGGGAACTGCATAAGGGATTAGCTGAATCCTTGACATCGAGGTTCGACCAATAAGATCTTCGTAGAATATGTAGGAACCAATATGGGCATCCAGGTCCCGCTATTGGTTATTGACCATAGAGGTGTCCCGGTCATGTCTGCGTAGTTCTCGAACCCGCAGGGTCTACACACTTACCGTTTGGTGACGATATAAGTATAGTTGAGTCATTATGGTGGTTACCGAAGGTTGTTCGGAGTCCTAGATGAGATCCCGGCCGTGACGAGGAACTCCAGAATGGTCCGTAGGTGAAGATTGATATATTGGACGAAGGGTATTGGAGTCCGGAATTGTTCCGGGGGTACCGGGTGATGACCAGCATGACCAAAAGGGGTTTTGGGGGGTCCCGGCAAGTGTTGGGGGCCTCATGGGCCAAGGGGAGGGGGCAAACCAGCCCACTAAGGGGCTGAGTGCCCCTCTCACCCCATCTCATGTAACCAGGAGAGGTGGGGCGCCCCATCTAGGGTTCCCTCCACCTGGCTTGGGGGCAAGCCACCCTAGGGTTTCCCTAGGGGCGCCCCATCTGCCTTGTGGCCGCCGCCCCCTTAGATGGGATCTAGGGCGGCCCCTCCTCCTCCCTTCCCCCTATATATAGAGAGGTACAGAGAGGGCAGCCGCACCCTTGAGCACATCTCTACGCCACGGCGCTGCCTCTCCTCTCCCTCGTATCCCTCTTCTTCTCCGTAGTGCTTAGCGAAGCTCTGCTGAGATTCCGCCACCACCACAGCCACCATGCTGTCGTGCTGCCGGAGGACTCGAGCTTCTACTTCACCATCGCTCGCTGGATCGAGGAGGTGAAGGCATCATTAAGCCGTACGTGTGTTGAACGCGGAGGTGCCGTCTGTTCGTTACTTGGATCGGGAGTTCGCGAGACGGATCGTGATTGTATCGCGAAGACGTTCGACTACATCAACCGCGTTTCTTAACGCTTCCGCTTAGCGATCTACAAGGGTATGTAGATGCAATCTCTCCTCTCATAGATGGTCATCTCCTATATTGGATCTTGGTGAGCGAAGGAAATTTTTTGTTTCCCATGCAACGTTCCCCAACAGTGGCATCATGAGCTAGGTCTATGCGTAGATGACATCATGAGTAGAACACAAAGGAGTTTGTGGGCAGTGATATTCAGATTGCTTCCTTCCTTGGTCTTTTCTTGATTCAGCGGTATTGTGGGATGAAGTGGCCCGGACCAACTTTACATGTCCACGTACATGAGACCGGTTCCATCGACTGACATGTGACTTTGTTGCATAAAGATGGCTGGCGGGTGTCTGTCTCTCCCACCTTAGTTGAATCGGATTCGACAAAGGCGGTCCTTGTAGAAGGTTAAATAGCAACTTGCATATCACCGTTGTGGTTTTGCGTAGGTAAGAATCGTTCTTGCTAGATAGCCATAGCAGCCACGTAAAACATGCAACAACAATTAGAGGACGTCTAACTTGTTTTTGCAGGGTACGTTGTGATATGATATGGCCAAAGACATGATGAAATATATTTGACGTATGAGATGATCATGTTTGTAATAGTTTATATTGACTTGCATGTCGATGCATATAGCAACCGGCAGGAGCCATAGGGTTGTCTTTAATTATTGTATGACCTGCGTGTCAATCATTAAGCGCTATGTAATGCTTTACTTTATCGCTAAGCGGTAGCAATAGTAGGAGAAGCATGGTTGGCGTGACAACCCCGATGGCGACACGATGATGGAGATCATGGTGTCATGCCGGTGACAATGGAGATCATGCCGGTGCTTTGGAGATGGAGATCAAAAGCACGAGTTGATGGCCATATCATGTCACTTATGATTTGCATGTGATGTTAATCCTTTTATGCATCTTATTTTGCTTAGGACGATGGTAGCATTATAAGGTGACCCCTCACTAAAATTTCAAGATAAAATTGTGTTCTCCCCAAGTGTGCACCGTTGCAAAATTCCGTCGTTTCGAAGCACCACGTGATGATCGGGTGTGATAGACTCTATGTTCACATACAACGGGTGCAAGCTAGTGTTGCACATGCGGAACACTTGGGTTAAACTTGACGAGCCTAGCATGTACAGACATGGCCTCGAAACAGAAGAGACCGAAAGGTTGAACACGAGTCATATACTAGATATGATCAACATGGAGATGTTCACCATTGAAACCACCTCATCTCATGTGATGATCGGACTTGGGTTGGTGAATTTGGATCGTGTTACACTCTGACAACCGAAGGGATGTTGATTTGAGTGGGAGTTGTTCGGTAATATGATTAATTGAACTCATTTATCATGAACATAGTCTAAATTGTCTTTGCAAATTATGTTGTAGATCAATAGCTCACGCTATAGCTCCCTGTTTTAATACGTTCCTAGAGAAAGACTAAGTTGGAAGATATTGTAAGCAATTACGCGGACTAGGTCCGTAGTCTGAGGATTGTCCTCACTGCTACACAGGAGGCTTATGTCCTTGATGCACCGCTCGGTGTACCAACCCCTCTAGCATCATCTGTGGATGTTGTGAACATCTAGCAGACACATTCTGATGACTACTTCATAGTTTAGTGCGCCATGCTTTACGGCTCAGAATCGGGGCTTTAAAGACGTTTTGAACGCCATGGAACATATGAGATGTTCCAAGAGCTGAAATTGGTATTTCAGGCACATGCACGTGTTGAGAGGTATGAGACCTCTGACAAGTTCTTTGCCTACAAGATGGAGAAGAATAGCTCAGCCAGTGAGCATGTGCTCAGAATGTCTGGGTGCTACAATCGCTTGAATCAAGTGGGAGTTAATCTTCCGGATAAGATAGTGATTGACAGGGTTCTCTAGTCACTATCACCAAGCTGCTAGAGCCTCGTGATGAACTATAACATGCAAGGGATGGAGATGATCCCGGTGATGTTCACGGTGCTTAAGGCCGCGAAGGTAGAAATCAAGAAGGAGCATCAACTGTTGATGGTTAACAAGACCACTGGTTTCAAGAAGGGAAATTTCATGAATGGCAAGCCAGTTACCGCTCCAGTGAAGAAACCCAAGGTTGAACCTAAACCCGAGACTAAGTGCTTCTATTGTAAGGGGAACGGTCACTGGTAGCGGAACTGCCCCAAATACTTGGTAGATGAGAAGGCTGGCAACTTCAACAAAAGTATATTTGATATACGTGTTATTGATGTGTACCTTACTAGTACTCCTAGTAGCAGCTGGGTATTAGATACCGGTTCAGTTGCTAATATTGGTAACTCGAAACAAAAGCTAAGGAATTAACGGAGACTAGCTAAGGGCGAGGTGACGATGTGTGTTGGAAGTGTTTTCAAGGTTGATGTGATCACCATCGCACGCTCCCTCTACCTTCGGGATTAGTGTTGAACCTAGATAAATATTATTTGGTGTCTGCGTTGAGCATGAACATGCTTAGATCGTGTTTATTGCAATACAGTTATTCAATTAAGTCGGAGAATAATGGTTATTCTGTTTACATGAATAATACCTTCTATGGTCATGCACCCAATGTGAATGGTTTATTGAATCTCGATCGTAGTGATACACATGTTCATAACATTGAGGCCAAAAGATGTAGAGTCGATAATGATAATACCACTTTCTTGTGGCGCTGCCGCGCAGGTCACATTGGTGTAAAGCGCATGAAGAAACTCCATGCTGATGGACTTTTGGAGTCGCTTGATTTTGAATCACTTGACACATGCGAACCATGCCTCATAGGCAAGATGACTAAAACCCCATTTTCCGGATCAATGGAACGGGCAAGTGACTTGTTGGAAATCATACATGTTGATGTGTGCGGTCCGATGAGTGGTGACGCGCGTGGTGGATATCGTTATTTCCTCACCTTCACCGATGATTTGAGTAGATATGGGTATGTTTACTTAATGAAGCACATGTCTGAAACGTTTGAAAAGTTCAAGCAGTTTCAGAGTGAAGTTGAGAATCATCATAACAAGAAGATTAAATTCCTACGATCCGATCGAAGGGGAGAATATCTGAGTTATGAGTTTGGCAATCACTTAAGACAATGCGGAATTGTTTCACAGTTGATGCCACCTGGAACACCATAGCGTAATGGTGTGTCCGAAAGTCGTAATCATACCTTATTGGATATGGTGCGTTCTATGATGTCTCTTGCCGATCTACCGCTATCGTTTTGGGGTTATGCTTTAGAGACAACTACATTCACTTTAAATAGGGCACCATCTAAATCCGTTGAGACGACACCATACGAATTATGGTTTGGCAAGAAACCTAAGTTGTCGTTTCTTAAGGTTTGGGGCTGCGACGCTTATGTGAAAAGGCTTCACCCTGATAAGCTCGAACCCAAAGCGGACAAATGCATCTCCATAGGATACACAAAGGAGCCGATTGGGTATACTTTTTATCTCAGATCCGAGGGCAAAGTGTTTGTCGCTAAGAACGGGAGGAAGATAGAACTTGATGAGGTTGTTGAACCTTTACTTCAACCAGTGAGTAGTGCAGCGCAGAAAGATGTTTCTGTGACACCTACGTCAGTTGAAGAGGATGCTGATAATGATGATCATGAAGCTTCAGATCAATTTACTATCAAACCTCGTGGGTCGACAAGGGTACGTACAATTCCTGAGTGGTATGGTAACCCTGTCTTAGAGGTCATGTTGTTGGACAACGGCGAACCTACGAGCTATGGAGAAGCGATGGTGGGCCCGGATTCCAACAAAAGGCTAGGAGCCATGAAATCCGAGATAGGATCCACGTATGAGAAGAAAGTATGGACTTTGCTGGACTTACCCGGTGATCGGCAAGCCATTGAGAATAAATGGATCTTTAAGAAGAAGACAGACACCGCTGATGGTAATGTCACCATTCATGAAGCTCGACTTGTCGCAAAGAAGTTTCTGACAAGTTCAAGGAGTTGACTATGGTGAGACTCTCTCACTCATAGCGATGCTAAAGTCTATTTAAATTATGTTAGCAGTTGCTACATTTTCATTTACGAAATCTGGCAGATGGATGTGAAAACAAAGTTTCTTTGACGGTTTTCGTGAGGAAAGGTTGTATGTGATACAACCAGAAGGTTTTGTCGATCCTAAGGATGCTAAAAGGTATGCATGCTCCAGCGATCCTTCAATGGACTGGAGCAAGCATCTCGGAGTTGGAACATACGCTTTGATGAGGTGATCAAAGATTTTGGGTTTACACAAAGTTTGCAAGAAACTTGTATTTACAAGAAAGTGAGTGGGAGCACTACTACATTTCTGATCAGTATATGTGGATGACATATTGTTGATCGGAAATGATGTAGAATTTCTGGAAAGCATAAAGGGTTGTTTGAAAGGAGTTTTTCAAAGGAAGACCTAGGTAAAGCTGCTTACATATTGGGCATCAAGATCTATAGAGATAGATCAAGACGCCTGATAAGACTTTCACAGAGCACATACCTTGACATGATTTTGAAGAAGTTCAAAATGGATCAGTTCAAGAAGGGGTTCTTGCCTGAGTTGTAAGGTGTGAAGTTGAGTAAGACTCAAAGCTCGACCACGGCAGAAGAAAGAGAAAGGACGAAGGTCGTCCCCTATGCCTTAGCCATAGGCTCTATACGATATGCCATGCTGCGTACCACACCTAATGTGTGCCTTGCCACGTGTCTGGCAAGGGGATACAAAAGTGATCCAGGACTGGATCACTGGACATCGATCAAAATTATTCTTAGAGGACTAAGCAAATGTTTCTCGGTTATGGAGGTGATAAAGAGTTCGGCGTAAAGGATTACGTCAATGCAAGCTTTAACACCAATCCAGATGACTCTGAGTAGTGTTTCTCGGTTATGGAGGTGATAAAGAGTTCGGCGTAAAGCGTTGCGTCGATGCAAGCTTTAACACCAATCCGGATGACTCTGAGTAGCGAACCGGATACATATAGTGGCGTAACCATTTGGAACAGCTCCAAGTGGAGCATGATAGCAGCATCTACAATATGACATAGAGATTTGCGAAGTGCACGCGGATCTGAATGTTGCAGAGCCGTTGATTAAAACCTCTCTCACAAGCAAAACATGATCAAGCCCCAGAACTAATTGGGTGTTAATCACATGGTGATGTGAACTAGATTATTGACTCTAGTGCAAGTGGGAGACTGTTGGAAATATGCCCTAGAGGCAATAATAAATTAGTTATCATATTTCCCTGTTCATGATAATCGTTTATTATCCATGCTAGAATTGTATTGATCGGAAACTCAAATACATGTGTGGATACATAGACAAACATCGTGTCCCTAGTAAGCCTCTATCGAACTAGCTCGTTGATCAAAGATGGCTATGGTTTCCTAGCCATGGACATGAGTTGTCATTTGATAACGGGATCACATCATTAGGAGAATGATGTGATGGACAAGACCCAAACTATAAACGTAGCATGCGATCGTGTCAAGTTTATTGCTATCGTTTTTGGCATGTCAAGTATATGTTCCTATGACCATGAGATCATGCAACTCACTGACACCGGAGGAGTACCTTGTGTGTACCAAACGTCGCAATGTAACTGGGTGACTATAAAGGTGCTCTACAGGTATCTCCGAGGGTGTCTGTTGAGTTGGCATGGATCAAGACTGGGATTTGTCACTCCGTATGACGGAGAGGTATCTCAGGGCCCACTCGGTAATACAACATCACAAGAAGCTTGCAAGCAATGTGACTAATGAGTTAGCCACGGGATCTTGTATTACGGAACGAGTAAAGAGACTTGCCGGTAATGAGATTGAACTAGGTATGGAGATACCGACGATCGAATCTCGGGCAAGTAACATACCGATAGACAAAGGGAACTGCATACGGGATTAGCTGAATCCTTGACATCGAGGTTCGATCGATAAGATCTTCGTAGAATATGTAGGAACCAATATGGGCATCCAGGTCCCGCTATTGGTTATTGACCGTAGAGGTGTCTCGGTCATGTCTGCATAGTTCTCGAACCCGCAGGGTCTACACACTTAATGTTTGGTGACGATATAATTATAGTTGAGTAATTATGGTGGTTACCGAAGGTTGTTCGGCGTCTCGTATGAGATCCCGGACATGACGAGGAACTCCGGAATTGTCCGGAGGTGAAGATTGATATATTGGACGAAGGGTATTGGAGTCCGGAATTGTTCCGGGGGTACCGGGTGATGACCAGCATGACCGAAAGGGGTTTCGGGGGGTCCCGGCAAGTGTTGGGGGCCTCATGGGCCAAGGGGAGGGGGCAAACCAGCCCACTAAGGGGCTGAGCGCCCCTCTCACCCCATCTCACGTAACCAGGAGAGGTGGGGCGCCCCATCTAGGGTTCCCTCCACTTGGCTTGGGGGGCAAGGCACCCTAGGGTTTCCCTAGGGGGCGCCCCATCTGCCTTGTGGCCGCCGCCCCCTTAGATGGGATCTAGGGCGGCCCCTCGTCCTCCCTTCCCCTATATATAGAGAGGTAGAGAGAGGGCAGCCGCACCCTTGAGCACATCTCTACGTCACGGAGCTGCCTCTCCTCTCCCTCGCATCCCTCTTCTTCTCCGTAGTGCTTAGCGAAGCTCTGCTGAAATTCCGCCACCACCATTGCCACCACGCCGTCGTGCTGCCAGAGGACTCGAGTTACTACTTCACCATCGCTCGCTGGATCGAGGGGGTGAAGGCGTCATTAAGCCATCTGTTCGGCACTTGGATCGGGAGTTCGCGGGACGGATCGTGATTGGATCGTGAAGACGTTCGACTACATCAACCGCGTTTCTTAACGCTTCCGCTTAGCGATCTACAAGGGTATGTAGATGCAATCTCTCCTCCCGTAGATGGTCATCTCCTAGATTGGATCTTAGTGAGCGTAGGAAATTTTTTGTTTCCCATGCAACGTTCCCCAACAGGAGGCATAAGTACACGATCGTAATCGTCGTTACGCCAGGGAGATGCGACTCGATCACGTCTTCGGACTTCATGACGGTCTCTGGAGGAAGAAGTGGTTCGGTGCCTTCCCGAACCGAGTGGGCTATGAGCCGACTGGACGGTCTCCGCACGCACAGATGCGCTATGGATCCAATCTTTGGACTGGGACACTGCCGCATTCTGCGACAGTGCGGTTTTAAGAAGTGCTTGGATCTGACGAATCCCTTCCCCGGCTGAAGAGCCGGAGGGCTGAATGGAATCCGCGATTCTAGTGGCAATTGCTAGATTTTGTAATGGAGTACTAAGGACCTGATACTTACGAAGCTAGTCACTCAAGTAGAGCCGAGGCTTGTGCCGACTGGAACTAGGTTGCGGCGCTCGCGTTCCTCCAGATCCCTCTGAAGCCGCTTGAGGCGATCGCGCTCGGCCAAAGTGGCCAGGCGAGTCGACTCCATGGCTAGCGCCTCAGGAGTCGTTCCGGTCATGGGAGTGTTCAGAAGTTGATCGTTCTGGCGGCGCAGCTCGTCCCGCTGCTCCCGAGTGAGAGCTTGAGGTACGTACGGCTCGTGTCCCGGGAAACCGTCGTTGGTGTTGACGTGGGATGCACCCGCGTGATCGTCTTTGGGCTCCGGGTAGCCCGGGTGATGGTGTCCTGGACTAGGGGGTACTCACGACCAGGTGGATCGGGCCGAGGACCCCCATGGCGGTTCACTCATGGGCCACTTCGGGCAGCCCATGCCGCATACAAGGGAGACTCCACAAGACTTGGCGCACAAGACGAGGACCCTCCTGAACCCTAGGCCTCCGGTGCATTATATAAACCAAGGCCAGGCTATTCAATAGATCAGATAATATTCATTAGAACAATCTCGTGGTAGATACGTGTACTCTGTACTATCCCCCATATGAATACAATCAAAAGCAGGACGTAGGGTTTTATCTTCATCAAGAGGGCCCGAACCTGGGTAAAACCTATGTCCATATTACTATCGCTCCAAGACGCCTAGCTTAGGACCCCTACTACATCAGATACAAAACCTATGCCAGATACAGAACCGACATTGATGCTTTCATTGAGAGCATGCTAGGTGATCGTCGCGGTTTGATGGGAGACAAAATCAACCGTCAGGTGATATTTTTCTAGTCCGATCTGTTTCACGTATATTATCTTCTTTGCAATATGTTCGCGGAACTATAATTAGGTCGTAACTTCTCGGGCGGCGGCTCTTGGCGAGACAACGGATCGCCAGGATCGGTAACCAGATGGCTTCTCAATCAATCCTAGTGGACGCAGACGCCAGCGGAGATCCGCGTACTGTCAGAATCCCAGGAGCAGCCATGGACCGGGCCAACACGGTGGCCAAGTCAATCTGGCCAGCTGCTGCAAATCGGTTGCAGAGTTCGAAGGGGTCACATGGCCTGTTGCTTTGCGCGTGGACAAAGCTAGCAGAAAGGCGTCAGGGAGGTTCTTTTCCTCTTTTCTTTCTTTAATCTATAGTATTTACGCTGCCTTCGTGGACCTCCACTTTTAATTGAACATGCATAAGCCAAGCACTAACGTACTAGCACTACTTGGGCTGAGTTTTTGCCTCACGTGAAGATCAAAGCGCTACCGCACGACGTTCAAGGAACTTGTCAGGGGTGGTGCTACGTATGGAATTTTTTGTCCACTGGTTCTACAGGCGATCCAGCCGAGGAGCAGGGCATATGGCCAATCCGAACTCAGCTCGGCGGTAGCAGACATCAGAGATATTTTGATGACGCATGTACATGCGTTTTCTGTCTGCGTCAATCTAGCGAGCCAACCTACGCGTCGGAACCTTTGTCAAACCAACCTTTCTGTTCAGATCGGCCGTGCGGTATATTGATCGGCCCGGCGCAGTCTTGAGGCACTTCGGCCAGGACGTCCCTCATCCCTAATCACCTTATCCGTCATCAGTTTGGACGTTGTCGAATAAATCACCAGGTGCATTTGTTCTAGTTATTCGCGATGTGCCTATTAATAATATTTCAAAGAGTATTTTCTGCTCGTCAGCGATTTTTGGTGTTCCGGGTTTTGCAGTCTGGTCTACACCAAGGCCTCTGTTTTAGGGCGATCCGATATGCCGTCGATGTCCCGCGTGCATCATGTCCGTAACTCGGGCGACCCGGCGAATTCGGATTTCGTCACCTCGTCGTGCCAACGCCCTGTGTCAACACCGGACTCGCGCTAGGCCAAATCTCTTTTAATAATTTATTTCGCATAAATAATTTCGTAAAGAATTTTTTCCTTTATTTTGTTTTTATTATCTGGTTTGTGCCACTTCATGCATGCAAATAATTAAACTCGACTATGCCACGCCGCTGGCAAGCCGACGTCATCGTCCCGCCTCCGCCGACCAAAATGTATTGTCACCTTGGCGCGTCGCCTCGGCTGGACCGGGGGCTTCGACATCTCTTCATCAACCTACTCTGACGATTTCGGCGTCACCAGCCGACCAACTTCGTCACCTCGGATTGGACCGGGGGCTTCGCCTTGCCGCATCGGCAGTGTTGTGTCGTCACTTCATCAAGCTGAGCTCTTTGCTCGGGCACCTTGGGACTGGCTTGGGGGCTAGGACCTCGACCCGCCACAAGCTTAGACCACGTCATCAATACCGAGCGTATTAACCAGCTAAGTCGCTTTCGTGCTCAACTTTTTCAATTTTTAATTTCTGTTCGGTTCGACCAACCATTATATTTCTGTTAAACAAAAAAGTTATTTGGTAAAAACTTAGATTGTCAAAAACATTGTTTGTCAAAAACGAGGTTCGTTAAAAACCACTTTTCTTTTCCCATGTTAACTGGGGGCTCTTAAATTTATACGAGCCATTTTATAATGAATGTTTTTCTTCTCAGTCGTTGCAAAGTCTTTTTCTACCAGTCCTTTTTCGACGCGAGTGTATGGTCAATAGCTGGATAGCCTGGCTTCTCTCTAATGCCGTTGGAGTTTAGTTCACTAAACTGGCCTCGGAGAAGCACTCCTCCTTTGGGATAAGGAGGTTTAAGCCGAAGGCTGGCCCGCTTGAAGTGTTGAGATCGGATGTGTCATGTTAAAGCACGATGGAAGCACAAACTAATTTTAAGATCAATGTTCGGATTGGCACCTAAAACTTGATTTAGTTCGGACGTCAAGCTTTTACATAAGTATTTTGGCTTTTCGAGCTTATGGAACTTTTTTGCTATTTGTATGTTTTTTCTTTCAGAAAACACGACATCCTCATGTCCGAGGTGCCCTGCGTAATAATTCAGCTCGGGATCTTTTTCAACCCGCGCCTCGGCATATTTTCTGCCGACCTACACCTCGGCGTTGTTGAAATGCACACCACATTCGGACTAGTTCCCGAACAGTGCAATGCCGGACACCTTTAAAACATCGACAATATCAACGGGGGGCTGCGACTAAAGCCGAACCCACCAAAAGCCAAGGTACTCTATGGACTCCTCGGCAAAACATTCTCGGATATTGCATTATAAGCATCAGTTTCGAATTGTGTCTTCGGTCAATAGTTGGGTTACCCGGCTCCCGTGCTTGCCTCCTACGCTCCGCTTTGTTCGGCTAGGTGTGCAAAGGGAGAACCACTGCGATTGTGCTTCCAGCTCAAATGGTTAAGCGCCTCAGTGGAGAAAGCCGAAAACTGACTGTCACAATGGGCGTAAACTGGTCAGCGATCCGATGACGGTGTCAAACTATAGATCGATAGCGATTACCCCGTGTTAAACGGTGGGCCTTTCATAACATTGGCCGAAGTGTTAATGGCTAGACTTCGGTCAGTGCCGAACACTAACCGGGGGCTAGTAACTGGCCTCCCAACTTTAAGATCCTATGACTAAGTGAAAGTTATAAAGCCTAGATATCTGATTGCCTTGTTTCTGCTAACACAATCACCTCCGGGCACCGAGACATCGGCTAAGGGTTGTCTTGTTAGTACGGAAACACCCTGCGTAGCATCTACAAAGGGGTAGAAGCCGACGATGGGCCACTTTCAGATTATAAACGGTCGCAACGGAGTCAAAATAAAAAATATATATCATCAGCATTTGTATTCAATATACGGGCGCTGCCTTCTGTAATTATCGTTATAAAGCCATAAATATGCATCAATTTGACTTAAGATTTTTGGCCAAGCTGAGTTGCCTGGCTCCTGTGCTTACCCCTACGTTCCCGATTGTTCGGCTAGGCGATAAAGGGAGCACCTCTGTGATTGTTACTGCCGGGTCATCCGGGTTAGTACCTCAGACTGGATGAAGCCGAAAGCTAGCCATCTTAAAGGATATAATTGGTCGGCAACGACGGAACTGAAAATTTCGGTTCATTAGACCATAAAGTTTGGGAATTTTTTCCAAACTAAATCCTCACTATTTTCGTCCCACATTCACCGGAGGTGAGGTTTCATGATCATGGTGAGCATGACAACCCAAAGAAAGGAACCGATAGCGGGACTATTTTCTTTGGAAGATGTTTCTTACCTTAAAAAGTAATATAATATATCTCTCCGCGTACCTTTGTTTATAAAACCATATGACCGCATTGCCTTGTTTGCCATAAATCTTTGCCCTCATAAAGGCTTTATAAAGTAGGACAAACGCTCCCCGGCTACTAGCCGAGGAGGTTGAAGCTGATGGTCGGTCAACAAAGTTTTGTACAATGCGGATCCGAGCATTAATGATGTAGAGTACTTGAATACATAGAATCATTACACATAATTTGTGATTTTACTCCGGATATCGATCCTTAATTCGGTCACCCGTGCCCACATTAAGGCTCGGGGGCTACTGGGCTTCGGGCTTATCATTTGCAAATATTAAAGGGGCACATCGATCCCTTGATCTGGTGTTGCCACCCGACCAGTGGCTCGGGGGCTACTGCATTGCCTATTCAATGCAGAAAATTCAAAGTGCATAGTGTTCGGCTTGACCGAACTATGGGCAAACGCATCTTCGGACGACAATAGGTACCATCTGGGACCTATCCGGCATCAAGCTAATATATTACGATCACTTATCAAAACCCTCTCTCAAGGGCCCGTCCGCCTATCACTATCTCCCCTAATGTGTATCTCGGATTTTAGGCCGACACACACCTTGAGGGCTACTGGCTATACATCTCGTCAGCAAATAAATTGCACCAAACGGAAATAAAATCCGCAAACAATCAGCCCACGGCCGAGGTAGTGCACCACCTCGGCTATAGTCCGGCATAAAGCTCGGATACAAAGGGTTGGCTCCGTGGAGGGCATTTCCAACATTAAGCTCGGCTAAACTCCTTCGACTTTTTCGAGCCAAGGTGATCTATGACACCTCGGATACAGTCCGGCATTGGAGCTCAGATACAGTCCGGCGTTGGAGTTTGGATGCAGTCCGACGTTGGAGCTCGGCTACAAAAAGACACCTCGGATATAGTCCGGCGTTGGAGCTCGGATGCAGTCCGGCGTTGGAGCTTGGATGCAGTCCGACGTTGGAGCTCGGCTGCAAAAAGACACCTCGGATATAGTCCGGCGTTGGAGCTTGGATACAGTTCGGCGTTGGAGCTCGGACACGAGAGGACACCGCCGCACGGGAAACACTTCAGACCCGAGGTGTGGCGTAAAAAATAACAAGGCATTGATAAAGGCCGAAGACTTAAAGGGCTCCTCGAATGCCCGACGTCTGAACTCTTCGGATTTAGTTCGGCGATCCTCAAGATCGAACATGGGAAGATTTGTTGAACCAGTTTTCAAGACCGACGACCGAAGACGAAGAACAATTCGGAAGAACCAAGGAGCATCCCCAACTTGAAGACCGGTTCAGGGGGCTACTGATGGTGTCCTGGAGTAGGGGGTACTCACGACCAGGTGGATCGGGCCGAAGACCCCCATGGCGGTTCAATCATGGGCCACTTCGGGCAGCCCATGCCGCATACAAGGGAGACTCCACAAGACTTGGCGCACAAGACAAGGACTCTCCTAAACACTAGGCCTCCGGTGCATTATATAAACCAAGGACAGGCTAGTCAATAGATCAGATAATATTCATTAGAACAATCTCGTGGTAGATACGTATACTTTGTACTATCCCCCATATGAATACAATCAAAAGCAGGACGTAGGGTTTTACCTCCATCAAGAGGGCCCGAACCTGGGTAAAACCTGTGTCCATGTTACCATCGCTCCAAGACGCCTAGCTTAGGACCCCTACTACGAGACATGCCGGATACAGAACCTGTAACATCCCCAAGTTACCCCACCCTGGTTAAGCTACTTAACCTGCCATGTCATCATGATCATTCTAATAAAATTGCATTAGAAAATATTTCAACTTCAAATTCAAATTTCAAATGGAAGTCAAATAATTACTTCTTCAAATACTCAAACAAAATAGTTCATCATGTTGCAAATATTCCTAAGGCAATTATAAAATTGAAACCAACATTTTTGGAATTCCCAAATTGCCCCTAGAAATTATTTAGTGGCCCAGCAACAAATAATTTGGCTCTTTTCATTTTCCAAAAATGTCTAACCTCTTCCTGTGGCCCCCAAACTTTTTGTGTAGCACCACAATAATGAGCTCTATTTTTGTGCAGAGTTTCATTCACCGAAAGGCTCATCTGCTAGCTCAAATAAATACTACATGAACTATTTCTTTTCAGAAAAAGAAAGGAAGGATAACCCCTACTGTGCACTCGGCCTGCTCATCGGTGTAGCGACGGCCCAGCCCACGTGGAGCTCATCCCCCACCTCCCGCACGCGTCAGCTGCTGAGCGCGCCCGAGCTCCGATCGACGTCGTGTCGTCCATCCACCGGTTCCCCGGCGCCCATAAGGTCGTCCCCGAGCCCCCGCCGAACCCTAACCACTCCCATTTTCCCCCTCGTCCTCTCCCTTGCTCCTGTTCGAGCTCACCCGAAAACGCCCGCCATCGCCGCCGTCGATCCCGCGTTCTCCGTCGTCCCCACCCTTCGCCGAGAGGTCGTAGCACTCCGCCGCCGCCTGCTGCGCCGCCTGCACCAAGCCATTGACGCCAGGAGCCATCGCCGCGAGCCCCATGAGCTCATCTTCAACCTACGGCTCGCCGGTGTTCGTCGACGTTTCCGGCACCGTCGAGCCTTCCCCGCGCATACTAAGCTCACCTACAGGCTCCCTGTAAGCCCGCGCTCCCTCCCCCTCTCTTCCCCGCACGGATTCGTCCCCGTAGCCGTCCCCAGCGACCTCACCGGAGCTCGTCTCCGCCGCATATCTCATCGCCGTCGTTGTAGTTGCTGCCAAGTCCGTTCGAGCACATAGTCGTACTCAGCTCCTCCCCGCGAACCCAGCGCGCACTCGCACGTGCTTCCTCATGCCCCACATCGCCAGATCCAACCACGGCCGCAGTCCGGCGTCCGCCGCACTGCTCGTCGCCGTCGACTCCGTCCATCTCCGGCCGCGCAACCACTCTGGTTGGACGCGCCATCGTCTCCCCATTCCAACGCGCCCTCGCGCGCGCAAAATGGCCCTCTGTGGGCGAATCCCGAGTGCTTCCCGTGGCCTCCGCTGTGTTTGGCGTCGCCGAAGCATCGCCGTTGGTGCGCCACCGCGGCTGTGACACTGCCAGGTGGCCCCAGGCCATTAGCCCACTAATCCAACCCCTAACACCCACTGACGTGTGGGCCCGCACTGTAGCTAATTAGTTTAAATAGATAATCTATTTAAAGGAATTGAGCCACTGACACCCTGGGCCCACTCCTAATTAGCTCTTTTTAATTAGAGTTAAGCACTGATTAGAACTGCTGAGAGTGACAAGTGGGTCCGGCTCACTGTTTAAATGGATAGGGCCGGCCCAGTCAGCTGCTGAGTCAGCAGGCTGGCCCACATGTCAGCCTCTGCTGACTGGATCTTTGACCCAGTCAGTGGGCCCACTGGTCAGCCTCTGTGCTGGTCAGTTGGGTACAAAACTGGGTGCACTTAGCATTTTCCACTTACTGTTCTGGATAATTCGAATTTAATTAATAAAATTAATTCCAAAAAATCATTTAAACTTCGAAAATTAATAACTTTTAAACCGTACCTCAGATCGAAAAAGTTAAAACATGAAAGTTGCTCAGAACGACGAGACGAGTCTGATCGTGCCGTCTGTTTCCTTGTCGGAACCTCCTACGTAGGAGAACTCGTAACTCCAAACCCGTATCTGATAGATGAATAGTGCCTAATCACCGGTTAATAAATCCAACGCTAATCCTAAAATAACTAAAATGCCTTAGGCATACGTCAGGCAACCCTGCACTGCATCATAGCATAGCATGCCCCGTGTTGCATTTGATTGCATTATATTTACTTGTTTTCTCCCCCTCTTCACTTTCGGTAGACCCCGACGATGCCGTAGCTCATGAGGCAGACGCCGCTCCGGAGTACGACTACGTCCCCGATGATCAGACCCTTGCCGTCGAGCAGACAGGCAAGCACCCCCATTTTGAGCATTCCGATATTGCCCACTCTCTTCTCTCTTATGCTTGCATTAGAAGTACTGCTGCTACTGTTGTCCTATATCTGCTGCATAGCCTGTTTTATTGTAGCCTATTTTTGATACCTGCCTGTTCTCCTAAACTGTTTAGTATAGGATGGATAGAGCCTTATCAGAGACCCACTTGTCCCGACTGCCCCGCTGGACTCTCAGAAGACCCGAGCAACGGGATCGAAGATCAGACCCTGGCACTGCACGTCACTTCCCCCTTAAATTGCGCGACTCTACTGGGTTACTATCGAGTGCCGAGGGTGATACCTCGTCAGCACTTCTGATGATAACTTTGTAGGTTAGTTAATCGGTCGTGGTAAGCGAGGGTGATTCCTCCTACACCACCCCCAATAACGACATCGTCGTGCAACTATTCAAGTGTGGAGCTCAAGGGTGATACCTCCTTCGTTCACCTTGACGAGAACATCAGGTGGGACTCCATCGAGGGTGATTCCTCAGGGTTCCCTTGGTGTTAGACACACGGTTACTTTTGTTACTGTGACTTATACTGAAACATGACACTAAAGACGGGTCGGCCCTGAGGGGTACCCGCGCGAGCATGAATGCGAAGTGATGTGGAGTCGGGTTGACCTGAGAGGTGCCCGCGAGATAACTACGAGGCGTGGCCGGGAATTCTTAGCCCTTGCCGCAAGTCCTCGAGAAGGGGCGACGGGGTCACATCGAAAATGAGTCTCTGCTCGTTTCCGCGCGCTCCTAATCCACTAAACGGTTTGGATATTTGATCCGAGGGGCCTCTGGCCTGATAGCACTAACCATCACGTGGGCATAGTATGTGCGTTCTGCGTCGTATACTTCAGCCGAAGCTTAATAGACGTCAGCAACTGAACGGCACACGCTGGGTTGGACTGGAAACGCAACCGCACTTGTATTAAGGGGTTGCTAGGTCTGCTCACCGGCGGTGTACGCAACATGCAGGAGCGTCCGGGGCGATGGCCCAAGACCCTTGGGGGCATAGGTTTAGTCCGGCGTGCTGACCTCTCTGTTAAGTATTTGGTCGGGTTGCGGCGTGTTGCTTAGCCGAGGCCGGGCATGACCCAGAAAAGTGTGTCCGGCCGGAGTTAAGTGAGCGTGGTGGGTAAGTTGGTGCACCCCTGCAGGGAAGAAACTTCTATCGATAGCCTGTCCTACGGTAACAGACACTCGGAGTTGTATCCCGATCGGTACAACTAGAACTTGAGATGAGAACTGGATAGTACGGCTCTGGGATTGCTTTCTCGCAGGGAGTCGAGGAAGAATCTCTGGCCGAGGTTGATGACACTGTTATACTTTACATTACATTATTCTGTTCTCTTCTAATGCTGCAAGACTGATGAAGATGCTTGAAGATGCTAGTCTTCGATAGGACTAGGCTTTCCCCCTCTATTCTGGCATTTCTGCAGCCCAGTCCACATATACAGCCCCCTTTGAAAATATTGCATATGTAGTGTAGATCCTTGCTTGCTGAGTACTTCGGATGAGTACTCACGTTTGCATTATTTTCTTTTTCTCCCCATATCCTTTTGATGCCGCCAGACGACGGAGCCCCTGTGTCAGATGCCCCAGTCGACGACCACTTCTACTACCCGCCCGGTGAGTACTACTACTATGAGGAGCCGACTGATGACCAGGAGTAGGATTCGGAGGGTCCTAGGCAGGAGGCCTACGCCTTTCGATCGTAGAGTTTTAATTTGCCCCGCCTTCTAAAGGCTTATCTTCATTTCTGTAATATATCTGTACCCACATATCTGATGCTTCCGCTGACACTTGTATGCCATCGAGCTATGTATTCGAGCCCTCGAGGCCCTGGCTCGTAATATTAAGCTTGTATGACTTTATTTATGTTTTAGAGTTGTGTTGTGATATCTTCAAGTGAGTTCTTAGGCTTGATCGTGTGCATTTGCGTGTATGGTTAGTGCATGATTAAGCCGGGATCGTCACAGGTTGGTATCAGAGCCGACTGCCTCTAGGAGTCCCCCTTTCCAACTCTTTGGCCGAAGTTGAGTCTAGTGGTCAAAAACTGTTTTACTAACTTGGCTGTGTGGCTTACGGGCCCACGTCGCCAACTGGGTGGTATTAGGATCTTTTATTCCTCGTCTTTACTCTGGGACTCTGATATCTCTTCTATTCAGGTTAAAGATTTTACTAACTCTGGCATTAGGATCTCGTAACCATTTCCTCCCGGGGAGCCCCTTTCACTAAAGATGATCGTCTGCTTCATCAGAAGATTCTGAAGATACTCCTCGACGTTAACTGAGACCCTATCCCACTACTTTGCAGTTCCTGACTACCGATAAACTACGATGGATAACTACTTACACTCGTCGTTCATAAATTCATTTCAGTTATTCCCGGGTTTCATCCGACATATCGAAGTACTATCCGACATTTCGAGAATTCTCTGAACCTACTGCTTTGCAGTCCCTTTCTGCCTGAACACACCTACGAATAAATCCTCATACTACACGGGATCCGTTCATTCCCAGTTATTCGAGTGCTTTCCAGAACGCATTGAATTGCTATCTGTTCTCTCGAAAATCCTCTACAGTCTATTGCTCTTGAAATTCTTGCCTGCTTGCCTTATGGTTAATTCCATATGTCTGGCAATAATCATTTGTATCCTTTGACACCGTCATTTTGGTCTTATTGATTCAACATGAGTGCTAATGCTCGCAATCATCAGTCGATTCCTAGAACTCGTCCTTCCGGCTCAATCATCAATCCGGACATGAGCTGGTTCTCGGTCAATCAAGTATTGATTGATTGTCCAACTAAGCATGTACAAATCACTCGTCCCTCTGCCCAGGTGAACTGATTGTCACTCCTAGCTTTGGAAATCGTGAACCCTCCGAATTTTATACTTGGGTTGTTCAAGTGCTTCCTTAATTCGAGGTGCTTGCCCCCGTCCTTTCTCGGAGGACTCTCAGGTGGGACCAGTCGTTAAAACCTTACCCCGTTAATTCTTACGGATCACTTGATTCCTTTTGAGGACAATTAGCCGACCGATTCTTTTCTATTCTAAGAACCTTATCGGTTCCTTCCCGTTGACATTGCCTTTGGCACTAAAGCATTCTCTACTTCTTGCCATCTGTATATCCTCCCTGCTTGCATGGCACGAAGAGGTGGTGCATTCCTTCTCCATATTAACTTGGAACTGACTACTGACCAGAACATGTTCCGTAACAATGGGTGGAGATCTCTGCAAGATGGAACGCTAAAGTTGTTCATCTAGTTCTATTCAACCTACTCACATTTGGACAGAGCTTTTGCTTCTGACCCTTCGTGTTGGAATCATAACCCCCTTTGTACTTTAACGTCGGATTATCCCGATGTTCCTATAATCTGATGCCATTACATTCTTTCCTTCTTCTGATTGAGTACTGATACTCACGTCAGATCCATTGAGGACTGCTGAATCCTTTGATGGATTAGTATCCGGTAGTATCCTTCATATTCAAACATCTTATGAGCTCTTCCCTTGGTAATTAGTACCTCCGGTAAATTGAATCATGTGCTTTGACTTCGATACTCTGTTTTCGAACTTGCATCTCTTGTTTTGGTTGATGGTTGTATGGATTCGTAAAATTGTCCCGATGGGTTGTATCTATGTTTCTGCCATCTGCGAGAACCCAAAAACTTCTATGAGTCATACTCTACTAGTGTTACGCCAGATAAATTCTCAACATTTTAACTTCATTAAAAGCGAGAAGTGAATGAGAGGTTATGCATTGAAGAAGTGGGAGTCGACCTTGAACCTTTGAGTTCATGCCTATGGACCCGATGTAGAACTTATCATGGAAGCTGCTCGTAAAAAAATAATTCCCCTTGGTATAAGTTCATCTTGTATCGGTTAATTGATCCATTGCAATCGTGGTTCCAACCATAAATTTTCCCCTAATTCCATTTCCCGGATAAGTTAAATTACTTGTCCTCTGCAGATCATTTCCCCCGTCCAACCTCTACTCTGATTTACCTTCCGGTATTACCCCTAGTACTTGTTACTGGGAAGTTTAATACCCTATCACATCATCCCTAGCCTGATCGGCTATATTTTTGTCGTGGTAATTTTAAACTATGCTACCTGGTCCTTATGCCCGGAGCAACTTCGGACGATGAGCCAAGCTTACGTCGATCTTTCTCATCTTATCTTTTCACCTCGAATAACAAGCTTGATTTCGAACTTGTGTCGTATCTGTGGTTCCAATAACCTTTCACTTCGGCATTCCTTTTGCTTGGTGTCATCCTTGACTTTCTGCCAACACAGACCTGGTTGTGTTTGGTTAATCCTTATGTTCCGAGATAATCCTGGAAGTGTTCCTTTGTATCTCTTGTGATCTTTCGATCCAACCCCTACTTGAAACACCATGCTATCGCTATCTCCGAGCATGACTATGGTATTCTGAATATCATTGAGAACCGTGAAAATGCAATGCTACAAGTCCCTTGATCAGTTATCCAAACATCGTTGCATGGGTAATATCATGATTCATCCCTCGCCCCTTTACCTAAAAGCTTTTGAACTTGCTGTCCTATCGTGTATATCATGCTTCGCTTTTCCTTGAGAAGGATATACTCCCAATTCTTGTGTGTAAACACATTTTCCTTTCCATTGTTTTGTTTAACCTTTCCTGTGATCTATATGATATAAACAGAAATAGTTCCCTGCTTATAAAACACCTCGGTCTACAACTCTGTCGATGAGACCCTGTCACTATTGTTGATGACACTCCGGTAACCACCGATGGACGAGAACTTTGCCTATTGGTTCGCCTCGTTCAACGAGCAGGAAAACGGTTCTCTTCGTCCCTCGCCCTTGGTACCGACGTAGTTACCGACATAACTGACAGCCTATCTTCTAACATACTTTGTTGTCGAGACCGGTAAGATGACACCGTTCTCCCTACTTTCGATCTACACTCACCACAGTTCCACAGGATCGGAACCTGACTCCTTTATACATCTTTGATTTCTAAGTTAACTTTGCCCGTGGCCCTGTGTGTTATCACGAGTCACCCTCCGAGAGATGATCTATCCCCGATGCTCTGAACCCCATTTCACACTCTGTTCAGATATTGATCGAATGTCCATTCGATTGATACTTCTTATTGTACCTTCATACTTTGCACTCTACGTTTCTTAAGTTTCAACTCGAGAGATACTTTTGCCACATTCCCTGAATTGTTCGTCAGATAATCGACCCTATAAAGGTCAGTTCTTCCGCAAGTTACCCTTACTTCCCCACTTAAATCTCGGGACGAGATTTCTTGTAGTGGAGGAGATTTGTAACATCCCCAGGTTACCCCACCCTGGTTAAGCTACTTAACCTGCCATGTCATCATGATCATTCTAATAAAATTGCATGAGAAAATATTTCAACTTCAAATTCAAATTTCAAATGGAAGTCAAATAATTACTTCTTCAAATACTCAAACAAAATAGTTCATCACGTTGCAAATATTCCTAAGGCAATTATAAAATTGAAACCAACATTTTTGGAATTCCCAAATTGCCCCTAGAAATTATTTAGTGGCCCAGCAACAAATAATTTGGCTCTTTTCATTTTCCAAAAATGTCTAACCTCTTCCTGTGGCCCCCAAACTTTTTGTGTAGCACCACAATAATGCGCTCTATTTTTGTGTAGTGTTTCATTCACAGAAAGGCTCATCTGCTAGCTCAAATAAATACTACATGAACTATTTCTTTTCAGAAAAAGAAAGGAAGGATAACCACTACTGTGCACTCGGCCTGCTCATCGCTGTAGCGACGGCCCAGCCCACGTGGAGCTCATCCCCCACCTCCCGCACGCGTCAGCTGCTACGCGCGCCCGAGCTCCGATCGACGCCGTGTCGTCCATCCGCCGGTTTCCCGACGCCCATAAGGTCGTCCCCGAGCCCCCGCCGAACCCTAACCACTCCCATTTTCCCCCTCGTCCTCTCCCTTGCTCCTGTTCGAGCTCGCCCGAAAACTCCCGCCGTCGCCTCCGTCGATCCCGCGTTCTCCATCGTCCCCACCCTTCGCCGAGAGGTCGTAGCGCTCCGCCGCCGCCTGCTGCGCCGCCTGCACCAAGCCATTGGCTCCAGGAGCCATCGCCGCGAGCCCCACGAGCTCATCTTCAACCTACGGCTCGCCGGCGTTCATCGACGTTTCCGGCACCGTCGAGCCTTCCCCGCGCATACTAAGCTCACCTACAGGCTCCCTGTAAGCCCGCGCTCCCTCCCCCTCTCTTCCCCGCACGGATTCGTCCCCGTAGCCATCCCCAGCAACCTCACCGGAGCTCGTCTTCGCCGCATATCTCATCGTCGTCGTTGTAGTTGCTGCCAAGTCCGTTCGAGCACATAGTCGTGCTCAGCTCCTCCCCGCGAACCCAACGCGCACTCGCACGTGCTTCCTCGTGCCCCACATCGCCAGATCCAACCACGACCGAAGTCCGGCGTCCGCCGCACTACTCGTCGCCGTCGTCTCCGTCCATCTCCGGCCGCGCAACCACTCTGGTTGGACGCGCCATCGTCTCCCCGTTCCAACGCGCCCTCGCGCGCACAAAATGGCCCTCTGTGGGCGAATCCCGAGTGCTTCCCGTGGCCTCCGCTGTGTTTGGCGTCGCCGGAGCATCGCCGCCGGCGCGCCACCGTGGCTGTGACACTGCCAGGTGGCCCCAGGCCATTAGCCCACTAATCCAACCCCTAACACCCACTGACGTGTGGGCCCGCACTGTAGCTAATTAGTTTAAATAGATAATCTGTTTAAAGGAATTGAGCCACTGACACCCTGGGCCCACTCCTAATTAGCTCTGTTTAATTAGAGTTAAGCACTGATTAGAACTGCTGAGAGTGACAAGTGGGTCCGGCTCACTGTTTAAATAGATAGGGCCGGCCCAGTCAGCTGCTGAGTCAGCAGGCTGGCCCACATGTCAGCCTCTGCTGACTGGATCTTTGACCCAGTCAGTGGGCCCACTGGTCAGCCTCTGTGCTGGTCAGTTGGGTACAAAACTGGGTGCACTTAGCATTTTCCACTTACTGTTCTGGATAATTCGAATTTAATTAATAAAAATAATTCCAAAAAATCATTTAAACTTCAAACATTAATAACTTTTAAACCGTAGCTCAGATCGAAAAAGTTAAAACATGAAAGTTGCTCAGAATGACGAGACGAATCTGATCGTGCCGTCTATTTCCTTGTCGGAACCTCCTATGTAGGAGAACTCGTAACTCCGAACCCGTATCTGATAGATGAATAGTGCCTAATCACCAGTTAATAAATCCAACGCTAATCCTAAACTAACTAAAATGACTTAGGCATACGTCAGGCAACCATGCACTGCATCATAGCATAGCATGCCCCGTGTTGCATTTGATTGCATTATATTTACTTGTTTCCTCCCCCTCTTCTCTTTCGGTAGACCCCGATGTTGCCGTAGCTCCTGAGGCAGACGCCGCTCCGGAGTACGACTACGTCCCCGACGATCAGACCCTTGCCGTCGAGCAGACAGGCAAGCACCCCCATTTTGATCGTTCCGATATCGCCCAGTCTCTTCTCTCTTATGCTTGCATTAGAAGTACTGCTGCTACTGTTGTCCTATATCTGTTGCATAGCCTGTTTTATTGTAGCCTATTTTTGGTACCTGCCTGTTCTCCTAAAATGTTTAGTATAGGATGGGTAGAGCCTTATCAGAGACCCACTTGTCCCGACTGCCCCGCTGGACTCTCAGAAGACCCGAGCAACGGGATCGAAGATCAGACCCTGGCACTGCATGTCACTTCCCCCTTAAATTGTGCGACTCTACTGGGTTACTATCGAGTGCCGAGGGTGATACCTCGTCAGCACTTCTGATGATAACTTTGTAGGTTAGTTAATCGATCGTGGTAAGCGAGGGTGATTCCTCCTACACCACCCCCGATAACGACATCGTCGTGCAACTATTCAAGTGTGGACCTCGAGGGTGATACCTCCTTCGTTCACCTTGACGAGAACATCAGGTGGGACTCCATCGAGGGTGATTCCTCAGGGTTCCCTTGGTGTTAGACGCACGGTTACTGTTGTTACTGTGACTTATACTGAAACATGACACTAAAGACGGGTCGGCCCTGAGGGGTACCCGCGCGAGCATGAATGCGAAGTGATGCGGAGTCGGGTTGACCTGAGAGGTGCCCGCGAGATAACTATGAGGCGTGGCCGGGCATTCTTAGCCCTTGCCGCAAGTCCTCGAGACGGGGCGACGGGGTCACATCGATCGTGAGTCTCTGCTCGTTTCCGCGCGCTCCTAATCGACTAAACGGTTTGGATATTTGATCTGAGGGGCCTCTGGCCTGATAGCGCTAACCATCACGTGGGCATAGTATGGGCGTTCTACGTTGTATACTTCAGCCGAAGCTTAATAGACGTCAGCAACTGAGCGGCACACGCTGGGTTGGACTGGAAACGCAACCGCGCTTGTATTAAGGGGTTGCTAGGTCTGCTCACCGGCGGTGTACGCAACGTGCAGGAGCGTCCGGGGCGATGGCCCAAGACCCCTGGGGGCATAGGTTTAGTCCGACGTGCTGACCTCTCTGTTAAGTATTTGGTCGGGTTGCGGCGTGTTGCTTAGCCGAGGCCGGGCATGACCCAGAAAAGTGTGTCCAGCCGGAGTTAAGTGCACGTGGTGGGTAAGTTGGTGCACCCCTTCAGGGAAGAAACTTCTATCGATAGCCTATCCTATGGTAACGGACACTCGGAGTTGTATCCCGATCGGTACAACTTGAACTTGAGATGAGAACTGGATAGTACGGCTCTGGGATTGCTTTCTCGCAGGGAGTCGAGGAAGAATCTCTGGCCGAGGTTGATGACACTGTTATACTTTACATTACGTTATTCTGTTCTCTTCTAATGCTGCAAGAGTGATGAAGATGCTTGAAGATGCTAGTCTTCGATAGGACTAGGCTTTCCCCCTCTATTCTGGCATTTCTACAGCCCAGTCCACATATACAGCCCCCTTTGAAAATATTGCATATGTAGTGTAGATCCTTGCTTGCTGAGTACTTCGGATGAGTACTCACGTTTGCATTATTTTCTTTTTCTCCCCATATCCTTTTGACGCCTCCAGATGACGGAGCCCCTGTGTCAGATGCCCCAATCGACGACCACTTCTACTACCCGCCCGGCGAGTACTACTACTATGAGGAGCCGACTGACGACCAAGAGTAGGATTCGGAGGGTCCTAGGCAGGAGGCCTTTGCCTTTCGATCGTAGAGTTTTAATTTGCCCCGCCTTCTAAAGGCTTATCTTCATTTCTGTAATATATCTGTACCCAGATATCTGATTCTTCCGCTGACACTTGTATGCCATCGAGCTATGTATTCGAGCCCTTGAGGCCCTGGCTTGTAATATTAAGCTTGTATGACTTTATTTATGTTTTAGAGTTGTGTTGTGATATCTTCAAGTGAGTCCTTAGGCTTGATCGTGTGCATTTGCGTGTATGGTTAGTGTACGATTAAGCCGGGATCGTCACAGAACCGACACCGGGGGTACGCGGTGCTCGGAGTTATCCGCCATAAGGATCTCGGCGGTCGACTCGATGCTCTCGGACTCGGACTCCTCCGAGGAATCGCCGAGTGATCCATTCGAGAGGTCGAGGGCGGGCTCGTCGAACTCGATAGCCACCACTTGTTCCGCTGCCACCTGAGTGGCGACAGCGTGCTTGATCCAGCGCTGCAGCCGCGAACGCCCAGAGCGTTTGCGACGACGTAGAACGGTGGGATGGGCAACCACTCGGTACGGAGCGGAGGGCTGTCGGAGAAGGACTCCGTAGGAAGAAGCTCGGAAGTGCGTCGCGCCACGGGTGGACAACGTCTCCATGTCCAGCGGGGCTTCACGTAGCCACGCTGAGTCGTCGGCGATGAAGGAGATCGTCCCGAAGCGAATTTCGCCACCGACTGACATGATGATGATGAAATCCACCTACACCGTGCAGTTTTGCTAGACGCCTAGCCACACGGTGGGCGCGAACTGTCGGGGTTATGATACTGACAATGTGTACTAGGGGTACGAATAAGGGGTAGAGTCTAGCTACGGTGTATGTGTAACACACGGTGTTTAACGAGTTCAGGCCCCTCACTCGGTGGAGGTAAAAGCCCTACGTCTCGTGCCCTGAGGCTTGCTTTCATATGATAGATAGGATTACAGAGTTGAACCTGCCCGGCTATGGAGAGGGCTGGGGCTTATATAGAGTGCACCGCAGCCCCATGTCTCCCACGCCGCCGGGGCCATTAATGCCATTGAATGAGGCAGTTACTATTGTAATGAGTCTATAGTACAAAAGTTACAGGTAACGGTAGTTATAACTCTATTTAGTGGACGATTTAGGATTCCTCGACCGTTGCAGCTCCCACGACACCTTCTTGCCCTGTGTGTCGGAGTGGTTGATCGTCCGCCGAGTGACGTGTGGTTGTCCGAGTGCTGCAGGTCCGTCCGAGTGATCCTCCTGAATTATGCATCCGAATGCTGGCATGGTCCAGGGATATACCTATGATGGTGATGGGCCCCATGTGGATCCAGAATGATGGGTCCTTGACCCTACCTGTAATAGGTGACCACATCATCTAGCATCATCAGAGGGCATGTGGAGATTTGTCTCCGACTGGGACTCGATCGGCGTTTGTCTTCAGTGGATTCACCTGGATCCAGTCTTTGTACATATGTGTTTGTGTGTCTTCAGGTTAGATCCTTCCGGTCTAAGCTTCTCTTCATCGACGGTGGCTGTTGTTCTGACGCGCTGGTCCTCTTGGGCCTTAGCACGACGACTTCCCGACTGTCTACTACGACAAGGTTTGTCCGGCTCCGACGATGGAGGGGCTATGAAGGCGGCACGCCTTCGCCTCGCTGCAGTGATTGTAGTCGTCGTAGGTGGTCTACGGACCTGAATGTAACTTTTACTTCTAGTGTTTTTTTACTGCATTGACAGTTGATGAATACTCCTAGATATGAAATTTTTCTCGCTAATAAATAAATAAAGTGTTGCATGACACCACACGTATGTTACTCTCCGCTGTAGAGATGACACATAGAGTAGTAACATATTATAGAGATAGTCTAATTAAGCCGCAACCGTAAGCCATCGATGCGGCCAGGGACCTGCGGATCCCAAGTGGTATGGAGCAATTAAAAATCGCGTCATGGCACCAGATCACGGTGTCGCGTTATTTAGTGTTGATTTTTGAGCTTATCATCGGTGGCTCAGCTCAGTAATTGACCAAATCAAGTCACAAATCACGTCGAGCGGAACTAATTAGCGGCCCTGCCGACCTGGACGTTCAATCAGGGTGCGTGCACGGGGTCCAAACAGCGTCCCGTCTGCGCGCGGTGTGCGTCCAAATACAGACATGAGCTCTGCTCGGTCGTGCAGTGCAAACTAATCACTCTTTTTTTTTTTAGGGTGCAAACTAATCACTCAAACCGAAGGAAAAGCAACGCGGTAGTAAGAAAAAACGGACCGTTGGTGGCTAGCCGGCGAGGGGTCGAGCTTGCTGCACAGTCGTTCCAGAAGGGCGGAGAACGGTCAGTGCACCTGGTCACTGGTCATTTTGTTCCTTTGATGCTGAGGTATCAATCGATGGATCGTTTTCGTGTTTGCTTCGTGGGGGCTGTGACAACGGTGGCTCGGGGTGCACCTACCAATTTCAATTTAGAGTTGTCACTATTTGTACCCGATTGAAACAAAAACGCTCTGTAAGATAGAAGTATCTATTATAGAGTACTATTCACTTATATTTTGTTTACTTTTACATCACTTAAATGATACTAATAAATTTTAATGGAAAATTATAGATGCAACTAACATATCATAACCAATGTCCATATTTTCATGTTTTTCAAGATCTTAAAATTTTCTTATGCAATATACGTTGTCATGTTGTGATCCAAATTCAAGTATAAAGAGAAAGACTAACTTGTGACAAGCAAGCGGAGCGAGACCCATCGCTGGTAGGCTTGGTACGGATCAGTAGTGACCTAGGTCACCTGTGTTATATATCCTTTGTAAGCCGTCGCACGGAATAAGTTGATCAGTTGTAAATCTCCGGTGTTTGTAACCTCCCTCGATATAGTGAAGATTTGCTGGCTGGCGCCCGTGGTTTTTTCCGCTTCGTGTTGGAGGGGTTTCCCACGTCAAATATCATGTCTGCTGCTTGTTTTCGTTCTTCGTCGTGTTGATTTGCCCGTCGTATCTCTAACATAGGTTGCACGCTCTCTAGACATGAGGTTGAAGAAAACCCACTGTCGGTTCCTATGAATTATGAGTATTATACGACCTATATCGCTCCGTGAATGTGGGGGTCGTTGACAGGAATCCTTCTAGTGATGCCATCATCTTTTAATGCGATTTTAGTGCTGGCACATGCGGTAAGAAATGATTGTAATAAGCTGTTGATTAATTAAAATAAGTGGGGGTATTTTTTCAAAAAAGAAAGAAAGAAAGGCCATATGTAGAACAAGGTTGACGTCGAGTCCAACTAATTTATAACAGAACAATGGCAGGGAGATTACGTCTTCAACAAGATACGAATGAAAGTGTGTTGCCTTTGGGTCCAACTAGTCAAGATAATTTTGCAGATTTCAACCTGTGATATGAAACAATGTTCCAATCACCATCTTGATGCAGATCTTCCAAGATATGTGAAATTCAGTACTCTACACAGAACCAACTTTGTGTCCACTGGAGATAGCTTCAAAGCAGGCTACAACTAAAACTCTTCGCGGTCTTGCAGTAGTCCAACGTGGATCCACTCGTGTAGATGGATCACACACGCTTGAGAGAGTCACCGAGCTGACCTCCTCCAAAGGAGGAACCTCTATGTACCTACGTGTCGGTGAAATGACCAAATTGGCATGCAAAAATTTTGTTGGAATAATCGGTAAGAAGAACTTATACTTACGACCTAGTCATAGAGAGAAAACAAACAAGTATACCTTTTCGTCACTTAACTGCACCAATCATTTACAAATGGTCCTTCAACTCTCTCAACTCCAAAATCAGGAAAAAGTGTAGTTACCCCGCAATCAAAATTCGATACTTTTCGTCCCTCAGAATACTTGGGGTGTTTTATGTTGAGACGATTTTGAAAAAAAAAACCCGATACAATGTATTTTTTTACTGCTACATCACTGAGTAAAGTTAAAATCTCTTCGCTTTCTCATAGTCACAACAAATTGTATGCCACTCCGCCCGTATGCCACGTTCGTGTCCACCTCTAGCGGTTCCATGCCGAGGCCATGAGAAACAACATGAAAATTCATCCCAAGTAATGAACCACCCATGGCGACGACAACACAACTCTATTTCCGACGGTGGGCTACCGAGGAGAACTATGCAATAGTGAAACCATAGAACAATACCCGAACTTCACAATTATAGTTCCGACTTCACCACGACAACCAATCCGAGCAAAACTCGCAAATATCCAAAAGAGTTGACAACCGCAACCTTTGCTGGGAGCCCGACATTGCCCACCGCTGCCATCTTTGCTATAGAAACCCCAACACCATCAATGATGTCTTCCATAGGTCCCTCTTGTCGATGCCCGGCTCCAACATGATGCCCCCAAGGAGGAAGACGACGCAAAAGCACTGCAATCATCTTATAGCATGTATCTATTGTTTCCTCTGAAGTTGCACAAAGGTGGCAGGCTGAGAGCCTCACCCCAACGATGCCATGAAGAGGGGAATACTGCTCGAAAGTGACATCATCGCTGGCTTCGGCCATGACCAGAGACAAGTCTTTCATGTGGATCAACCTCACGTTCCCCACCCCACGCATCAGCCAAGCCGCTAGCAACTCCTCACAGGCTAGATCCTGCTGGATCCAACCCGCCCACACCACTACCATGCTTGCTAAATATGGGCTGAGCTTCGGCTAGCCGCCGAAGCAAGCATGAGGCCGCATCATCTGGATCTACTGCCCGCACCGCCTCATTTGAAATTTTAACTGTAGCTTTAAAAAATTTCTAAATGTACCACCAATAGGTTTGGCCCTATATGTAATATTCTAATTTCTCCTAACCAGACATCTTTCCTAAAAGGGAGATTTATCCTGGAAAGTATTGTGGCTGCTCATGAAGTAGTTCATGCAGTGGCCATAAACAAAATGTCTGGTTTTTGCTTTAAATTGGACAATGAGAAAGCTTATGACATTATTAGTAGAGAATTTCTTTTGAAAATGCTGAGGAAGAGAGGCTTTGGTCCTAAATGGATGTATAAGCTTGAATCTCTTCTCTGCAGTGTGTCTGTAGGGGTTAGGATCAATGACACCAATAGTGATTATTTTATAGCTGGTAAAGGGGCTAGACAAGGAGACCCTGTATCTCCACTGCTGTTTAACCTGGTAGCTGATGTTTCCACTAGAATTTTGATAAAAGCTGCTAAGGAAAACTTAATTGCTGTTGTTTTCCCTCCCTCTAACCCTGCTGGAGTCATTAGCATGCAGTATGCTGATGATACTTTGCTCTTCCTGGATAAGAACCTTAACCATGCTAGGAACCTAAAGTGGCTATTATCCTGTTTTGAGCAGCTCTCTGGCATGAGAATTAATTTCCATAAATATGGTCTAGTCCCTATCAACATAGATAGGGATGAGGCTATGTTTTTTGCTCAATCCTTGGGTTGCAAGCTTAGTACTTTCCCCATTAAGTATTTAGGTGCACCCCTCCATTTTAGTAAAATTAGAAAAGAGGACCTCCAACCTACTGTAGATAAGATTATTAAAAAAGCTGCTGGCTGGAGAGGGAGGCTTCTTTCTTTTGGCAAGAGACTAATTGTAGTCCAAGCATGTTTAGCTAGTATCCCTACTTATCTTACGGGTTTCATTAAATTTCCAAAGTGGGCTATTAAACTCATTAATTCTGAGTTAGCTCATTTCTTTTGGGATGACTATGAGGGCCATCACAAGTATCATCTGACTGCCTAGAACTGCATCACCATGAAAAAGGAGTTTGGGGGGTTTGGCATCACTGACATTGGGGATATGAATTTGGCCCTTCTAGCTTCTTGGATAAGTAGATATTATAACTGTGAGGGTAAGATTTGGAAGAATATAATTGATTCCAAATACAAACCTCAGGATAGTAACATTTTTGCTTGCTCTGCCACTGGAGCTTCTCCTTTCTGGAAAGGGGTGCTCTGGGCAGCCCAAGCTGCCAAGGTTGGTTTTTCTTGGAGTATTGGGAATGGTAAGAGGGTGAGATTCTGGGAGGATCACTGGTTTGGTAATGCTACTTTGGCTACCCAATATTGGGATATATATTTATATCTTGGCCAATGAGCACAATATCACTATTGATAAGATCTGGGATGGCAACACTCTTAAGCTCACCTTCAGAAGATGTTTTACTCAGGAGCAGATTACTTTGTGGTTTGAGCTCCTAGAAATTGTTAATTCTATTCAGTTCAAAGATCAGGAGGATGCCCTGGTCTGGAATATGAATTCTACAGGGATTTACACTATTAAATCTTTCTACAAATTTATTAATTTTAGAGGGGTGCTGCCAGTTAGCTCCCCTGCTGTTTGGATTATCAAGATTCCCTCTAGGATTCAAATCTTCCTTTGGCTGTTAGTCAATAATAAATTGCTAACTAGGGATAATCTGAGCAAAAGACAGGAAGTGAGTGACCCTACGTGTGTTTTTTGCTCTGAACCAGAATCTTGCTTCCATTTATTTTGTGATTGTGTTGTTGCTGTTGAGTTCTGGAAAGCCATGTGTATCTTGACAGGAGTTAGAGGTGACATTAATATGATGTCCATCTCATCCTATTGGCACAGAGGGGATAGCTTTGCTGCGGTCAATGTCGTTCATGCAGCTGGGCTATGGGCTATTTGGAAAACTCGCAATGACATGGTTTTCAATTCTGTTTGTTGGCCTGGTTTGCAGGCTATCTGGCGGAAAACCGCGTTGAATCTATCTATGTGGGAATGCCTTTCCTCCGGTCATGCCAGGGACAAGCTGGTGTGGGCTTCGAAAGAACTGGAGATGAAGGCGAGAAGCCCCCCTCTTCTGTTGTGGCCAGATCCTGGCTGAGACGTGGGGACACTTTCTGAAGATCCTAAAAACGAGCAGCATCATCCTTCAGGCTATTGTTGGGGGAGTGATTCCTAGTTATGTAATGCAGAAAATGCTTAAACTGATTTTTAGATCTCTGAGGCTAACTTCCCTTTATCTAGTATCTTAGATTTGCGTCGCCGTAGCTTTTGTGGCATAGATGAGTACTGTGTCAGCATGCCTGCTGCTCGCCGTGTGCGTTCCCCTATAAAGCCTGGCTCTGGACAACTTTGTTTCATTTCTGCAATGGAATGGAACAGGGGCTTTGCCCTTTTATTCTAAAAATGTGGGTGATAAACTTAATGGTCAAAATAGTACAATGCATGGGTTTTTGGTCAAAAGCATGGAGACACCATCACAAAACCACTGCCAACATCCGCGAGGGACGAAAAATATTCGGGTTTGACATTGGGTAGTATTTTTTCTTTGATACAATTGTGCAGCGAATACAAATTTTTCTCTCAATAAAATATCGATGACAGTATTTTTTTTAACTAGCCCGGGGATATTATGTTTCTATATCGAAACCTGAATATATTTCAAACTGTTTTTATATAGTTCGGACAAGCGAGAAGTTGGATAGTCAGGCCACATACGTACCGCCATGCTCCTTGAAATCAGGGTGAGGTCAGAGATTATGTTTTGGATTACAATGCGAGCTTCTCGCAAAAAAATTTATTACAATGCGAGTAGCAGGACAAATTAAGGTACACATTGTTAGAGTTGTGTCGAATATTATTGTACAAGGTAGGTTACAGTTGGACTGGGTTTTGGACTGTGTGTAGATAGGATATGGAGTCGTGTCCTAGTAGGACACTTGTATCCTAGACCTCTCATATATAGCGAGGGTAGACACACATTGTAACCTATGCCAACATAATAGCACAGGCACGCAGGGGAGCCGGCGGCGTGTGCCGGCGGCCAGGGTGCGGTATTGTAGTGGTATCATGGGGAGGAGCGCCCGTAGTCAGGCCCCGGGGATGTAGCCATATCGGTGAACCTCGTTAACAAATCTCGGTGTTGTGCTCGTGTGATTGCTTGGTCCTCGATAGATCGACGGAGCGCCTCGGATTTATTCTAACAAGTGGTATCATGAGCAAGGCTTGAGAAGGCTGCAGACAATTGATCTAGTGTAGAGGAGCGAAAAGATTCGTCGAATCGATGGTGCAAAAGTCGGTTTGTTGAATCGGCAATTGTGGAAGGTCGATGGTGTGGCGTGGTTCTGTTCGGGTTCCTGGAAGCGATCAGGGACAGCAGGCTGGCGGCGCGTGCAGGCGGGTACACGATAGATCGATTCGGATCGAGGCCGGTCGAGCGACAGACTCGATTGGAAGACGACTCGGCGGCGGCGTGTTTCCTTTTTTTGCGGGGAACTTTAGAGAGCTTTATTGATTAAAGGCATTCGCTGGGCAGTCAGCCAAGAGGCTGCTGACCAGGAAGCTAGGGGTGGAGTCCAGCCAGCTTTCAGTTACATTAAGCGTACATGCACGCTTAGCACACAGATGTGCAGGACCGTTAGCGACTCTTATTACATGAGAGATATCAAAAGACAAAAAGCTAGCAGAGAGTTCTCTAATTTCAGTAATGATCGATGCTACAACTGAGCGATCAGTGTAGCTAGAGTTCCAGAGGTTTACTGCCTCAAGACAGTCGGTTTCCAGTTGCACGTGCGTGTATCCTCGTAGCTTGGCAAAAATGGCGCCCTCCCGCAGAGAGAGCACTTCGGCAATGAAAGGATCCGTGACCCCCAAGTGGGGTTTGCACCATGCACCCAGGAAGGCCGATGAAGAGCGGGTGACGCCTCCCACACCCGCATTACCAGCATCAAACTGGATTGCAGCATCTGTATTTATCTTGACATAGCAAGTCTCGGGAGGCCGCCAACCATGGCCATGCAGAGGTATGAAACTCTGCCGGGGGATGTCCAGCAGCGCCAGGTCCTCGCGAATGCGTCGAACCGAAGTAGCTGGGTCGATGAACTCTTGATCATGTGTCCTCCTGATTGTAACACCCCATGTATTAAGCTACAGTGAGCACCCTTTTTTATTATGCCATGTCATCATGATCAACAGTGCTTAATCATCATTAGTAACATCTCTCATTTCATAATTCAAATTCAAATGGAAATTCAAACTTAAAGTAAATATAAAAGTTATTCAAATCCAGGAACTAAAATGTCCATCATGTTGCAAATATTCCCAAGGCATTTATAAAAATAGCAGCAACATTAATTAAATTAATAAAGTAACTCTAACAGCAAGAAACAGCAACAAAATAGAAGTGTTTATTCCATTTTATTTAATCTACAATTAATATGAAATCCGATTGCCTCCTAACCATTTTAAAACAGTGGTAAATATTGCATAGCGTTTATTTTGGAAAGTATCATATTTTGCAAAAGTCATTTGAAATAAAAACAAAGGACAAAACATAAAACAGAAAACAGAAAAACAAAAATAAGAAAAGGAAAAAGCCCACTGTGGCTGGGCTCTAGTCTACAGTGCCGGCCCAGCCCACTCCCCATCTCGTCCCCCTCCTCTATGCACCTCTGCGCGCCGCTGTCGCCCGCACCGCACGCCGCGCCCGGCCCCCCCTTCTCTCTGCTCGACACCGCGCCCGCCGTGGAGGGATAAGGACGCCGCCCCGCACTCCCCTGACCCCCTCTAGTTCCTCTCTCTCCCTTCCTCCCTTGCTCTCCACCTCCAACCGAGCGCCGCCATGGGCGAGCTCCATTGAGCTCGCCGCCACAGAGCCCCGCTCGCCCTGCCGCCGCAACAGAACGACTCGCCGGCCTCGACTACGTCGGTTACACCGACTGAAACGAGCCGGGAGCCCTTGGTTCAACGCCGGCGACCCCGTCTTCCTTCTCTGCCCCGCCGGACTCCGTCATTGATTCCGGCGACCTCAAGCCTCCCCCGAGCCCATTACGCTCATCTGCAGGCTCCCTGTGAGCACCCCTACCTCTCCCCTCTCCTCTCTCCCTCTCGGTCGTTCCCTAGCCGTTCCCCATCGTGCCCGATCCCGTCACCGCGCGAGCTCATCGCCGGCATAGCCACGGCGACCATTGGGCCTCATGCCTGTGCCCGTTCTGCTCACCCTCGCGTGTAGAGTCCCCCTGGCTGCTCCGTTAGCTCGCGCGCACGCCATAGCAACAATCCCAAGCTCCACCCGAACACCATCGCCGCCGACGAGGTCGAGCCGCTCATTTCCGGCCACCCCAGCTACGGCCACCTCCACGGATCGACGCGGCTCGGTCTCAGCCTTCGAACGCAAGAAGAACCACGCAAATTTATACCCTGTAGCGCTTTTCCGAGCTCGCTGGAGTTCCGCCACCGCTCAGAGCTCGCCAGAGAGCTCCGGCGGCCGGCGCTGACCTGACCCCGGTGGGGCCCGCCCCTGTGCCACTGACCGATGGCCCGGGGCCCCCTGTTGACCAGTTGACCAAGTCAACTGTACTGACTGGGCAGGCCCCAGTCAATGACATACGGGCCCCACCCATTAAACCAATTTAATTAAGTGGATAATCTGTTAATTAGTTAATTAAATCACTAATTAGTCACTGACCAATGGGCCCCCGTTAATTAGTTAGGTAGTTAGATTAGTTAAACTCAGTTAGTTAGCCACTGAGTATGACAGGTGGCTCCCGCAGGTCAGGTTTGACTTGACTCAGGCGGTTTGACTGCTGACATCATAGTGACATCATGCTGACGCAATAATCCATTTCTGTTAATTAAAATAAATCCAGAAATTAATCAAATATTTAGAAATTCATATAAAATAATCCGTAGCCCATATCGAATAACTTTGTACATGAAAGTTGCTTAGAACGACGAGACGAATCCGAATACGCGGTCCGTTCGTCCGCCACACGTCCCTAGCATGGCGAACATGCAACCGTCCCCCTCCATTTCCTCTGTCCGAAAATGCCGAACTTCGGGAAAACATTCCCGGATGTTTTCCCACTTCACCTATATCGTGTAGCACCGCGTCAGAACACCCCTAGCTCTGCGTATTGTCATGTCATGCTCTTGTTTGCTTTATATTTACTGTTTCTTCCCCCTCTTCTCTCTCGGTAGACCCCGACACCGACGTCGTCCCCGAGGCCAACGCAGCTCCGGAGATTGACGACCCCGTTGACGACCTTGACTTTGCCGCCGAGCAACCAGGCAAGCACCCCCCCCTTGAGCATACCGATATCGCCTATTCTTTCTCTCTCATGCTTGCATTAGAATTGCTACTACTATTGCTTTACCTATTCTGATGCATAGCCTGTTTATTGTAACCTGATATTGTAACCTTACCTACTTATCCTAAACTGTCTAGTATAGGCTGGGTAGAGACCTATCAGTGACCCCACTTGTCCCGATTGCCCCGCTGGATTATCAGAAGACTCGACGACCAGGCCCCGGCACCGCACCTCACACCCCTTTTATCTGTACGACACTGCAGCATTACTATCGAGTGCCGAGGGTGATACCTCGTAAGCACTTCCGATGATAACTCTGCGGAGTAGTTACTCGGTCATGGTCATCGAGGGTGATTCCTCCTTCACCACTTCCGGTAACGATCCTGTCGTGCAACACATCAAGTGTGAATCCATCGAGGGTGATTCCTCCGAGTTCACCTTGATGGTTACATCGAGTAGGAATCCAACGAGGGTGATACCTCGGATTCCCTTGATGTTATGGACACACGGATAATTGGACTTTACACTGTTACTTGGAAGGCGGATCGACCCTGAGGGGTACCCGCGAGTGATATGGAGACGGGTTGACCTAGATGGTGCCCGAGTGATGAATACGAGGCATGGCCGGGCATTCTTAGCCCTTGCCGCAAGTCCTCGAGACGGGGCGATGGGGTCACATCGATCGTGAGTCTCTGCTCGTTAGCGCACTACCAACACACTTCGATTTGGATATTTGATCTGAGTGGGCCTCTGGCCCGATAGCACTAACCATCACGCGGGAAAAGTTATGGGCACTCTGCATCATAGCATCAGCCAAAAGCTCTGTCAGACGTCCAGTTCAGCAGTGTGGCATGGAGTGATTGGCGCCATTCACAACAGAGGTGGTGCTTGGATCTGAGTCATGTGCGCAACGACCCGGAGGGCGAGGGGCGATGGCCCAAGACCCCCGAGCGCTTAGGATGTAGACCGACGGGGACCTCTCGGCTGAGCTCTAGGTAGGGTTGCGGTGTATCGTTTGGCCGAGGCCGGGCATGACCCGGAAAAGTGTGTCCGGCCGGAGTTAAGCGAGTGTGGTGGGTAAGTTGGTGCACCCCTGCAGGGAAGAACTAATCTATGCATAGCCGGATCCTCGGTAACGGATATCTGATGTTTTAAGGGCCTATCTGTGTTTTCTTTTATATCTGTACTCAGATATCTGATGCTTCCGCTGACGCTTGTATGCCATCGAGCTATGTATTCAAGCCCTCGAGGCCCTGGATTGTAATATAAAGCTTGTATGACTTTAATTATGTTTTAGAGTTGTGTTGTGATATCTTCCCGTGAGTCCTTAGGCTTGATCTTGTGCATTTGCGTGTATGATTAGTGCATGATTGAGCCGAGGGCGTCACAAGTTGGTATCAGAGCCGATTGCCTGTAGGAACCCCCCTTTCCAACTTCTTGGCCGAAGTTGAGTCTAGTGGTCCAAAACTGTTTTACTAACTTGGCTGTGTGGCTTACGGGCCCACGTCGCCAATTGGGCGGTATTAGGATCTTTTATTCCTCATCTATACTCTGGGACTCTGATCTCTCTTCTATTCGGGTTAAAATTTTACTAACACCAACATTAGGTTCTCCTGATCACATCCACTCGGTGTTCTGAAATATCACTCCTTCCTGCGAGATTGTGAGCCAGGTCCTGCTTACAGGATCCTTTTATCGAGGGCACCCTGTGTTGTCACTTGCAGATTCCTCGGCCCAGCAGTTTTCTCCGACATGATGTAGCCTTTGCTATGTCACGTTGTTGTAATCCTCACCGCGTGCCTGCGCGCCGCCTAGTTTGTCTAGCTGCGAGCGATCCCGAGCTCGTACTATCCGTTTGAATCCAACTCAGTGCATGGATTGGTATGTCTTTAACGACTACTATCATATCTCTAATGCCTTCTTGTTCATCACTCATGTTACATCATGAATGACCTCTTACACATGCAGTTTTTCTTGCTAAACTGCCCCTGTTAATTTGGCAGGATGGCTGACGATCCTCCACCTCCACCCTATATTGCCGCAATGATGCTGCAGTTTGAACTCAACCGTCAGCAGTTTGAGCTCAACCGTCAGTTTATGATTGGAGTATTGGCTCAGTTCCCAACTCAGAATGCTCAGCAACAGAATGCTCCAATAACTCTGCCAGAATTTGTGCGCCTCAATCCATCCATTTTCCGCAACTCCACCAATCCTATGGATGCTGATGATTGGCTTTGTGACATCCTGTTTGAGATGGATTCAGCTAATGTTGCCCCTGACAGTTACGTCACCTTTGCGACATTCCACTTAAAGGGTCCAGCTGCTCAATGGTGGGAAAGCCACAAGGGTATGTTGTCTGCAGAGACTGTAACCACTTGGCAGGAATTTCAGTCAGCTTTTCGTGCACGGTACATCCCTCCAGGTCTGCTCGACCACAAGAAGTAGGAGTTCCGCAAACTCTCACAGGGCATAATGACTGTGGATGAATATCAGAGGAAATTCCTTGAATTATCACGCTATGCTGCGGATGACGTCGACACTGACACTCGCAAGCAGGAGAAATTCCGTGAAGGACTGCGTACTGATATAAACCTCGCACTTGTTGCCCTTGATTGTGAGGACTTTGCGACACTTGTCAGTGAAGCCTTTCGAGCTGAAACTGGTCTGGCTAAGTACCAGGAGTCGCTCAAGCGCACTCGTGATGTTGGCTCATCCTTGGGTCAGCCTGTTCAGAAAGGTCGAGTGTGGATTCCGCACAATGTTCATCACCGACCTGCCCCTTGTACCCAGGCCATCTTACGCTGCACCTCGTCTGCCTCCACCACCAAGACAACTGAACATTGCAAGTGGACAGCCCAATGTTGATGTTTCTTCCCATAATGATGGTTTGTGCCACCAGTGTGGACTGCAAGGGCACCGTACTATCAACTGCCGTCAGAGTCAGCCTCAACACGCATCACGTCCTTCTGTTGGTTGCAGGAAGAGCCGTCGAAAACATCCTTCCAGGAACGTTGAAACCAGACCACCTGCTAATCAGCTTGTTCATGTCAACCAAGTCAACATTGAAGAAGCTCGACAGGACCCCAAAATTGTGATGGGCACCCTTCTAGTGAGTTCAATCCCAGCTTCCGTCCTCTTTGATTCTGGAGCATCGCACTCCTTCATGTCTGAAAGTTTTGCATGAAGCCATGAAATACCTTTCGAGGAGATGTCCACTCCATTAGTAATCCAGTCACCTGGGGCTTATTGGCAAACTACCATGGTAAGCCACGGTAACCACATTGTGATTGGAGGATTGATGTTCCCCGCTTCTCTCATTGCTCTCAAGACCTCCAACATAGACATTATTCTGGGTATGGACTGGTTGAAACCTCATAAAGCTTTGATTGACTGTGCCACTGAATTAGTCCGCATCACACACCCTTCCGGCCAAACCGTCAGATACTCAGCTCGAACAGTTCAGAACGCCGAAGCTCAGATTTATGCTCTGAATGCGTTGAATGCTTCACCTCTCGAAGGCATCGAGAACATTCCCGTTGTTCATGATTTTCAAGACGTCTTCCCAGAGGAACTTCCAGGAATACCCCCTGCTAGAGCTGTTGAGTTCGTCATCGACTTGAAGCCTGGCACTACCCCTATTGCGAAGCGCCCTTATAACATGCCTCTGCACCACCTTCTCGAGCTCAAGGAAGAGATCGACAAGTCACTTAAGAAGGGTTTCATCCGCCCCAGTTCCTCTGCCTGGGGAGCACCTTCACTCTTCGTTAAGAAGAAGGATGGAACTAACCGATTGGTTCAGGATTATCGGCCCATTAACCAAGCCACAATCCAGAACAAGTATCCGCTTCCCAGAATCAACGATCTGTATGATCAACTTGCTGGTTCCTCAGTATTCTCTAAGCTTGATTTGAGATTGGGATACCACCAGATCCGAGTTCGTGAAGAGGATATTCCGAAGACAGCATTCGTAACTCGCTATGGTTCTTATGAGTACACTGTCATGTCCTTCGGCTTAACCAATGCTCCAGCAACCTTCTCCCGTCTGATGAATTACATCTTCATGGATTATCTCGACAAATTTGTCGTGGTATATCTAGATGATATTCTGGTTTATTCAAAGAATAAGGAAGAACATGCTGAACACCTTCGTCTTGTTCTGAAAAGGCTCCGAGAACACCAGTTGTATGCCAAATACTCCAAATGTGAATTCTGGCTTTCTGAACTAACCTACCTTGGTCATGTGATTTCCAAAGATGGAATTGTTGTTAACCCGGAGCGGGTTCAGGCTATTCTGGATTGGACTCCTCCGAAGAACGTCAAGCAAGTGAGAAGTTTTCTCGGCCTTGCAAGCTATTGCCGTCGATTTGTCGAGAACTTTTCCAAGATTGCTAAGCCCCTGACTGATCTGCTTCACAAGGGCGTTAAGTTTGAATGGACAGACAAATGTCAGGAAAGTTTCCAGACCCTCAAAGCCAAGCTAACATCTGCCCCAGTACTTGCTCCTCCAGATTCCCGCAAAGACTTTGTGATTTATTGTGACGCATCCCGTGAAGGATTAGGCTATGTCCTAATGCAAGAGCGTAAGGTGATTGCTTACGGCTCTCGACAGTTGCGTCCGCATTAAGAGAACTATCCAGTACATGATCTAGAACTAGCTGTTGTCATCTATGCATTGCAGTTGTGGCGACATTACCTTCTCGGTAATCGTTGCGAGATCTACACGGATCATAAAAGTCTGAAGTACTTGTTCACCCAACCATCTCTAAACCTCCGTCAACAAAGATGGATGGAGACCATTACGGACTATGATTTGGGTATTTCTTATACCCCTGGCAAGGCTAACGTGATGGCTGATGCCTTAAGCCGCAAGTCCTATTGCGACAACCTCATGGTTAGGCGAGCTCAACCTTGTCTTTTTGAAGAACTGTGCAAGCTGAATCTGCGTATTGTTCCACAGGGTTCTCTTAATAACCTTGTGATACAACCAAATCTTGAGAAAGCTGTTAAGAATGCGCAAGCTAAAGATGCTGAAGTTGATCTGATGAAGAAAGATCTTCACCTGGAAAAGTACAGGGATTTCTCGCTGTCTGGAGATGGAACCTTGTATTTCAGAAACCGCATTGTCGTACCTCGCTACGAACTCATGACTGACAAGGTCATGAAGTAGGCACATGATACCCCGCTGTCTATTCATCCGGGTAGCACCAAGATGTATCGTGATCTTCGTCAAAGGTACTGGTGGTCTAAAATGAAGCAGGATATTGCTCGCTATGTTGCTGAATGTGATGTTTGCCGTCGCATTAAAGCAGAACATCAGAAGCCTGCTGGAATTCTGCAACCGTTACCTATTCCTTTATGGAAATGGGATAAAGTTCAACTGGATTTCATTACCGGCCTTCCCAAGTCACAGAAGGGTCACGATGCTATTCTTGTCGTTGTCGACCAACTCTCCAAGCTTGCACACTTTCTGCCTGTCAAGGAAACTATCACTGCTAGTCAGTTAGCAGAGTTGTATATCTCTAGAATTGTATCACTCCACGGTATTCCGAAGGAGATCAGTTCGGACCGTGGCGGTCTTTTCACCTCAAAGTTCTGGGAAAGCTTCCAAGAAGCTATGGGAACTCATGTCACCTGGAGTTCAGCTTATCATCCCCAATCCCAAGGCCAAGTCAAGTGAGTCAATCAGGTTCTTGAAGACATGCTTTGGGTTTGTGTTATTTCTTTCGGCAAGAAGTGGGAAGAATCACTCCCGTGTGCCGAGTTCTCTTATAACAAAAACTATCAGGCTAGCTTGAAAATGGCCCCCTTCGAAGTACTCTATGGACGTAAGTGTCGAACCCCTCTGAATTGGTCAGAAACTGGGGAACGACCGCTCGTGGGTCCGGATATCATTCAAAACACCGAAGAGCAAGTCCGTATCATTCGAGAAAATCTCAAGGCGGCTCAGGACCGCCAGAAGAGCAACTACGATCGCAAACGATGGGGTTTGACTTATCAACCTGGTGATCAAGCTTACCTTCGTGTCACTCCTATGAAGGGCACACACCGTTTTCGAATCAAGGGCAAGTTAGCTCCACGCTACATTGGTCCTTTCCGCATTGTTGCTAGACGTGGTCAGGTGGCATATAAATTGGAGTTGCCGTCGCAATTCTCTCATATCCACGACGTCTTCCATGTGTCGCAACTTCGTCGTTGCTTCAAGGAATCTCCGCACCGCGTAGTGGATCACGAGATGCTCAAACTGCAAGATGACCTATCTTATAAGGAGCATCCAATCCGCATTCTCGATGAAGCTGAACGTCGGACCCGTCATAAGGTTACCAAGTTCCTCAAAGTGCAGTGGTCAAATAATACTGAAGATGAAGCCACTTGGGAACGCGAGGACAACCTCCGTGCTGAATACCCCGATCTTTTCCCTTCTACCTCTTAATTCTCGGGATGAGAATTCTTGTTAGTGGAGGAGATTTGTAACACCCCATGTATTAAGCTACAGTGAGCACCTTTTTTTATTATGCCATGTCATCATGATCAAGAGTGCTTAATCATCATTAGTAACATCTCTCATTTCATAATTCAAATTCAAATGGAAATTCAAACTTAAAGTAAATATAAAAGTTTTTCAAATCCAGGGACTAAAATGTCCATCATGTTGCAAATATTGCCAAGGCATTTATAAAAATAGCAGCAACATTAATTAAATTATTTAAGTAACTCTAACAGCAAGAAACAGCAACAAAACAGAAGTGTTTATTCCATTTTATTTAATCTACAATTAATATGAAATCCGATTGCCTCCTAACCATTTTAAAACAGTGGTAAATATTGCATAGCATTTATTTTGGCAAGTATCATATTTTGCAAAAGTCATTTGAAATAAAAACAAAGGACAAAACAGAAAACAGAAAATAGAAAAACAAAAATAAGAAAAGGAAAAAGCCCACTTTGGCTGGGCTCTAGTCTACAGTGCCGGCCCAGCCCACTCCCCATCTCGTCCCCCTCCTCTGTTCACCTCCGCGCGCCGCTGTCGCCCGCACCGCACGTCACGCCCCGGCCCCCCTTCTCTCTGCTCGACACCGCGCGACCCCGCGCACGCCGTGGAGTGATAAGGACTCCGCCCGCACTCCCCTAACCCCCTGTGGTTCCTCTCTCTCCCTTCCTCCCTTGCTCTCCACCTCCAACCGAGCGCCGCTATGGGGGAGCTCCGTTGAGCTCGCCGCCACAGAGCCCCGCTCGCCCTGCCGCCGCGACAGAACGAATCGCCGGCCTCGACTACGTAGGTTGCACTGACTGAAACAAGCCGGGAGCCCCTGGTTCGACGCCGGCGTCCCCATCTTCCTCCTCTGCCCCGCCGGACTTCATCATCGATTCCGGTGACCTCAAGCCTCCCCCGAGCCCATTACGCGCACCTGCAGGCTCCCTGTGAGCACCCCTACCTCTCCCCTCTCCTCTCTCCCTCTCGGTCGTTCCCTAGACGCCGTTCCCCGTCATGCTCGATCCCTTCACCGCGCGAGCTCTTCGCCGGCATAGCCACGGCGACCATTGGGCCTCGTGCCTGTGCCCGTTCTGCTCACCCTCACGCATAGAGTCCCCCTGACTGCTCCGTTTGCTCGCCTGCACGCCGTAGCAACAATCCCGAGCTCCACCCAAACACCGTCGCCGCCGACGAGGTCGAGCCGCTCGTTTCCGGCCACCCCAGCTATGGCCACCTCCACGGATCGACGTGGCTCAGTCTCAGCCTTCGAACGCAAGAAGAACCACGCAAATTGATACCCCGTAGCGCTTTTCCGAGCTCGTCGGAGTTCCACCACCGCTCAGGGCTCGCCGAAGAGCTCCAGCGGCCGGCGCTGACCTGGCCTCGGTGGGCCCCACCCAGGTGCCACTGACCGATGGGCCCGGGGCCCCCTATTGACCAGTTGACCAAGTCAACTGTGCTGACTGGGCAGGCCCCAGTCAATGACATACGGGCCCCACCCCATTAAAAAATTTAATTAAGTGGATAATCTGTTAATTAGTTAATTAAATCACTAATTAGTCATTGACCAGAGGCCCCTGTTAATTAGTTAGGTAGTTAGATTAGTTAAACTCAGTTAGTTAACCACTGAGTATGACAGGTGGTCCTGCAGGTCAGGTTTGACTTGACTCAGGCGGTTTCACTGCTGACGTCACAGTGACATCATGCTGATGCAATAATCCATTTCTGTTAATTAAAATAAATCCTGAAATTAATAAAATCTTTAGAAATTCATATAAAATAATCTGTAGCTCATATCGAAAAACTTGTACATGAAAGTTGCTCAGAACGACGAGACGAATCCGAATACGCGGTCCGTTCATCCGCCACACGTCCCTAGCATAGCAAACATGCAACCGTCCCCCTCCGTTTCCTCTGTCCGAAAATGCCGAACTTCGAGAAAACATTCCCGGATGTTTTCCCTCTTCACCTATATCATGTAGCACCGCGTCAAAACACCCCTAGCTCTGCGTATTGTCATGTCATGCTCTTGTTTGCTTTATATTTATTGTTTCTTCCCCCTCTTCTCTCTCGGTAGACCCCGACACCGACGTCCCCGAGGCCGACGCAGCTCCGGAGATTGACGACACCGTTGACGACCTTGAGTTTGCCGCCAAGCAACCAGGCAAGCACCCCCCTTGAGCATACCGATATCGCCTATTCTTTCTCTCTCATGCTTGCATTAGAATTGCTGCTACTACTACTTTACCTATTCTGATGCATAGCCTGTTTATTGTAACCTGCTATTGTAACCTTAGCTGCTTATCCTAAACTGTCTAGTATAGGCTGGGTAGAGACCTATCAGTGACCCAACTTGTCCCGATTGCCCCGCTGGATTATCAGAAGACTCGGCGACCAGGCCCCGGCACCGCACCTCACACCCCCTTTATCTGTACGACACTGCAGCATTACTATCGAGTGCCGAGGGTGATACCTCATAAGCACTTCCGATGATAACCCTGCGGAGTAGTTACTCGGTCATGGTCATCGAGGGTGATTCCTCATTCACCACTTCCGGTAACGACCCTGTCGTGCAACACATCAAGTGTGAACCCATTGAGGGTGATTCCTCCGAGTTCACCTTGACGGTTACATCGAGTAGGAATCCAACGGGGTGATACCTCGGATTCCCTTAATGTTATGGACACACGGATAATTGGACTTTACACTGTTACTTGGAAGGCGGATCGACCCTGAGGGGTACCCACGAGTGATATGGAGACGAGTTGACCTGGATGGTGCCTGAGTGATGAATACGAGACGTGGCCGGGCATTCTTATCCCTTGCCGCAAGTCCTCGAGACGGGGCGACGGGGTCACATCGATCGTGAGTCTTTGCTCGTTACCACACTACCAACACACTTCGATTTGGATATTTGATCTGAGTGGGCCTCTGGCCCGATAGCACTAACCATCACGCGGGAAAAGTTGTGGGCACTCTCCATCGTAGCATCAGCCGAAAGCTCTGTCAGACGTCTAGTTCAGCAGTGCGGCATGGAGTGATTGGCGCCATTCACGACAGAGGTGGTGCTTGGATCTGAACCATGTGCGCAACAACCCGGAGGGCGAGGGGCGATTGCCCAAGACCCCTGAGCGCTTAGTATGTAGACTGGCGGGGACCTCTCTGCTGAGCTCTAGGTAGGGTTGCGGTGTATCGTTTGGCCAAGGCCGGGCATGACCCGGAAAAGTGTGTCCGGCCGGAGTTAAGCGAGCGTGGTGGGTAAGTTGGTGCACCCCTGCTGGGAAGAACTAATCTATGCATAGCCGGATCCTCGGTAACGGACGCTCGGAGTTGTATCCCGATTGATACAACTAGAATTGGATACTATGGCTCTGGGATTGCTTCTCGCAGGGAGTCAAGAAGGGATCTCAAGATGAGGTTGCTGACAGTATGGCTCTGGGATTACTTTCTCGCAGGGAGTCGATAAAGGATCTCTGGGTGAGGTTGAGACTTAATGATACTACTACTATATATTGTACTAATCTACACTCTTCTAATGCTGCAAGACCGCTGAAGATGCTAGTCTTCGATAGGACTAGGCCTTCTCTCTATTCTGGCATTTCTGCAGCCCAGTCCACATATACAGCCTTTCTTTGATAATGTTGCATATGTAGTGTAGATCCTTGCTTGTTGAGTACTTCAGATGAGTACTCACGGTTGCTTTACTTTCTTTTTCCCCATCTATCCTTTTGATGCAACCAGATGACGGAGCCCCTGAGACAGCTGCCCCCGCTGATGATCGCTACTACTACCTCGAGGGTGGTTACTACTACGAGCTTGCCGACGACCCGGAGTAGGATCGGAGGGTCCCAAGCAGGAGGCCTGCGCCTTTCGATCGTAGTGTTTTCTTTTGCCCCGCCTTTTAAGGGCCTATCTGTGTTTTCTTTTATATCTCTACTCAGATATCTGATGCTTCCGCTGACGCTTGTATGCCATCGAGCTATGTATTCAAGCCCTCAAGGCCCTGGCTTGTAATATAAAGCTTGTATGACTTTAATTATGTTTTAGAGTTGTGTTGTGATATCTTCCCGTGAGTCCTTAGGCTTGATCGTGTGCATTTGCGTGTATTACTAGTGCACGATTGAGCCGGGGGCGTCAGACTGTTGTGGGACATCCAGATGGCCCACATGGCCATGATGATGGTGGCACGGTCCTTCTCTGTGAAGCGCTGATCACAGAGTATGTCGCGTGTCCAGGTGGTGGGGTGGAGCTGTGGCAAGGAGATGTCGAAGAGTAGCCTGGCCTCCTCCCAAAAGCATCTTGCGTGAGAACAGTGCACTAAGGCATGCATCTGGCTCTCGTCCATCGCAAGACAAAGCTTACATAAGCTTGTTTCCTTTATGTGTCTGTGTTGTAGAGTCCTCTCATCTGGAATGATTCCTCGAATAACTCTCCACCAGAACACCCTGACCTTGGGAACTACTTTGAGCTTCCATAGGGCACTCCACATCTGCTATTCATTCACTGATGGCCCCGCTATCTGCCCTTCTTCTAGAGCTGGACGCTCTTTCTGATTCATTAGAGCTCGATAGGCTGTTTTAACAGAGTAGATGCCGGATCTCTCGTGTGCCCAAGCATAGAAGTCCTCCCCACCACCGTGGCGTAGGGGAATGTTCAGGATCGCTTCCGCATCAGGTGTGATGAACGTTGCACGGACAAGGTCCCGATTCCAAGACCAGTTATCAGTATCAATCAGATCACTAACCATGGTGATCACCGTTTTTGGCGGCCTGAGTAGTGGTCTCATGGAGACAGTCGACGGCAACCATCGGTCCTCCCACACCGAGGTGGTAGTGCCGTCACCAATCCATTTTACAAGGCCCGCATTAAGCGCTTCACATCCAGCGATGATTGCCCTTCAAGTGGCCGAAGTAGACTTTGGTATTGTGGCCTGCATAAAATCACAATCAGGGAAATATCAACCCTTCATCACTCTGGTGCAAAGTGAGTCCGGTTTCGTCATGAACCTCCAGCCATGTTTCCCAAGAAGAGCAATGTTGAACTGTCGGAGGTCACGGAAACCCATCCCCCCCTTGATTTTTGGTGTAGCAAGTTTGTCCCAAGCGATCCAGTGGAGAGACCGTCTATCCAGAGAACTCGCCCACCAGAATTTTGCCATGTTTGAGGTCAAACCTTTGCACACTTTTTTGGTCAGCAGAAAGCATGACATACTGAAAGTTGGAATGGCCTGAACAATTGATTTGATTAAAGTTTCTCTGCCTGCACATGCAAACAGCCGTTCTGACCAACCTTGCATCTTACCCTTAGCCCGATCTCCAATATGCTCAAATGTTCCACTAGTAATCCTTCCAACTGCAGTAGGTAGACCAAGGTAACGTTCAGAAAATGCTTCAGAATGGACATTCAGAAGTTGTTTCAGACTCGCTCTGAGAGCCGCCGGTGTGTTGGGGCTGAAATATATATAACTTTTTGATCTATTCACACATTGGCCAGAGGCCTCACCATAGATCCTGAGAATGTCATTCAATCTGGCTGCACTCTCAGGGGTTGCCTTGATGAAGATTAAGCTATCATCCGCGAACAAAAGATGACTCACCCACGGCGCTCTGAAGTTCACCCTAATGCCACGATCAATGAAACTACCATAGTGATTCAACAGAGCAGAAAACCCTTCGGCGCATAACAGAAATAGATACGACGAAGCTGGGCATCCCTGCCGGAGGCCTCTCGATGGGGTGAAGTAGGGCATCAGTTCCCCGTTAACACGCACAGAGACGCGGACAGATGTGACACACTTCATGATCAATCTCACCAAGCTGCCAACAAAGCCGAGCCTCAAGAGTATAGCTTCAAGAAAATGCCACTCGACTCGATCGTAAGCTTTCATCATGTCCAATTTTATTGCACATGAGAAAATTTTCCCTTTCTTTCGCCTCTTCATCGTATGAACACTTTCAAAAGCAACAAGGACATTGTCAGTGATCAGACGACCTGGGACGAAAGCACTTTGCTCCTCGCTGATAATCTCATCCATGCAAGGCCTCAACCGATTGGTGATAGCTTTAACGGCAATCTTATAGAGAAATGGGCACAAAGCAATGGGTCAAAATTGCGAGATATTCTGTGGATGACGTACCTTCGGGATTAAAGTGATGGAAGTGTCATTTAGGCCCGCAGGTAGTTCACCACCATTCAAGAAATCCAACATCGCCGGAACTATGTCATGCTTCAGTAGATCCCAATGGCGCTGGTAGAACCCTGCTGTGAATCCGTCAACCCCGCCGCTTTAGACAGGGCCATCTGAAAGAGGGCGTCCCTGACCTCCGCTTCAACGAACGGCTTACAAAGTAGATCATTCGTAGCCGGCGTGACCCGGCTCGGTACATGCGATAATAACTCATCGCTATTGCTGTACCCTTGAGATGTGTAGAGAGCATGATAAAAAGCAAGGATCTCTTCATTATCCTCCTCACCCGAAGCACAGACTGACCCGTCGGACCACTGTAAATTAGCGATCTTGTTGATGCGTTGGCGCTGCTTAGCCTGCGCTTGAAAGTAGGTCGTATTGCGGTCTCCCTCGCGAAGCCAAGGGACACGAGACCGCTGTTTTAACCATATCTCCTCCAGCTTTAGTGCTTCTCGGAGCTTTGACATGGTAGCTTTTTCTTCGTCTGAAGGACCCCGTCCAACCGACTGACACCGCAGCCTGTCGAGCCGTTTTTGCAGCTGGCGGACTGTCCTCGTTAAGCACCCAAATTCACGAACTCCCCAAGGCGCTAGTTTCCGTTGGAGGGCATCTAGGGAATTCATGATCCCGAGCAGACTCGGCTGCTTAGCTTGTGCATGCCAGGTTTCAGTAATCAGTTGCTCATAGTCACTATGGGATTGCCAGATATTCTCATAGCGAAAGGGTTTCGAAGCATGTCTAGTAGATGGATGGCGTCGAAGATCAACCACCACAAAGCAGTGGTCGGACTCTAAGGAACACACATGGCGCACCTTGGCATGCTCGTATCTCTGTCGGAACTCCTCATTAGCGAAAGCTCGATCTAGCCGAGCCTTAACATTTGCATTTCCGGGCTGTCGGTTGTCCCATGTGCAGGGTACTCCAGACCAACCTAAATCCTGGAAAGCACAATCACTGACAACATCACGGAACGCTCTCATTTGCCACTCCGGTCTAGCTGTCCTGCTGAAATGCTCTTCCCCATATAGGGTTTCATTGAAATCACCCATACACAACCACTCTGAATGAGGCAAGTCATGTAGAGTACGTAGGAATCGCCAACTATGGTGTCTATTCTCTGCTCTTGGCGCTCCATAAAACCCGGTGAATCTCCAATTCACCGAAGTATCAAGTGCATCGCGCACCACAACATCAATGTGGGCCGAGCTATAGTTCTTGAGCTCCACTGTTATGTCTCTAGACCAAAAGAGGCCAATGCCCCCACTTAGTCCATCGCTATCCACAGCAAAACAACCAGCAAACCCTAGAGTCTGCTGCAATTTTTCAACACGTTTCCCTCGGATCTTTGTCTCCATAACAAAAACCAGAGCGGGGCCTTCTTGCTTCACAACACTGCGAAGCTCGCGAACTGCCTCGGGGTTCCCAAGCCCCCGACAGTTCCAACTTAGGCAAATCATTGCTTCGGGCAGGGCCGACTAGCGGCCTCTGCCGAAGATTCAGAGCTGGTAGGTGTTGGTTTCTTTTTCTTTGCCTCTCTCGATGTGCCATCGTCCTCATCCTTGTCATCTCCACCCCTCTGCATGGCCGCATCTGTGTGTTCCACCTCCTCAGTATCAATGGCAGTGTGGTTTGTCAGAAGGGGCATTTCAATTCTACGGTAGACTTGGGTAGGAGGCCCCCCCTTGCGTTTTGGAGCAGTCCGTTTCACTGGGGAGTTCACCTCGACACCATGCTCAGCTGCATTACTGGAGTTCCTTGTTTCATTCTTGCCGGATTTAGATTGGTGGGTTTTCGAGGAACCTTCAGAAGATGCAGGTTTCTTTTTCTGGTCCGGCGGCCGAAGACCTTTGCCAAACGGCAGATCTCCGTTTTCATCTCTCGTCCCGGGTGTCGGACAGAACAAATCAGAGTGGCCTAATCGACCACATGAGAAGCAAAAGTGGGGAATATTTTCATACTGTATGTCATATGGATCCGTAGTACCCCTCCTTGCAGAGTTGATCAAGATCCACCTCCTCAATGGCTTGGCTACAACCAGAGTGATGCGGGCGCGCAAGTAGCTTCCCCCATGATCAAAGTGGACCGAACTGGCCTCCTTGTCGATCTGCTTCGCAATCGCCTTGCACCAGGTTTCATTGCGCAGATTGAACGGAAGATTGACGACACGAGCCCAAACCTTGAGCTTATCGAACTTGAGTTCGACGGGCACATGCACTCGTCGAACGCCGACAGTATGACTGCGTTCTTGCTGATGTGCCATGGGGATCCATCCCATACACGATCTCGATCTCCCTGCGTCGCAAACTCCGCAACGAACGTCTTTTCTCCCACGATGCGGAAAACTAGACACTTAGGGTTACCCCATGCAGGTCGGAGAGCGTTCGAGATGGTCTGGATGTGGAGTAGATTACGATGCAGCACCTTCCCCGCCACCATCCACTTCTCTGGCGCCCCCTCCACGCGATCATCTAGCACCAATGGCGTCGCCTCTTCCTCTGTGATGTCGAGTTTCCCGAGCTGTTCCTCTAGGCGTGCCCTAGCCATTCTGGGCGACAGCGTTTCCCCCGCCGCCCCGCCGCCGCCGCCGGAGGGTGTCGCCATCCCTCCCACCGGCGGATGTCCGGTGCGCCCCGTCGATCCGATCCACGGGCGCCGTCAGGTCCACCAAACCCTAATCGCCAAAGCGTTAGGGTTTCCGGAAAAAAGACCCACCTGCGGCGGCGTGTTTCCAGAGGACTCGGCGATGGATCGTGTCTAGGTGGTGGCGTCACGTAGCGTACGGCAGTTCCTAATCGGTCGGTACGGTCGTCCGACGCGGGCCCAAGCGTGTGTGCTCCAAAGCGTGGAGGCCTGTTGCGGCCCAGGAGGGTGACAAGGCCCAGCCGGGCTGGTGTGCTACAAGGCAGAGCTGGTGCCGGTGCTCGGGTGCAAGGCAAAGGCACGGGCGTGTGCAGGCAATGCTGCGGCACGGTTGGATCGGTGCTACGTTGACTGCTGTGCCGGGGATTTGTTATTAAAAAAGGAAAGGAACGAAGTCCTGACGTGCATGCATGATGTCAAGGAGCATTAGCGTGGAATCAAGAAAGGGTTTTGTGGTCCTATTATGCTAAGGGTACACAGAAGGCTGCCATGAAAAGGGACAAGTTCTGGATTAGAAGTCTACGCGTACACAGGAGTTACTAGCAAATGGCAACAAGAAAAATTATGCAGAAAGTATCCGTGGGGTCAAGTTTGCATGGAGATTTTTTCTGGTGGGTCATGTTTGCGGGAAGTGCTCGGAGTGTGTACGACAAAGGACGGAAGACGTGCGTATAAGGTTCGGAGGAATCTGGAGCGCGTCATGATAGGATCATGCAAACACAGGGCGTCAAGCAATGCATTGAGATGTGCGGGGCTGGTCATGATGCATGGTGAAGCATGGTTGCAGTCGGATAATTTCGGCTGGGTCGGCCTGGACAGTCTGATGGATCGATATGGATGTTGATCAAAGCAGAAGATGGTGGTGATTTCAGCGACGATGATATAGGAGCGTGATGTTGATGGTGGCCGATTTCTGGGGCGTGGAAACACGTGGTGCAGGCCTGAGGGCTTGTGCGACTTCGACAAGACTATGGTGCAGGGTTGATTCAAGACAGTGTACACATGAGAGAGCTTGAAGTTGACGAGGCGCGGGGTGGACTGATCATCTACCATGGAGTCATGTTGAAGGTGGAGCTGGAATCTGGCGGAAGACTTCACTCTGTGCTGATGGAGGGGCTATGGCGTAAATGCATGGAGAGTCGAAGCCTATTTCAGTGGGATAGCGAGAGACACGTGGATCGGACTGGGTACCAGTGGTCTGATGGAGACGTGATACTCGGCATCGGTCAGCGATGATCGATGGTTCTCTGCAGTGGGGGTTGAGGCAGTGTGGGCTAGCTACCGGGAAGACTCGACCAGGACAGTAGAGGCACGACGCGGTGATAGCGGCGAGGCGTGCGGTAAGCACGGGACACAGCGACTGGCCAAGGCACTAGTCATCAGACATGAGGTCAGATAAAGTGTGCAGAGGATGCTGAAGCAGTGTTGACGAGTACCAGATTCAAGTTGGTGATTGGGTCTATTGGTGCCGGTTGATGGACATGAGTTGACCATGGAGAATCTGAGAAAGTGGAGGAAAGTCTGAAATTGTTAAAAGCTGAGGGAGTACATGGCCGTATATTCTGTGGTGCTCAATGCACATGGCAAAGTGCGGATGACAAATACAGAAGGAGGTGGAGTGCTATAGCTATGGGACATTTTAGAGACTATCCGGGAAAAGGGTGAGACAACTGTGAATTTGAATCAGGGTGACACAGGGCGACGGTGAAATTCCTTCAAGTTTCAGACAGACGGTCAAGAAAGAGTGGTGATGTTGAGTTCAGGTAACTCTTATATGTGGCGTCCAATATGTGAGTTGTTTACTTTCACGCAAACAGTGGTCGGTGTGTGATGGCGTTGAACGGATACTTCGGATGTTGGGAGCACAAAGTAGAGTAATGAGGAACTTATTTTTTGCTTGAGTGTTGACTGTGAAAAAAACGAGAAGGAACTACAGTTGCAGGTGGAGTCACATGAAGTCTGGAAGTAGCAGCGGTACTTGGCGTATCTCAAGTCCAATGTACATGGAGGTTTGGCGCATGGATGAATTCAAGGTGGTGAAGAATATTCGTCAAGGTGGAGTTTGTTAGAGTTGTGTCGAATATTATTGTACAAGGTAGGTTACAGTTGAACTTGTTTTTGGACTGTGTGTAGATAGGATATGGAGTCGTGTCCTATTAGGACACTTGTATCCTAGACCTCTCATATATAGCGAGGGTAGACACACGTTGTAACCTATGCCAACATAATAGCATAGGCACGCGGGGGAGCCGGCGGCGTGTGCCGGCGCCCGGGCGGCCAGGGTGCGGTATTGTAGCGGTATTATGGGGAGGAGTGCCCGTAGTCAGGCCCCGGGATGTAGCCATATCAGTGAACCTCATTAACAAATCTCGGTGTTGTGCTCGTGTGATTGCTTGGTTCTCGATAGATCGACGGAGCGTCTCGGATTTATTCTAACACACATTTCTTTTTTCTAAAAAAAAACACATTTCTCTATCACATGGCAAAGGTATACGTTCATGCTAAGAAAAGGCTGCACGGCAGTCCTATTGGGGGTCAGAAGATCTGCACGCCGACAACAGTGTCCGTATACTTGTTCGTTTTTCACCCTCTCAAAAACGGCACGTTCCTTTTGCCCTTTTGCTGGGACTCGTAAACGTGTTCACTTTTGCATCTTGCATGGCTAGAGGTTCATCGACCGCCGGTAGTGGTGTACTACAGCTGAATTAGTTTTGACTTTTAACAACAATTACCGCGTAAATCGTGTCGACCGGCAGGTAGTTGTGCCGTGACATGCTAGCTAAGAGCATCTACAGACATGGCAAATCCGGTCCCTCAATTGCCTGCGGACGCGTTCACATATCCGAGCTCCTATATTTCGTCGTCCACATCCACGTATCTTATATCCAAACTCCTATATTCATACTAAACCATGCAACGTTGATAAAAACTACGTAGGACATAGAAACAGCGTACAAATGCACAATCCGTTAACCAAAAGATCACAGGCGGATCTTCAAAAGATAGCCAAAGTTCACATAATACACAAAATACGACGGACAAGTTCAGACTACATCTAAAAATTTCAAATTAAGGTGAAAAAGACGGATCTTCACCACTTCCTCGCCGGCCCTTTCCTCTTCTAGTCGACGGCGCTGCTGTAGGCGTTGGCGGCTGGTGGAGGGTTGTTCGAGTCATCAGACGAGGCGCCGTGGTTGTCGCCATCGAAGTAGTCGGAATCAAAGAGGACGATCAGACCTTTGAGCTGCCGGATGACCCTGTCCTGCTGCCGCTTGAGCTTCGCCAGCCGAGCCGCCTCCGCCGCTACCTCCGCCGCCTCGTGCGCCGACTGCTCAGTGGCAAGCCGGAGCACCTTGGCGTTATTAGGACGGAGCCGCAAAGCGTCCGTCTCCATCGTCGTAAGCGAACGGCAGTAGACCCAAGCGAGGAACTACTCGTCCTCGTCGGGCTCCGCCGGAAACCCACGGCGGCGGCGCACAAACTGCTTTGCCACCTTCATCTTCCTTGCCAGTTGCCTCTCGAGGCGGCCGGCGTGCGCCTCTGATTCCGACGTGTGCGTCCGGGCCGGTGGTGTGGGCAGTAGCACCCACCGCTGCCCACATGGAGCAGCGGCCGCCGGGTCAGGGCATGATGTGGGGGGAGGCGCGGACTATGCAACCCTCACGGAGCTGCGCGCGGGCCGAGTGGGGCCAGCGCCGACGTCCTTGCTGCGCTGGCGGGGGAGAGTCGAGGTGGCAGATCCGGAACTGCCCCCGTGTCCACCTTGGACTTCTAAAGGGCAATGCGGAGGGTCAGCTCCTCGTCGATGTTGAGGTCGGAGTCGGAGCGTCTGCCGGTGCTCGACATGGTGGTCGGAGTCGTCGGGCTGGATTGGATCAGAGAAATCGGAGGAGAATAAGAGATGGAGAGGCGAGAGAGTGAGGTACGTTTTCCGGAATGGAGATATTTGTGGGGAGGGAGTGGGGTCGGGGTGGGCTGGGCTGACGTGGCAGACGCTGTCGGGCCGCCCCATATCCGCGCTATATTTGGGCTGGATATGAGGGGCGCCGGACAACCCGGGCGTTTGAGGCATGTTTGAGGCGTCCATCTGGGTCGAAATTTCGTGACTGGTCAGTGACCGAGCCGTCCACCCGGGCGTTTGATGCGGATTTGAGGCGCTCGTCTGTAGATGCTCTAAGCTAGCTCCGGAGAAATTACATGGAAGGGACGGAGACAAAGGCAAAAATGCCACACATATGTGAGAGCATCTACAGCTAGACTTAGCAAATTCGGCCCCTCAACTTCCCGCGGATGCGCCTGGACGCGTCCGCGGGCACTGACCGGACACTCCTCAATCTGTGTCCTCTATATCCGCACTCCTCATATTCTATACTCTATATCCATACTACCCATGCAACATGAAGATAAATTACGTAGATCATCACACAGACTATGAAATGGAGCTAGATATGCACATTTCGATCACCAAAAGATCACTGACGAATCTCCAAAAGATACTCAAAGTTCACACAATCCACGTACGGCAGACAAGTTCTAACTAGAGACATAAATAACTAGAAAATAACTATGCAGACGGCGGAGATTAACCACTTCCTTGCCGGGCCTTTGCCCTTCCGGTCGCCGGCGTAGTTGTAGGCGTCGGCTGCAGGTGGTGGATCATTGGAGTCGGAGGAGGAGGAGGAGCTGTGGTCGTCACCGTCTTTGTCGGAGTCATCGGAGAGGACGATGAGCCCCTTCAGCCTCCGGACGGGCCTATCCTGCTGCCGCTTTAGCTTGGCCAACCGAGCCGCCTCGGGCTCCGACTGCTCAATGGCAAGCCGTAACGCCTTCGCGTTCTTCTGCTGTAGGTGGCAAGTGTCTGTCTTCGCCGTCGTGAGCGACTGGTGGCAGACGTTCGTCCACGTTGGGCTCCACCGGCATCCCGCGGTGTCGGCGCATGGACTGCTCTCCACGTCCCTCTCTGTTGCCCGCTGCCTCTCGCGGCGGGCTGCGCGCGCCTCCAATTCCGTAGTGCGCGTGCGGGCCGGCGGCGCGGACACTAGCACCCACTGCTGCCAGCCCGGAGCAGCGGCCGGTGTGGAAAGCGGGCGGCGCGGGGTCGAAGTGGACTGCGCTGCCCTAGCGGAGCTGCGCGCGGGCCGGGAGGGGCCAGCTCCGGTGTCCACGCTGCGGCGACACTGCAGATCCAGAGTTGCCTCCGGTGTGCACCTTGGACCGCTCGAAGGCAATGCGGAGGGCCAGCTCCTCGTCGACGTCGACATTGGAGCCGGAGTGGCTGGTGGAGCTCAATATTGTGTCGGATTGGATCGAATCGGAGATGGGAGAGGTGAGGATGGAGTGAGAGAGGAGGGTGAGTGAGTTAGAGTTTCGAACGAGGAGTCGGATTGTTTTTTTTTGTTTGGAACAATCATGGGGTCGATGGTGGTGGGCCCTGCTCCCCACTAATATCCAATTAAACACTGCCGGGTCATCGTATGCGTAAGATACGTAACAACCAGTCCATAGATGTAGCATTGCTTGAGATAAATGCATGCTGTGTTTTTCACTTGCAACACTGTATAAACACATACATTACTATTGCAGGATGGTACAAACGCGACACGTGGATCGAAGACTCTTCGATCAAACTGTGTGCTATGCAATAATCATAAACGGTGTTATAATAAAACCGTCGCCAATAATACGAACTGTGTGCAATGGCGGTGAAATCAAGCACGATTCAGATTAGAATTGCGTGTGCGACGCTTGGTATACAGTTGATCCATACAAACTGCTTGCGATGAGACAAAAAATAGAAACGGTCAGCCATATGAAGATGTGTGCGATACACGGCATTCAGGTCAATCGGGTGAAATATTTTTGTTAGGCAACACCGCAGAAACGGTCGGCCAGATCAACATGTGTGCGATAGACGGCATACAGTTCACTCGGATGAACTGTTTGTGATGAGCGAAAACAAAAGAAACGGTCAATCAAATCAAGGTGTGTGCGATAGACGGCATACACTTCACACGGATGTACTATTCGCGATTAACCACACGTACATCCCTGTGCCGTCCGGCATTAAACACCTCTCCGGCTAGCGCCTCACATCCACCCTCTATTTAAACGTGGCTAGCCACCGGGCAAGAATCACACCACACCTCCGCTCTCCACCTCCTCTGTGTACCACACTCATCATGGCCTTCAGCTCCAATGTTTTGTTCGACAGCCTCTCTGACGAGCAGAAAAAGGAGCTCTCAGGCATTGCAGCGGCATGGGTCGCCCGACGAGCTAGCCAGATGCAGGCTGGCTTCGCAGCAAGCTCTCTGGAGCCGGCGCCACCGCCCTTGCCAGGCCGTCCTCGCCCGGCCAGGCTGGCAAATGCCGTCTCCTAGCAAATCCGCCACGAGCGATGGCGGCAACGTGTTTGGCAGGCAGAGAAAGAATCCATGTTCACGGAGGTTGACACGGCGGAGGAGTAATTTGACTGGGGCACCGAGACGTCGTCGCCAACTCCACGCTGGTCGCGCTCCGGCGGCAGGACGATGAAATCGATACGTTTGCGGCCACCACGGCTAATGAGGAAAAGTAGACCATGGGAGGGCACCACCGCTTGGGTCCCACGACGACCACCGCCACCGCCTACTCGGGTTATACAACCGTTCACTTGCTCGCTTCACGGGGGTGTAGGCCATGGCGACCGTCTTCCCCCACCCAAAAACCAACTCGTTTCGTGCTTCGCGACGGTGGAGTGAGGCTACTCTTCCCTTACTGCTGAAGCATATCCCTCCAGGGCCCATGACAGTCCGATGAGTGGGCTGCTGGACATAGGGAAGATATGTCGTGGGAAAGAAGATCTGCTGCGGCCAACATTAGACTAGTTTAGCCTAATCCATTATAGTTTAGTTAAAATATGTCTGAAATGTAAACGTTTTCGTCCAGTTTATATAAATACCATTCGGTTTTCATGTAATTTGTCTGGTAAGTTGAAATCCTGTTTGAAATGTATGTGATGCCTTTGAATGGCTGGCTCCGCATCCCTATCCACAAACTGATTCTATCTGGTCCACGGAAAGGGTGCGGTGTCCGATTTGCGGGTTGTTGAAGATGCACTTACATGTGCAATAGCATGCACATCTAGATGTGTCCTAGATACCCTTAAAAAAAATTCTTCAGGCTTCAGTTTCATCACGAGTTGCACGCTTGCGTTGCTGTGCTGGTACCGTACGTACGTATCAGTTAATGTGATTTCTTTTACCTAAAAAAATTTAATGTGTTTTTCATCTGTTAAAGCATCTCCAATAGTCCTAACTGCCTTATTTTAGAGCTTCACTATTTTTTTTTGGCAAAAAAGGGGTAAAAATAGGCCTCCAACAGCATCCAGATCTGTAGAATTTTTTTACTACAAGTTTAGGGTAGCTGCGAAAATACAACACTAACAGTTACAAATTTGCACCACTTGGGTTGCTGCTGCAAAACAAAAAGCAGGGACGCGAGCAGACCGCCACACTGAAGTTTTCTCACATCCCCACGAGATCGCCGCACCACCTCCACGCCGCCGCCTCCAAATCCGCCCCTCCCTATCATCGCCGCCCGCCGCATGACCCCATTCCGCCGCGCCACTGCCGCAGCTGCACCGACCGAATTCGGCCGCCACCACCGCAGCCACAGCACCCTGCCGCACTCCACCGTCATCCTCCTTGCCGCACCCGCGCCGCCGCCATGCTGCCGAATCTCAAGTCGAAGAACAACTCGGGCTTCAAGGGGGTGCGGCAGCGCGACTTCGTCCGTTTCTCCATGGAAGTCCAATGTGACAGTCCTCATTACTAGCTCGGCACGTTCAAGATGACTGGGCTCGCCACGCGATCCTACAACATAGCCGCTTGGCGGTTCGGCCAACCGCAAGAGGATATGAACTTTTCGGAGATCGCATCCCGAGTGGATGCAGAGTTCGTCGGTCCGGCGGTGACCATTGTGCCCTGCAATTAGGTGAAGAAGAAGAGGGAGATATGTATTCTTCCCGGCGAGAGCGATGCGGAGGCTATGGCGAGGTTCGTGAGGGAGAATCCACAATACGTCTAGTACGAGGCGGAATTCTTCTGGAAGCGAGACCATGAGAAGAAGAAGAAGGAGGGGGTCAAGAAAGATGACGAGGTTGGCCCCTCTACGGTGATCAACCTCGAGTCAGATGAGGAGGACAAGGAGGGGGAGGAGGAGGCGGAGTTGGACTCCTCCGATGAGGACACCATGACGCTTTGGACCTCTATCGGCACCGACTATAAGTCAGATGTGTAGTGATGTTTAGGAATCAAGTAGTAGGGTAATCATTATGTTTTATTTTAATCGTTGTAATGTTTATTAAAATGTTTGACATGAACTATGCAATGTATCCTTCAAAATTTTTTTTTTGCATGTTTGGAATTGCCCTATTTTAGGGCAGCTGTCGGTTCCCTATAGACAGTTTTTTGGTGTTGTAAATTTTACTCCAAACAGTTTTTATGTCTTAAAATAGGGCAGCTATTGGAGAAGATGCTCTTAGCGAGTCATCAGTTGTGTGCAACTTTAGTACCGGCCACATAGATTGATGACACTGCCATAGGAGGAGAGTGTACGTAGCTCGCAGAGCAATGGCCAATGATGGCGCTATACTCGCAAGCACCGAGAGAGAGAGAGAGAGAGAGAGAGAGAGGTCGTACGCCAGGAGGTGGCTTGCAAACGCCACAATTAACCACCACAGTCCACAAAGAAGAAAAGGGAACGGCGGAGAGTGGAGGAAAGCTTGCGTGCGTTGGAGAAAGCTCGACGACACGGTCGTTTCGGTGCCCGGTCACGGTCGCGAGCGTTGCGTTGCATGCGGACCATGCAGGCGCCCGGCCGTCCGTGCCGGACGGACGGCTGGCCGGAGCTCGATCGATCATCGACGCGCGTACGTACGTACCGGCCGGTCGATGCCTTCTGGTGTGACAACTGTTGCTGCACTCTGGTGCATGGCTGGTGGACGCGCGCGTAGCGACGTAGCTAGTGTATGCCGTTTACGTACGTAAGCGACGTCTACTCCTTGCATGTGATCCCGGTCGATCGGTTGGTAGCATCACGAGTTTTGCTACACCGTACCCTGGTTGGTCTTGAGTGTGGTACTATATTCGTAGCGAGTTAACAGCTGTGTGCAGCTCTATTATTGTCGCCATCTCTCACTAATCTTATGGAGATAATCTTACAGAATAAGGCAACAACATCTGATTGGTGGAGGAGGGAGCCCACTATAAAATTAGGAGGGTTAGTGGGAGATAGTGAAGAGATTAGCGCGCAGGGTGTTCGTAGGAAAAACGGCCTCAAGTATAGGATTTGTGGTATCCTCACAGGGCATCCGTACGTGTGGAAGGAAAAAGAGACCTTGCCCTTTAGTAAATTGGAACACGAAATAATGTTTTATGACTTGGGAAGCCTGTTTTTCAGACCGTGGGGTTTGACCATGCAGTTGGGGTGATCGATGATCACCAAGCAGCATGCATGCGTGTCGCAGACTCGGCCATTTGGAACGATCCGCTACCCATCCATGCATGCGTGCATGCAGATCCTTAAATTTGGCGCCATGCATGCTTGTAGCCGTGGGCTTGTCGACTGTCCCGCTCCTTTGGCAGAGCTGGAAGCTACTTCGCCCATGGCCATGGTAGGCAACCTCTCGTTCTCTAATATAAGAACATAATACACTCCATTGATCATAGTCTCGACTCTCGATCATGACATATCAAATTAACAGTTAATCATATACCACAACTACGCACAGGCGGAGCTCTCGGTAGGGCGAGGACGGGCGCCCGCCCTACCTTGATTTGCCGGGGAAGAAAATTACTTATAGGTATACGTATGCGTACTCGCTCAGGTCAATTGATAGTTCCTGAAAAAATCGTTGTGTTGTTGGGTCCTGAGTCAGTGAGCAGCGATTCTGTCCTCCAAGGTTCCAGCCGTCCAACGCAGCACGAAGCCAGCCGGAGCTTACCAAACAGCACGGAGCGGCGCGCGGAGCCGGAGGACGGCCGCAGTCGGCGCGCGGGCCGGTGGACAGCGAGAGCAGCGAGGGCGGCAGTCAGCGTCCACACCCCGCCTGCACCCCCCTCATCGACTCCGTGTTTTTTTTCCATCCATGTTTTGTTTTCTATTTTTTGTAGTCGTGTGTACACTGGTGGCTGGATATTCATAACATATTGACGAAAATTTATAATTAAAAACAGTGAGTATGTGTGATATGTCATAGTAATTACTCAGTGCTTTACAGTCATTTTTGTATGTGCTTTATGGTCTGTGATAGAAATTTGTCTGAATATTGATGACAAATTGACAATTGCTGATTAAAAACAGTGAGTGTGTGCAGGTGGCGCAGCAGCGTTGCCGACTTTGCTGGTGAAGGGAAAAGAAGATGGATATGAAGGGGAAAAGGCTAGCAAAGGCAAAGGGGAGGTGTGTAATTTTTTTAATTTTAGTGGCATTTTCAGCTAAAAGTATTTGTGTGCACTACCATTGTCTTTCGATTTTTTTTTTGTGTGATTTAGAGTTTGTCCCACCTTAGAAAATATTGGTCCTTCGAGCTACGTAGTATGAAATTCGAGTGGTCACACGTTGATCATTAATTTTGTATATTTATGAGGATTTATTTTTATTATTATATAGTAATTATGGAGAGGTTGGTGCATATGCATGTGCAATGCTCTATGCCGTTGCCATCGCAACAGATGGCGTGATATGCAATTGTATTGCATGAGAGTAACCCGCATGATTAAGTCGTTCTGTTCTGTGGCTGGAGGACGGCTAGTTGTTTAAGCCATGCGGGAATGCTATCTAAACCAAACCAAGCCGTGCACTGATTAATTAAGCTAGCACTCTAGCTAGCTCACCTAATTTAGGCTGCCTTTCTCATGCTGGGGCTAGTTAGTACTGATTCTTTAGACAATATATCTCTGCGATTGTTCACAGCAAACTGATTATATATTTTGTACTCTTCATGTACTATTGGTTAATGAAGGTAGGTCATTTAGATCCTATGATGTCATTGTTAAGATTATTGAAATCATCTAGGCTAGAGATTAACGGTAGTTTATCTTTGCTTGGAATCTGTCTAGGCATTTGAGAGAGATGAGAGGGGGAGGGATACCTTCTCCTTGGCTCGATGAGCCCGACGAGGTGGCCATGGTGGAGGGCGACGGCGGCGACGGTGAGTGGGCAGTGGCGGCGGTGCTTCCCGTCACTATTGCGCTGACCTAGATCGGTAGGTGTGTCGGTGGGGTGTACAGCTCGCGACGAACCTCGTGTTGCGTGCCGCCGCCCCCCACCTCTTTATATAGCGCAGGTGACAGGGGCCCATCAACCATAGTGGGTTGCATGGGCGCCCCCGATCAGGGTGCAGGTCAAAGGGTCCGGTGGGCCGCTGGGCCCACACGGGAGGAGATCAACCTAACATTCTCCCCCTTGATCTCAACTTTTACTTTTAACCATATACTTTTAACTTTACTTATTTCATCACAGATCAATACATATATAGAGCATGTTTCATCGTCACAGCTCAATTGCCGATAGAATTAGACAGCTACAACATACCTCGCTGTTTTGAAACAAATTCTGTTCCTTTTGGGCCTCTCATGATTCAGGAATCATAGGCTTTCCCTTAAACCCATGTCAGCTAAGTGTTCCTTGAACACATTGGGTGGTAAGCCTTTCGTAAGTGGATCCGCAAGCATATCCTTTGTCCTTATATGCTCGAGACTTATAGTGTCATCTTGGATTTTATCTTTCACAACATAATACTTTATCTCTATTGTTTTGGCAGCATTACTCGACTTGTTGTTGTGAGCATAGAATACTGCGGGCTGGTTATCACAGTACATCTGTAGCGGTTTGTCAATATAATCTACCACTTTCAAGTCGGGTATAAATTTCTTTAACCATATCGCCTGCCCCGTAGCCTCATAACATGCTATAAATTCTGCATACATCATGGACGATGCAACTATTGACTGGTTGGAGCTTCTCCACGAAATAGCCCCTCCAGCGAGAGTGAACACGTATCCTGGCGTGGATTTTCTATCATCTCTGTCTCCTGCAAAATCTGCGTCTGAATACCCTCTCTCTAGGGAATCAGATCTCCTGTATGTTAGCATGTGCTCCTTCGTGCCTTGCGCATAACCAAATGCTTTCTTTACCTTCTTCCAGTGCTCTGTGCCTGGATTCTCTTGATATCTACCGAGTACCCCGGCGATAAAAGTTAAGTCAGGGCGAGTGCACACTTGTGCATACTGTAAACTTTCAACAGCCGAAGCATATGGTACTGCTTTCATTTGATCAATCTCGTATTGGTTCTTGGGACATTGGAATTTCCCAAAACTGTCGCCCTTGACTATAGGAGCAGGTGTGGCTTTACTCGCATGCATATTATACTTTTTAAGAACCTTTTCTAAATATGCCTTCTGCGATAGTCATAAAACTCCATTTTTCCTATCTCGGTGAATTTCTATGCCCAAAACATATGATGCTTCACCAAGATCTGTTATATCAAAATTTTAGTACAAGAACTTCTTTGTTTCTTGTAGCAGACTAACATCACCGCTAGCAAGCAAGATATCATCCAAATACAAGATTAGGAAAATATATTTCCCATTTTTTAACTTTGCATAAATGCAGTTATCCTCAACATTCTCTTTAAATCCAAAACTTTTAATTGTCTCATCAAACTTTAGATACCACTGTCTAGAGGCTTGCTTTAATCCATAAATAGATTTCTTCAAACGGTATCCCATATCTTCCTTGCCTTCCATGATAAAACCCTTGGGTTGTTTCATGTAAACATTTTCTTTTAAATCCCCGTTCAGAAATGCCGTCTTTACATCCATTTGATGTGACTCTAAATCAAAATGTGCAACTAATGCCATTATGATTCTGAAGGAATCCTTACATGAGACTGGGGAAAATGTCTCATTGTAATCTATCCCTTCTCTTTGTGTAAATCCTTTTGCCACAAGTCATGCTTTATACTTTTCTACATTCCCATTAGAGTCATACTTAGTTTTGTAGACCCATTTACAGCCTACTATTTTGGCTCTTTTAGGAATATTCTCTAAGTCCCAAACATCTTTTGAACTCATCGATTTCATCTCGTCTTCCATTGCCTCCAGCGACTTCGATGAGTGAGGGCTTCTCACGGCTTCTTCATATGAAGTGGGATCACTTTCCATATGAACTATTTCTATGTTATAAACTTTATAATCAGTAGAAATAGCTGACTTTTTGGGTCTTGTAGACCTTCTAAGGGCCTCAACTTCTGGCAAATCTTCTAAAAGTGGTTGCTGCACCTCCCCCTCATGCTCAATGACGGGTTCAGTCGGCTCCTGACGGACAGGTTCCGGATCTTCTCCCATAGTTGTCATGGGTGGAGTTACAACAGGTGTTTGCACCGCAACCTCAGGGATTGTCAGTGCAGGCGCAACAGGTAGTGAGAAAAATGGCTCTTGAATCATCGGGTTAGGTGCATGCACCCTCTTCTCCTCCAGATCAATTTTCCGAGCTACCATGCTCCCCCTCATCATTTCGTCCTCTAAGAAGACTGCATGTCTTGTTTCTACAAACTTTGTGTATCTCTCTGGACAGTAGAAACGAAAACCTTTTGATCTATTAGGATAGCCAATGAAGTGGCAACTGACTGTTTTGGGATCTAACTTTGCAATATTTGGATTAAACACTTTGGCCTCAGCTGGGCTCCCCCACACCCTGAAGTGTTGTAGGGAGGGCACTCTTCCTTCCACAACTCATACGGTGTTTTGACACCGACTTGCTTGGTACTTTATTGAGAATGTGAATGGCGGTTTTAAGCGCCTCCATCCATAATCCCAATGGCAAGGTGGAGTAACTCATCATGCTCCGCACCATATCCATAAGTGTACGGTTACGCCTTTCAGCTACTCTATTTTGCTGAGGCTCGCCCGACATTGAATACTGGGCCACTATGCCAGTCTCCTGTAAGAACCTTGCAAAAGGTCGAGGGACTTGGACACATGGAGTGTGCCAACCGTAGTACTCCCCCCACGGTCAGATCTTACTATCTTTATTCTTTTATCATGCTGATTTTCTACTTCAGCTTTGAATATCTTAAATTTATCCAACGCTTCAGATCTTCCTTTGATTGGATAAATATAACCATATCGGGAGTAATCATCAGTGAATGTTATGAATGAGTCATAGCCATCCACACTTTTCACAGGAAATGATTCCACAAATGTCAGTGTGAATGATTTCTAGTGTTCCTGTGCTATGGTTTGCACCCTTCTTAATTTGTTTTACATACTTTCCTCTAATGCAATCTATGCATTATTCTAAGTCTGAGAACTCTAATGGAGGAAGAATTTCATTTTTAACTAGTCTTTCGATTCTCCCCTTCGAAATATGGCCCAAGTGTCAGTGCCATAATTTCGATGAGTCATGAGTTCTCTTTCTTTTATTTTGTTCTTTATCCGACGCAGAAACATGCTCATTCACATTACACACAGAATACATTTTTTCACATAGTGATAATAAATAAAGCTCATTGTGAAGGAAAGCAACACCCACATGAGTATTATTAAACCATATTTCACACTTGCCATGTCCAAAATGACATCCATAATGATCTTTATCCAAAAATGAAACACTAATCAAGTTTCTGTGTAATGAAGGAACATATAAAACATCTGTAAGCAGAAGCTTGAATCCATCAGCTAACTCCAGGGAGATGTCGCCGACGGCTTCAACTTCTACTTGAACTCCATTTGCAACTTCAATGCATCTTTCGCTTCTTTGCGTAGTCTGCATCGAATGGAATCCCTGTAATGAATTTGCAACATGAACGGTTGCACCTGAGTAAATCCACCAAGTAGATTTCGAAAACCGTGTATACAAGGATTCATTTACAAAGGATACAATGTTTTTACCTCTCTTTGCCATTATTGACTTTAGCCAAACAGGGCAATCTTTCTTGTAGTGCCCAGTCTGCTTACAATGGAGACATGTATCTTTGTCCACTGGAAGAGACTTTTGCTGATGCTGATATTGCGTGGCAGCTTTTCCATGTGACTTTGAAGGGGAGCCTTTGCTACTTTGATTGTAGTTCTTTTTCTTATTATCCTTCACATAGTTCAGAGAACCACCATGTGAGGTTTTAAGTCTTTCCTCTTCTTGCACACACATGGCTATAGTCTTTTCAATGTCCCATTTTTCAGGCGACATGTTGTAGTTGACAACAAAAGTGTCAAACTCTTTTGGCAGTGAAGCCATAATCAGGTGAACAGGGAGTGCAGGCTTGAGCTCCAAATCCGAATCCATGGGTTTAAGCTTAGCTGCCATGTTGCTCATCCTGAGGATGTGCTCTCTTATGCCATGTCCACCGCCTGTGTACTTTTCTGTCACCAGCTGCTTTAGCAACTGGGTAGCATATATCTTTGAAGAACCAGTGAACTGGCTCTTTATCTTTTCAAGAAACTCCCCTACGGAAGTACACTCTGCAATTGAGCCCAAAATAGCATTCTCAATTGTGTTCTTTATGAAAGCCATGCACTTTTTATTGGCGGTGAGCCACTTTTGGTTTTCGAGGGTATATGACATCTCTACTGGAGCATGTTCCCTCTTCTTTTTCTCCCAAGCAACATCATCATCTTTTGCACCTCTGACTGGCTCTGTTGGTTTGACCGGCTGTGGAGTGTCCACAACCCAGTCCACCTCAGCACAAACAAAAGCCAAGTCTACTTTCTTTCTCCATTCAGTGTAGTTGTCACCTCTGAGGGTTGGAACATCCTTGATGCAGCTCATCAAGTAGTATCCTCCTGAAAATCACAATGAAGTGAGATCATAACAACAATTGCATGCATTAATCCAACGTTGGTCAAAATTAAAACATACAAATGTTTGTGCAATTGAAACTATATCACCGTTCGGCAGAAAATAGAAATAAATGCACATATAACAACAATAAATCATGATTATGTTATTAACAACATTGGTCATAAAATAACAGAATCATAATTGTTTCAATAATTACTTTAACATGCTCTTAAAATTTAATTCATACTTTAGTTTTATTTACTTTTAAAAGAGCACTTTTATTTATTTGCAGCGGAAAAACATGAATAAAAAAATTCATGAACTTTATACTTTTCAGAAGCATTTCTTTTACTTTTCTATTTTCTAAAAAAAATCGTTGGATAATTTTGAATAAAAAAACTGGATGTAATTTGCCCAACAAAATTGGACAAAAAACAAATATAACACGGCCTGTGCTTTGCGCTGCCTGGCCCACGACCTACTCTGCGCGCGCTGTGCACGCCTGTTCTTGCCGAAAACGGCCCAGCCACTCACAGCCCGTTTGCTCGCGCGCGGCTGCCGGCCTGGTCCGCCGGCTCTGCCGGCCCTCTCTACTCTCGGCCCAACGGCCCAATCGAGGTAGGGTTTGCATCGTGGCCGTCCGCTTAATCGGATGGTCCACCATGCTCTTCGCCAGGAGAAAACCGTCGTGCGGCACCCCATCGACCGAAACCCTAGCAGCCAGTTTTTCTTTTCTTCCCTTGCTCGCCCCGCGTCTGTGTACCGCAGCGGCGGAAAAAGAGCATCGCCGGCCGCCGGCGACGGCATCGAACACCACCACGCCGCTGCGAGCCCCCCTTCCCTTTCTTCCTCCATCCTTCAACTCCGCCTGCTCGCGAGAGAGAGGCAGAGAGGCACGGCTGTGTCCCCTCTGACCCCCTGGCCGGCGTGCACCGTTGCCTACCCCTTCACCGGTCGCGCGTTCGCCTTGCGGTGAGCACGTCGCCGTCGAACGGTTTGGCCGTGGTGCCCTTTGTCCGTTCTGGTTCTTCTTCCAGATGCCTCGCTAGTCGATGCACATCGGGATCTAGAGGAACGGCGCGACACAGCGGCGGCGCTTTTTTCTGGCGAGCTTAAGGCCCTTCGCCGGTGAGAAAACTTCTTCTGTGATTAGGGTTCTTCGGGAGGGGAAAAAATTCTTTGATTTCTTTACTACCGAAAATTCTAAACCAACTCTGGTTCTAATACCATTGTTAAGATTATTGAAATCATCTAGGCTAGAGATTAACGGTAGTTTATCTTTGCTTGGAATCTGTCTAGGCATTTGAGAGAGATGAGAGGGGGAGGGATACCTTCTCCTTGGCTCGATGAGCCTGACCAGGTGGCCGTGGTGGAGGGAGATGGCGGCGACGGTAAGTGGGCAGTTGCGAAGGTGCTTCCCGTCACTACTGCGCTGACCTAGATCGGTAGGTGTGTCAGCGGGGTGTACGGCTCGCGACGAACCTCGCGTTTCGTGCCGCTGGCCCCCACCTCTTTATGTAGCGCAGGTGACAGGGGCCCATCAACCATAGTGGGTTGAGCGCCCCGATCAGGGCGCGGGTCAAAGGGTCCTGTGGGCCGTTGGGCCCACACGTGAGGAGATCAACCTAACAGTCATATGAAGCTTGACAGCAAACTGAAGAACAACCGCTCAAAAAAAAAAAAAAGCAAACGAAGAACACTGCAACTGTTATCTGATCACTTTAATTGTTTTCTTCTGCCTCTAAACTCTAGCTAGCCACATATTGAGATTTTTGCCATGGACAGTTAGGTTTTGATCATGGGTTTAATTCAACAACAGTGCGTGTAATCTAGAATGGGAATCATATTCGGTGGCGAGTGAGCTTACTGACTAATAATTCAGTGATTGACTTCCCAACGGTCCAAACTCCTGTTCTCCGAACCTAACCCGTGATCAGTCTTGATTTGATATATGCACAGAGTATTTGCCATACAGTGTACGTCAAAGAAAATGTTATGGCGCCACTAGCTAATTAGTAGTAGTACACAGTACGGTTCGTATCAAGCGACTGACTTATTAATTTGCTGGTGATCCAAATGGCGCTACCTCAAATCCAAGGTCCCCATCATGTATGTCGCGCACACACGTCGCAACCACCTTAGAAAATCCTGTCAAACTGTAATATAAGTTTACCAGCCACACACGACGACAAAGGCCGAGTACATTCAGCATGAAGGTGCATGAAAATCATGCATGCCGGTTGGTTGAAGTTTTGTGTTTCTTCATGGGAACCTTCGTGATTCGACCTCCTGTCGCAGCCTAATTAACTCCCTATAGTGCTTTCTCCGTCTCAAAATAAGTGTCTCAACTTTGTATTAAGTTTAATAAGTTGTACTAAAGTTGAGACAGTTATTTTGAGACGAAGGAAGTATGTACTACTACTAGATGGCTCATCAGTTACATGATGTAGAGGAGTTGAAACTGGACAGCCCTGTAGCTCGACCGTCAAATCAGCCAGATTTTCACCGGCTCCTCGACGTGGCGAGCGGCGGGTTGACAGGCAAAGTGTCAGCACGAGCAGGCAGCAAGCAGCCATTGTTGCGACACAGCTTGCGGCGGTAGAATTTGTCAAACAGGATAGGATAGGGAATTTGAGGGGGTGGAGATACGCTTGTCCCCCTTGGGAAAAAGGGATCAAGCTTTGCACGAGTGAATGAACGAAAGGTGGTGCATGGAGGACAAGCTCGCTAGGAGAAATGGAATAGCCGGGGGGGGGGGGGGGGGGGGGGGGGGGGGAGGGGAGGGGAGTACCAAATTATGAGATGGACAATATTGTGAAGTAAATTGCCAAACTATGCTCAAAATTTATGTTGCGATATTTCACAAAAAAGTTTTTGTTGTAATGTTGTTGGCTGGTTATAAAGGTAGGAAAAAATGTGGGTAATAGCATATTTTTATGTTTTGACTTGGATATAGGAGACTGCCAAAATCATGCCTAAGCAAAATAACGATGATTGGACTTGAGTCCTGAAACCTAAAACACATTAATTATAACTAATGCAAAGCATACCTCACTATAGAAATCTACTAGTTTGCCGCCAGGCAAGTTCAGACGGCAAAGACCATAATACAGAACACAAAACCATGAAAAATATTTCCACAAAACCATGAAAATAATTACTTGTACTTTTTTACGCGAGTAATAATTACTTGGATTTGAGGGCGTACAGAACACAAAACCATGAAAAACATTTCCATAAAATGTATATCCTCCCACCATTTCACAATGTAGCGCATATTTTTTTTTTGGAAAGTCAAACTTCGTTATTATTGATCAAGTTGTAGAAAAACTATTACATGTATAATAGCAAATCAATATCATTACATGTTGATACATATTTTTACCCTATATTTATTTAGTATTATTGTTATTGTTTTTTTCTCAGTAAACTTGATCAAAATTTTGCAATGTTTGATTTTTGAAAGTATTATATGAACTATATTATAGAATGGAAGGAGTACCATACATGTTCTATTTGTATTCTAAACATCAAGTGTCACGAATCTGTGCATGCCCTGTGTCCAAATACAAACATGAGCTCGGCTCGGTCGTGCAGTGCAACTAAGGGCATCAACAACGCCGCCTTATGAAACAGACACAATATTTGTGTGTGGACTGATCCAGACCAATCCGCGGGCACTGTTGTAGGAGCCGGTCATCCAACCATGTCCCCTAAATGGCTGCCTCTGTTTTTAGTCTACTATCCCATAAGACCGCAACACTCAAAGTATTAATAAAAAATAGCACAATTCATCCATAAATAACATGCAAATATCCCTAGGTGGCATCCGAGATAACCACATATTCAACTAGTTTTTTTATTCATCGATTCCCAATTCAACGATATTCAAGTTAGAATCAGCGTATGTCATCCTGCACATACTGCCCGCTGAGTTTTATCCAACAATGTATGTGCCTGAATGACCAGCATTCGGTCCTGTAGTACATCACGGCAGCAAAACTTACGAGGACATGTGTAAAGCAACATTGATTGAATGAATGAGTTAACCAACATGTAGAGTAACAAGGGGCAAAACTTACGATCTCGAAGGTTGACGAGCCTAATGGCCACATTGTCTCCACTTGGTGAATCACACCGCAAAAGATCATGAAGGAGTTATAGATAATGTACCATCGATACGCTATCGACTTCACATTGCATCCATGGATGACGTGCATGTCATTGGTCGTGAAGTTCTTTTACACATGAAACGAATGTTGGGAAACATAGTAGAAAAAAGTCGTCATACGTTCAAACCAGGATCACTATGAAGATGCATTAATGTTTTAGGTCGGATCATTACCAACTCCAAGTGGCGGCGGAAGAAGAGTTGGCATAGATCGTACTTGAAATCCCTTGAACCGTTCACGAACGATCCATCGAACGGAAGACCGAAGGCACGAACTCTCCACAGTTTGCAAGCGTATGCACTAGTAGAAAATAGGGCTTTGGTCCAGGCCGGGTAAGCCCATTAATCCCGGTTCACTCACGAACCGGGACCCATGGGGGCATCGGTCCCGGTTCGTGAGTCCAGGGGGCCGGCCGGGCCTCGCTCCTGGCCCACAACCATTGGTCCCGGTTGGTGGCTGGAACCGTAACCAAATGGGGTCCTTTAGTCCCGGTTCTAGCCACAAACCGGGACCAAAGAGATGCCTATATATACCCCGCGAGCAGAGCAGTGGAGTGCTCTGTTTTTTTTGGCCGGCCGTGGGAGAGCTTTGTGGTGCTCTAGCTCACCTCCTATGCACATGAGGTGTTCGATGAAATGCCCGAGCCACACTTAAGCTTTCTCCTCTCGAAGCTCCTTGTCCAAGCTCCATTTTCCTCAAGATTTGTCTAGGTTTGGCGGTCCGTCCTGTCCCGTCCCCGTCCTCACCGCCGTCGATCGCCCGCGCCGATCTCGTCGCTGGCACCACCGTGGTGAGCCTCTTGTTCTTATCTTCTTTCTAAAAGAAAAAAGTTCTTACTTGTATGATTTAGATAGATACTTGTGTAATTTTCTTACTTTTATTATTGTTTGTTATTATATAGTGCGATGGTTTTGGTATCCGCCTCCGTCGGCCCTCATCCTGTCTATGATTCGGATGTGGTATATATATTATCTTTTATAACTATTAGTTTCATTTAGTGTTTATGACAATTATGCCGACCAACGTGACATAGATTTTTTTATCTAGGAGGTATGTGAACCGGAAATTCCAACCGACCCTATTGTCGAGAGGTTAAATTTAGTTGAAGAAGAAAACAATTACTTGAAGGAAAAATTGAAAAAAATTGAGGAGGAGAAGATGATATTGGAGTTGCATGTTGCGGATGTCGTCGATGATCACAAGATCAAGATGGATGCAATGCGCTTGAAGATTAGAAAGTATAGAAAATATGCCATTCATACTGAGGCTTGGTATCATTATGCCGTTGGATCAATTGTTACCTTAGTTGCGATTATGATCCCATTTGTTGTTGCATTGAAATGTTTTAGATAGTTTCAATGTGTGGTTTAATTAGATGCTCTGGAGAGCTATATATTGTTCAATGAGAACTATGTATGTACTTTGGTTTTAATGTGATGATGAACTTCTATTAATTTGGTCACCTATCTATTCATGATGTTCTGTAATGGTTTTTGACACACTTAATTATATATAATGCACGCAGATGAAACGGCAATGGATGTACGGTGACAGACGCACCTCCGAGTACATTAAGGGCGTGCATAATTTTCTCGAAGTGGCCGAGGCAAACAAGCAGAATGGTTTTATGTGTTGTACATGCCCTATATGTGGGAATACGAAGTCTTACTCTGACTCGAAAACCCTTCACACCCAGCTGCTTTATAAGGGTTTCATGCCACACTATAATGTTTGGACCAAGCACGGAGAAAGAGGGGTTATGATGGAAGACAGCAAAGAAGAAGAGGATGATGACAACTATGTGCCCCCTGAATACGGTGATGCTGCAATGGGCGAAGCTGAAGATCAAGAGGAACCAGACGATGTGCCCGATGATGATCTTCGCCGGGTCATTGTTGATGCAAAGAGACAATGCGAAAGTGAAAAGGAGAAGTTGAAGTTCGATCGCATGTTAGAGGATCACAAAAAAGGGTTGTACCCCAATTGCGAAGATGGCAACACAAAGCTCGGTACCACACTGGAATTGCTGCAGTGGAAGTCAGAGAATGGTGTACCTGACAAAGGATTTGAGAAGCTACTGAAAATATTGAAGAAGAAGCTTCCAAAGGATAACGAATTGCCCAATAGTACGTACGCAACAAAGAAGGTTGTATGCCCTCTAGGATTGGAGGTGCAGAAGATACATGCATGCCCTAATGACTGCATCCTCTACCGCGGTGCGTACGAGGATTTGAATGAATGCCCGGTATGCGGTGCATTGCGGTATAAGATCAGACGAGATGACCCTGGTGATGTTGACGGCGAGCGCCCCAGGAAGAGGGTTCCTGCCAAGGTGATGTGGTATGCTCCTATAATACCACGGTTGAAACGTCTGTTCAGAAACAAAGAGCATGCCAAGTTGATGCGATGGCACAAAGAGGACCGTAAGAAAGACGGGAAGTTGAGAGCACCCGCTGACGGGTCGCAGTGGAGAAAAATTGAGAGAAAGTGGGGGACTTTGCAGGTGACACAAGGAATGTATGGTTTGGTTTAAGCGCGGATGGCATTAATCCTTTTGGGGAGCAGAGCAGCAATCATAGCACCTGGCCCGTGACTCTATGTATCTATAACCTTCCTCCTTGGATGTGCATGAAGCGGAAGTTCATTATGATGCCAGTTCTCATCCAAGGCCCTAAGCAACCCGGCAACGACATTGATGTGTACCTAAGGCCATTAGTTGAAGAACTTTTACAGCTGTGGAATGGAAACGGTGTACGTGTGTGGGATGAGCACAAACAGCAGGAATTTGACCTACATGCGTTGCTGTTGTAACCATCAATGATTGGCCTGCTCTCAGTAACCTTTCAGGACAGACAAACAAGGGATACCCTGCATGCACGCACTGTTTAGATGACACCAAAAGTATATATTTGGACAAATGCAGCAAGAATGTGTACCTGGGGCATCGTCGATTTCTTCCAACCAACTATCAATGTCGAAAGAAAGGCAAGCATTTCAAAGGCGAGGTAGATCACCGGAAGAAGCCCGCCGTCCGTACTGGTGATCACATACTTGCTATGGTCAATGATTTGCAAGTAATCTTTGGAAAGGGTCCCGGCGGACTATCTGTTCCGAATGACGCTGAGGGACGCGCACCCACGTGGAAGAAGAAATCTATATTTTGGGACCTACCCTATTGGAAAGACCTAGAGGTCCGCTGTGCAATTGACATGATGCACGTGACGAAGAATCTTTGTGTGAACCTGCTAGGCTTCTTGGGCGTGTATGGAAAGACAAAAGATACACCGGAGGCACGGGAGGACCAGCAGCGTGTGCACGAAAAAGACGGCATGCCTCCAAAGCAGTATGAAGGTCCTGCCAGCTACGCTCTTACCAAAGAAGAGAAGGAAATCTTCTTTGAATGCCTGCTTAGTATGAAGGTCCCGTCTGGCTTCTCGTCCAATATAAAGGGAATAATAAATATCCCAGAGAAAAAAGTTCCAGAACCTAAAGTCTCATGATTGCCACGTGACTATGACGCAACTGCTTCCGGTTGCATTGAGGGGGCTTCTACCGGAAAACGTTCGATTAGCCATTGTGAAGCTATGTGCATTCCTCAATGCAATCTCTCAGAAGGTGATCGATCCAGAAATCCTATCAAGGTTAAGGAGTGATGTGGCGCAATGTCTTGTTAGTTTTGAGCTGGTGTTCCCACCATCCTTCTTCAATATCATGACGCACGTCCTAGTTCATCTAGTCGACGAGATTGTCGTTCTGGGCCCTGTATTTCTACACAATATGTTCCCCTTTGAGAGGTTCATGGGGGTCCTAAAGAAATATGTTCGTAACCGCGCTAGGCCAGAAGGAAGCATCTCCATGGGCCATCAAACTGAGGATGTCATTGGGTTTTGTGTTGCCTTCATTCCTGACCTTAAGAAGATTGGTCTCCCTCAATCGCGGTATGAGGGGAGACTGACTGGAAAAGGCACGCTAGGAGCGGACTCAATAATATGTGGGGACGGGCATTCTTGGTCTGAAGCACACTATACAGTTCTACAGAATTCTACCTTGGTGACCCCGTATGTCGATGAACACCCGGAGCAGTGTGACGACTGGATTACATGTGAACACATCAGGACTTTCGGCAGTTGGTTGCAAACACGTCTCATGCGTGACAACACTGTTTCTGATGAGCTGTACTCGTTGGCCAGGGAACCATCTTCGACTGTATTGACTTACAAAGGGTACGAGATAAATGGGAATACATTTTACACGATCGCCCAAGATCAAAAGAGCACCAACCAAAATAGCGGTGTCCGCTTTGATGCAGCAACCAAGAGGGGAAAGGACACATATTATGGTTACATAGTGGACATATGGGAACTTGACTATGGACATGATTTTAAGGTCCCTTTGTTTCAGTGCAAATGGGTCAATCTGTCAAGAGGCGGGGTACAAGTAGACCCACAGTACGGAATGACAACAGTGGATCTGAACAATCTTGGGTACACAGACGAACCATTCGTCCTAGCCAATGATGTGGCGCAGGTTTTCTATGTGAAGGACATGTCTACCAAACCGAGAAAAAGAAAAGATAAGGAAGCGAATACATCATACGACGAGCCAAAGCGCCACATAGTTCATTCAGGGTAAAGAGACATCGTGGGATTGGAGGGCAAGACAGACATGTCTGAAGATTATGAAAAGCTTCATGAAATTCCTCCCTTCAAAGTCAAGGCTGACCCAAGCACCCTGTTAAACGATGAAGATTATCCATGGTTACGGCACAATAGCAAAGGACACAAGCGAAGAAAAAGTGAAGACTTTCTCTCCACAACTATTATGATGATGCCTTTGATCTAGAATATCACTGTAGCTACATGTGAAGAAATGAAATGCCTTTTGTAACAGATGAGTTTTCGTATGAAACCCTGATACTTCGAAAGAGATTGTCCGTTTTGTACACGAAGTGCATCCAGTTTTTGCCGTAACCCTCTCAACTTTTTATAACATGCTATGTGGGTGAAATGATGATACCATGCCAACTTTCAAACTTTTCAGAGTTCATTTGTAGTACTTTTCAATTTCAGGGTCATTTAGCTTTAAAAAATCATTAAATGCATGAAAAATACCAGATGAAGTCAGAAAGGGTTGAAAATTGATGATGTGGCTTTGAATGGTTTATTTTGAACACACAAAAAGTCTGGAGTTCAAATAAATTCAAAAAACTGAAATACCTTTGTAACAGATGAGTTTTCGTCCGAAACCCTAATACTTCGAAAGAGATTGTCCGTTTTGTACACGAAGTGCATCTAGTTTTTGCCGTAACCCTCTCAACTTTTTATAACATGCTATGTTGGTGAAATGATGATACCATACGAACTTTCAACCTTTTCAGAGTTCATTTGTAGTGTTTTTCAATTTCAGGGTCATTTAGCTCAAAAAAATCAGTAAATGCATGAAAAATACCAAACGAAGTCAGAAAAGGTTAAAAATTGATGATGTGGCTTTGAATGGTGCATTTTGAACACACAAAAAGTCTGGAGTTCAAATAAGTTCAAAAAAATGAAATACCTTTGTAATAGATGAGTTTTCGTCCGAAACCCTGATACTTCGAAAGAGGTTGTCCATTTTGTACACGAAGTGCATCCATTTTTTGCCGTAACCCTCTCAACTTTTTAGCACATGCTATGTGGGTGAAATGATGATACCATGCCAACTTTCAACCTTTTCAGAGTTCATTTGTAGTGCTTTTCAATTTCAGGGTTATTTAGCTCAAAGAATAAACTAATAGCAAAAAGAATGAACTAATAGCAAAAAGAATGAACTAAAAATAATCAATTAAAATATTCTGTTATGATCAACTAAAACAAACCTATAATATTCTTTAATAGCAAAAAGAATCAACTAAAAAGCTTTTATAAAACTCTAATAGAAAAAGGAATCAACTAAAAAGGCTTCGTATAAACTCTAGTATTTTTGAAACTAATTATATAAAATATGCAACTAAAATTATCAAAGTATTTTCTGTTCAAAACATTAATAGCAAAAATAATTTTCATAAAGAAATGTTTGTTAGAAACTTTATAGCAAACTAAAATAACAAAATCTGTTTTTGATTAAAACAGACATTTAAAATAACCTAAAAATTTCCAAATTGAATATAATGATAAAACACAGTAATATTAAATAGCAGGAAAAAGAATCACTCAAAAATCTATTTTTATAGTAAAGTTATTCATAAACTAGTGATTCACACAAATTTAAAAGAATTCAAATTTAAACTATTCAAATTTGAAAACTAATGGCACTAACAGAAAGTTTATTGTTTTTGTGACCTAAAAGCAAAAAGAATCACTGAAAAACTGTAAGTATTTAGCTGTAAGTAGAAACAAAAAAATAAACAAAAAAGAAAACAAAAAAACAAAAAAAAATTGCCGCCTACTGGGCCACCACGGCCTGAATACGACTAGAAACCGAGCTAGTTGGGCCAGGATTCAGGCCCGCAACAGGCCCATTAGGCCCACAGGCATAGCAGTGTGAGATTAGGCCCATAGGCCTGCAGTTCAGAGGGGTTCGAGAGAGAGGGCGGGGCAGAGCTTATAAACAACACTCGACGCGTCTCAGCTAGCGAGGTGGGACTAAACATCCCACCGCACCGCGCCAGTTACAGCACAAGGCCATTGTTCCCGGTTCGTGCCATGAACCGGGACCAATGCACACCTTTGGTCCCGGTTCGTGGCACCAACCGGGACCAATGCCCACCTTTAGTCCTAGTTCGTGCCACCAACCGGGACCAAAGGTCTCTGCTTCCCACCCTTTGGGCTGCTGAAAAGAGACCTTTGGTCCCGGTTGGTGGCACGAACCGGGACCAAAGGGTTGGGTATATAACCAACACTTGTGAAAATATTCATTTTCATCTCGCAGTTGCCGCCGACGACGCCGACCTCCTCGATGCCGCCAGGCTGCCCCGACGCCGTCGCCATCGCCCGTGCCCCTGCCCCGCCCCCGAACCCACGCCGGCACCGTCCGCCGCCCACACCGTCGTCGTCCGCCTCCCCCGAGCGCGCCCCTGCGCCCCGGCCCGCCACCACCATCGCCGTCGTCGCCAGCTCCGTCACGCGCCGCCCCTGAGCGCGCCCGGCCACGCCCCTGCCCCGGCCCGCCCCCACCGTTGCCGTCGCCGACGCCCTCGCCGGCCGCCCCCGCTGTGAGCCACCGCCGCCCGTTTTTTTGTTCATTTTTTATATGATGAATTTTTTGTTCATATATATATATAATGTATATATGTATGTATGTGGCTATATGTATGTATAGATGTTCATATATATATGTCTTAATTTTTTTGTTCATAGCATTTTTTTGTTCATATGTGTATTAATTTTTTTGTTCATATATGTATTTTTTTCATAGCATTTTTTTCCATGTGGCTATGTATGTATAGATGGATATCATTTTTTTCCATGTATGTATGTCGTTGTCGATATACCCCCTCCCCGATAACTTCGACATGAGGTGGGGGGGTCGATATACCCCCTCCCCGATAACATTTTTTTTCTAAGTTACTAAGGTAAAATGTTCACCCCCCTCTCGATATACCGGGCGACCAACTCTCGAGGCCACCCATACCCTAGAAAAAAAGCGTTGTCGATCTCCTACCCCCTCCCGCCCCTACCCGACAAACTCTCGAGGCCACCCAAACCACTAGAAGAAAACTCTGGTAACTTCGACATGAGGGGGGACGTCGATCAACCCCCTCTCGCCCGAACAAGTCTATGTATCATTTTATATCGCGGTGGACATATATCAAAGTTTGATCATATGTCAAAGTTTGAATTTTGACATAAGCAACATTTGATCATATATCAAAGTTTGATCATATGTCAAAGTTTGAATTTTGACATATGCAACATTTGATCATATGTCAAATTTTGAATTTTGACATATCCAACAATATTTGATCATATGTCAAAGTTTGACTTTTGCCATAGATTTATCAAGAATGCCCCCATTATGGATGTGCACAAGTTGATCCAATTTTTTTCTGATCCCATATATATATATATATATATATATATATATATTCTTTTATATGTCACATTGTCTGTCAAAGTATTGAAGAAATCCATGGCTTCATCACTAGGCGGAAGTAACAGGCGTATGATGCTACGAAGCACTTCAAAGTTGTTTTGGAACGGAGTTCCGGATAGAATAATTCGCTTTTTGGTACGAATTTCAGCAAAGGCCTTCCAAATAGCGATATTCGGAAGGCTCTTGCTGAACTTCGTACCAAAAAACTAATTATCCTATCCGGGACTCCGTTCCAAAACAATTTTGGAGAGCTTCGTACCATTATGCGCCTGTTACTTCCGGCTAATGATGAAGCCATGGTTTTCTTGAATCCTTTGACACTAGACAACGTGACATATAGAAGGGTAGATGAGATCAGGAAAAATATGGACCATTTTCTGCACATCCAGAATGGCACCATTTTGTTAAATCCCTTAAAGGTTAAGAGAATCCCCCCCCCCTCTCGCCCGACCAAACCCTAGAAGCATTGGTGATGCCACCCCAAACCCTAGAAGCGTCGAGGCCACCTCAATTTACCAAGTTAAAAGAGCGTTGTCGAGGCCACCCCAAACCCTAGAAGCGTTGTCGAGGCCACCCCAAACCGTAGAAGCATCGATGCCACTAATATGATTCCTTGTTGTGATTAGCTAGCTAGGTCTATGTTTGCCACTAATATATCTATCTCTCATGTTTGTATATTAATTGCCATGTTGTAATATTTACAGAAACTATGGAGCAAAGAGACTTGGAACAAGAACAGTTGTTGGGGGACATAATCCTCGGCAGAGGTGATGTCTTGTCATTTCTCAACGACACCGATGGTCAGGAAGGAGAGGATGACGGCTCCGGTGATCGAACAATGGAGGAGGAAGGACATGATCATGATGGCTCCGGTGACCGAATGCCGGAGGAAGAAGGAGACCATGATGACGGCTCCGGTGATCGAACGGAGGAGGGAGCTGTTGCAAAGTCCGGCGAGGTATATATATTAATTAAGCCTATGCTGACTAGCTATTTGATGCATTAATTGTTTTGGTATGTACATATATTAACTCTTCTTTCTTATTTTATAGCCCTCCGAATCGAGCCAAACTTCGGTAACGAGATGAGGCCCGAAGAAAAGGTTGCGCCAGGATGAAAGGTTCACGATCACGACACTCGTGGACGATGGCCTACCGATTGAACCCAAGCGGACCAAGGACGCATTTTCTGCTCAGTGTGGAGCTATTGTTAGGGACAGCATCCCGATCAGCATCAAGCAATGGAATAAGCCTAAGGACGACGACCCTGAAGTTTCTTATGTCACTGATAGACAGAAAGATGATCTTTGGACCTCCCTGAAGGCAAATTTCACCCTACCGCCAGAGGCGGATCCGAATAAGCCAGTTATAGAGCCACTGGTCAAGGCGTGTGCTCTTAATAAGATGGCAGATCTATTCAGGAGGTGGAAGAATGAATTGAAATCAAAGTTTGTCGACAAAGGGAAGACTCCAGAATTCACCGGCCAATTTGAGAAGATAAGAGATCACTGGCCCGCATTTGTGGCCTAGAAGACATCGAACAAGAGTAAGAAAATGTCAGAGACAAACAAGATAAATGCTGCAAAGAAGCTGTATCACCATCACACGGGGTCAGTTGGCTACCTCAAAGCCCGGCCGTTGTGGGACAAAGCTGAGCAAGACCTGCTTGCTAAAGGGGTCGAACCACAGACATTGAACTGGCCAGACCATTCAAGGACTTGGTTCTTCGTGGTTGGGGGAACTTTGGACCCTGAAACAGGCAAGTGCCGTTGGACGGACAAGCAACTTGCAATACCCGTCAAGAAGCTTCAGAAGGATATCACCGCAGCGCAAGAAGGGACGTTCATTCCCGACAGAGAGAAGGACGAGCTGACTGAGGCCCTCGGGAATCCAGAGCACCCTGGATGAACACGAGGCACACCAGGCTCCGTTCCATGGGTGGTTGGGTTTGCCAGTGCAGGTGGTTACAGAAGCCGGGAGAGAAAGAGGAAAGCGGAGCTGAGCGAAATGCAGAAGCTCAATGCAAGACTAGTAAAGCTAGAGGAACTTGCAGCTACCGGCCAACCATCTCAGCGGCAGGAAGATCCTGCCCAAGAAGCTACCCCACCATCTCAGCGGAGAAGCAGCGTGGCTTCCACGGAGCTCGTTCAGCCTGATTTCACGGCTCCTAGCTACCCCGTGGATACTATCACGGAGGCTCAACATTGCCAGCTTATGACGAAATGGCAGAACCTCACTTTTAAGGCGGCTGTCCGCTCTGTTGCACCTCCTCAACCTGACGGAACTTTACACTGCCGTTCGATTCCACATGGCTATGCTGTTGTGACGGTGGATGAAGTAATGGAGGGATTTGATGAGCTCGAGCTTGACCACCCTACAGGTGAAGGGGAGAATCAGCTGGGTTATGCTCTGAGGACTACATGTCTATGGCGGAAGGAGTACATCAAGCTTCCAAACTGGACGCCTCTGCCTCCTCCTCCTCCTCCTCCGGCGAGTCAAGGCACTCCGCCTCCGCCTCCTCCTCCGGTGCGTGACGGCACTCCGCCTCCTTCTCCGGCTCCTCCGGCGCGTGAGGGCACTCCGCCTCCTCCGGCGCGTCAGAGCACTACGCCTCCGCCTCCGCCTCATCAGCAACGGCGGAAGAGAGCCGCCGCCGCTCCGGCGGCTAGCAGTACAAGCAGAGGCAGGAAGTAATTCAGATACGGTCCATCTCTCAAGCCTCTGGAAAAGTTACCATATGAGAGGACCGACGAGGAAACCGCAAAAATCAGTGCTGCCGAAGTGCATGAACATTTTGCACGGAAACCTCCACCTCCGATGGAGACAATAGATTCGGTGAAACTGAAGCGCCCTATCGATGCCCTGAAGTGACCACCACCGTCTCCGCCGCAATCCAACTATGAGCGCATTATTGAAAGGACATATAAGGAAGCGGAGCGGTCGGGAAGTACTTGCATGCATGCAAGGTTAGCAGAACGAAGAAGTGGGAAAAAAATCCCCAGCTCGGCGAACAGGCGAACCAATCGTGCCCCCCGCTCAAGGTGTCTAGCGATATCATCGCTAATCAGCCGGGGATGGTGCCCAGTACCAATCTTGCTGATTACCTGAGCGATGATGCAGAGTTTGAAATAATGGAGGTGGAAGAATTCAGATACCAGTAGGGGCAGCCTCTCGTCAAACCTGATCATCCTCCTCTAACAACAATGATGCGAAGATTCCATGAATGGTACATGAAAACCTGCGTCGAGTCTGGGAAGGATACTTTGATGCTGAGAATTAAAGAGGAGCACGACCTCATTGGAATGGATCATTTGTCTGTTGAATTTGACGAGTTATTCCAATTATACAATCAAAAGGCCCTCGACAAAACACTCGTGACTTGCTACTGTCTGTAAGTACTACTTCTGTAATTAAGTCTCTATATATAGCTCAGCTCTTTCATTGCATGTATATATAATTATCCTCACTATATTATGTAGATTGAAGATCATCGAATGCAGAAAAGCACAAATCTATGACATTGGGTTCATTAACCCAAATATCATACATGAATGGACGGTTCGAAAGAATGTCACAGAAACCAAGGACAACTTGTTACAATCGTTGCTTAAAAATCAAAACAAAGAGAAAATACTCTTTCCTTACAACTTCAAGTGAGTGTTACTGTCTTGTGCATATTCGGTTTCCCTTATTACTCGAGGTTATAGTAATGCAATTGACGAGTTATGCATGCGTGCGCAGGTTCCACTTTATTCTGCTAGAGATTAAGCTTGAGCGGGGAGTAGTAACCGTCTTAGACTCGAGACGAAAAGATCCCCAGGAGTATGGGCACATGACTGAAATGCTCCAGAAGTAAGTTCAATCGATCATTATCGCACCATATCGGCAACTTTGTTCATTTCCTGATATCAAGTAATTATTTTCTTTGTCTGGCAGGGTTTGGAAAGAGTTCACCGGAATTGTTCCGGCACTGCTGAGGGAGCTGCGATTTACACACCCAAAAGTAAGTACTACTAGCTAGTTTCGCGCATCTCCCATTGATTCTAGTTTCATCAATACCATTTATAATGCTTGATTATCAGTTTGATTGAACTCTATTTCTCGTAAAGTGCTTGTGGCAGGAAGCCGGGAATGATTTTTGTGGATACTACGTTTGCGAGTTCATCTACAACGCGACGACCTCTAAGCGGGGCTACTCTGAAAAACAATATGAAGTGCGTAAGCAATAATATTCACAATTTTATTTTATTACCATCATTTGTGTTGAGTTTCATTCATATATATGTATTGACCCCCTTCTTCAAATTAGTTGTGGCAGATGCGGGATGAACTCCTACCGCATGATCGCATACGAGCAATTCAAGAGGAATTGGCGGGATTCTTTCTTGACCACGTCATAAATAAAGACGGAGAATACCATGTGGAATTTGACATTAGATGTTAGGGATTGTACGTAAGAGATCTTATATTGTATATATGTAGCTAGTAGCGTCGGATAGATATACGAAAACTTGTTGTTCGACCAATCTCTCGGAGAAAGAGAGGTCGATCACTTCTCTCTGTATATGTTCATGACGATCTTGTGTACTTAATGGTTCCTTCATTTGCTTACTAGCTAGCGTGTCGAGTTCTCTCTATACGTATAGTAGCTAGCGTCGACCAAGCACGGAGAAAGAGAGGACACTTCTCTCTATTAGCTAGCTAACACAATATGAAATGCCTAAATTAACCCTCCAAAACCCCCTAAACCCCCCCCCCCCCTTTCAAAAAAAAAACAAAAACCCCAGCTCCTGCCAAATGCTGACGCGTGGAGGCCTTTTGGTCCCGGTTGGTGTTCCCAACCGGGACTAAAGGTCCTCCTGCCTGGGCTCCCCGCAGCGGCCACGTGGAGACCCTTCTGTCCTGGTTCGTAAGTGAACTGGGACTAAAGGTATTGGGCTTTAGTCCCGACCCTTTAGTCCCGGTTCCAGAACCGGGGCTAATGGGCCTCTGGAACCGGGACAAATGGGCCGTTTTCCACTAGTGACGGTCTTCATGATCCGCCAACGCTTCGCCGTCCAGAGCTAATCAACGTTGGAGAATTAAAGGGAGAAGATTATAACCACACTGCACTGATACGTCTTCGTCGTATCTACTTTTCCAAACACTTTTGCTCTTGTTTTGACTCTAATTTGCATGATTTGAATGAAACTAACCCGGACTGACGCTGTTTTCAGCAGAATTGCCATGGTGTTGTTTTTGTGCAGGAATAAAAGTTCTCGGATTGAGATGAAAATTTACGGAGAATTATTTCAGAATATATAAAAAATATTGGCAGAAGAAAATACTAGAGGGGGGCCACCAGGGCACCACAAGCCCAGGGGGTGCGCCACCCCCAGGGCGCGCCGTGCAGGCTTGTGGGCCATGGCAGCTCCCGTAACCCTATCTCCAACTCCATAAGTACCTATTCGCCAAGAAAAAAAATCAGAGAGAAGGAATCATCGTGTTTTACGATACGGAGCTACCGCCACCTCCTGTTCTTCATCGGGAGGACATATCTGGAGTCAGTTCTGGTCTCCGGAGAGGGGGGTTCATTGCCATCGTCATCACCAACCCTTCTTCATCACCAATTTCATGATGCTCACCACCGGGAGTGAGTAATTCCTTCGTAGGCTTGCTGGACGGTGATGGGTTGGATGAGATTTATCATGTAATCAAGTTAGCTTTGTTAGGGCTTGATCCCTAGTATCCACTATGTTCTGAGATTGATGTTGCTATGACTTTGCTATTCTTAATGCTTGTCACTAGGGCCCGAGTGCCATGATTTCATATCTGAACCCTTTACGTTTTCACGAATATATTTGTGTTCTTGATCCTACCATGCAACTTATATGCGCCTATTACGTGTTATGATCCACATACCCCAAAGTGATAATAGTTGAGATTCTTTCCGGTGATTACCATAGTTTGAGGAATTCATGTATTCACTATGTGTTAATGCTTTGTTCCGGTTCTATATTAAAAGGGTCCTTAATATCCCTTAGTTTCCTTATGGACCCCGCTGCCACGGGAGGGTAGGACAAAAGATGTCATGCAAGTTCTTATTATAAGCACGTATGACTATTTACTTAATACATTCCCACATTCATTGATGAATTGGAGCTAGTTCTGTGTCGCCCTAGGTTATAACTGTTACATGATGAATGTCATCCAACGTAATCATCCATCACCGATCCAATGCCTATGAGCTTTTCACATATTGATCTTTCCTAAGTTACTACTTTTTCCGCCGCTGTTACAATTGCTACCAAAACTACCACTGGTACTGTTACTGTTACTATTGTTATTGCTACTACCGCTATCAAATTATCATACTACTGTGCTACTGATCACTCTGCTGTAGATATTTAGTTCTCTAGGTGTGGTTGAATTGATAACTCAACTGCTAACACTTGCAAATATTCTTTGGCTCCCCTTGTGCTGAATCAATGAATTTGGGTTGAATACTCTACCCTCAAAAACTGTTGCGATCCCCTATGCTTGTGGGTTATCAAGACCTTTTTCTGACACCATTGCCGGGGAGCATAGCTATATTTCTTGAGTCACTTGGAACTATATCTGTTGATCACTATGAAGAATCTTAAGGATGATAGAACCAAGATCGTTCCCTCTAAGATGAGGGGATGTAAGCAACTGCCATTTAGCTCTGCACTTAATTCACCTTCTGTTTTAAGTAAACTTGCAAAACCACCACCTGCTATTAACTCTGATATGTCGCAAGTAATTGATGATGCCACTTCTGCTATGAATGATGCTATTGATGATGCTAGTACTTTGCTTGATGATGTTGTGCCACTAGGTGAATTTCTTGATGAACAACTTGCTAAAGCTAAAGAATTTGAAAGTGCTGAAATTGAGAATGCTAAAACTGATGAAATTATTGAAACTGAAAATTATGATTCACCTATTAGTCCTAGCTCTCCTAGATACGAATTGCCTAAGATACCCGAAGAATATGTTATGGAAGGAGAAATAGCTAAGGACTTTCTTACTCGTAATGATAGAGATGATCTCAAGAAATTATTAGTCAAGTTGATAGAAAAATCTATGAATGCTAGAATGAAATGTGATCCCAAATTTGCTACTTCACCTATCTTTGTTAGTGATAAGGATTATGAATTCTCTGTCGATCCAGAGATAATTACTTTGGTTGAATCCGATCCTTTCCATGGTTATGAAACTGAAACTGTTGTGGCATATCTCACTAAATTAAATGATATAGCCACCCTTTTTGCTCATGATGAAAAAATTCGCTGTTACTATATCCTCAAGTTGTTTCCTTTCTCGTTAAAAGATGGTGCTAAGACATGGTTTAATACTCTTGCTCGTGGTTGTGTGCGTAGTCCCCAGGATATGATTTACTACTTCTCTGAAAAATATTTTCCTGCTCATAAAAAACAAGCTGCCTTACAGGAAATATTTAACTTTGTCTAAATTGAAGAAGAGAGTCTCCCACAAGCTTGGGGGAGGCTTCTTCAATTAATTAATGCTTTGCTTGATCATCCTCTTAAGAAAAATGAAATACTTGATATCTTTTATAATGGACAAACCGATGCTTGTAGGACTACCTAAATAGTTGTGCTGGTTGTGTTTCCAGGGAACAAACTATTAAACAGGATGAAGAATTATTGAATAATATATTAAAGAATGATAACGATTGGATGCTTCCTAAAACACCACCTAAACCAACTCCGGAGAAGACATGAATTCTATTTCTTAGTCGTGAAGATATGCAAGAGACAAAGAAGTCTATGAAAAAAAAGGTATTAAAGCTGAAGATGTTAAGAATTTACCCCCTATTGAAGAAATACATGGTCCTGACACACCGACACAGGTAGTAGAGGTAAATTCTTTTATAAGATTTGATGACTGCGTTATTCCTTATAATAAACCTGCTAGTCAATGCTTGTATGAATTTGATAATTACATTATTAAGCAAGATCACTTTAATGTTTATGTGATGAAACAACTAAAACGTAATACCTACATGATAGATCACTTGAGTGATTTGTTGTTTAGAACTGCTAATGATGTTAAAGGTGTAGGTAAACATGCTTCCATGCTTCAAACCCAGTTATAACAAGTTGCAAAATCTTAAAGTGATTTGCTTAATGAGATGAATAATAATATGAATGATCATGTTGTTAGAGTAATGACTAGAGGAGGTAGAATGACTGAGGAGCCACTTTATCCTGAAGGTCATCCTAAAAGTATTGAACAAGAATCTCAAAGAATTAATGTAGATGCACCCAGTCCTTATAAAAAGAAAAAGAAAAAAATGATAGGACTTTGCATACTTCTAGTGAACCTGAGGTAGAAGAACCCTCTGAGAATAGTAATGATGTTTCTATTTCTGATGCTGAAACACAATCTGGTAATGCACATTCACCTAGTGATAATTATAATGATAATGATGATACTCATGTAGATGCTCAACCAAACAAGGATAAAGAAGAGGATAATGATGTTGAAATAGAACCTGCTGTTGATCTTGATAACCCACCTCCTCAAAATAAACATTATGATAAAAGAGATTTTGCTGCTAGAAAACGTGGTAAAGAAAGAGAACCATGGGTTCAGAAACCCATGCCCTTTCCTCCTAAAAACCATTTAAGAATAAGGATGAGGAAGAATTTGAACGCTTTGCTGAAATACTTAGGCCAGTGTTTTTGCATACTCGTTTGACTGATATTCTGAAGATGGCTTCTTATGCCAAATATATGGAAGATAAAGAACCAGATAATGAGGTTGAAATAGAACCCGCTGTTGAGCTTGATAACCCACAACCTAAAAATAAAAGATATGATAAGAGAGACTTTGTTCCTAGAAAACATGGTAAAGAAAGATAGCCATGGGTTCAGAAACCCATGCCCTTTCCACCTAAACCATCCAAGAAAAAACATGATGAAGAATTTGAATGCTTTGTTGAAATGCTTAGGCTAGTCTTTTTGTGTATTCGCTTGACTGATTTATTGAAGATGGACCCTAATGCAAAATACATGAAAGACATCATCACTAATAAAAGAAAGATACCTGAAGCTGAATTCTCCACCATGCTTGCTAATTATTCTTTTATGGATGGAGTACCTAAAAAACTCGGAGATCCGGGAATACCAACTATACCTTGCTCCATCAAAAGAAATTATGTCAAAACTGCTTTATGTGATCTAGGAGCTGGTGTTAGTGTTATGCCTTTCTCTTTATATAAAAGACTTGATTTGAATAAACTTACGCCTACTAAAATATCTTTGCAAATGGCTGAAAAATCAACTGCCATACCTATTGGTGTTTGCGAGGATGTGCCAGTTGTAGTTGCAAATGTCACTATCTTGACAGACTTTGTTATACATGATATGCCCGAGGACGACAACACACTAGTACAGCGAGGTGCTATGCAAACGATTTTTAACCCTTTTCCGCGACGGCATTTGGAACCGTCGCCTAGTGAGTGACTACGATATGGGGGTCCTTCCCACACGACCCAGAAACCATCGGGGATATGCCCTCCTGGCACACACGCTCGGCAAAATGAGGTCGTGTGCGACCAGCGAGCGATCAAATATGGTTATACGTACAGCAGTGCTAAAAAAATCAATTATACAGGTGAAATCATTTCCGGTCATAAGTTCATCCCACACAGTTAGTCCCCGCTAAACGTTTCCGTTCGTTTATACATCCCACACAGTCGCTCCAAGGAAAATGTTTCTGTTCGCAGGTACATCACACACAATTTTCCCCGTTAAGTCGTTTGTGATAGCGTTTCCATTGCACACGGTATTAACAATTTTATCGTTTGCGTTTTTGAATGCATCACACATCGTGCGTAGAAGAAACTGTGTGGCAAAGACTGTCCATCACACATAGTTTTTATGTGGTAAACATTTGCGCCAGGTGGCCTAACGCAAACAGTTTTCAAGAGGATGTCGTGTGTGATTGTTCATTAATCCAACACGGTTTATTCCTAAAAACTATGTGCTTTGCCTGTGGTCATAGCCCACGGTGTTTTCTTAATAACTGTTTGCAATAGAAAAACCCAATTAGCAGGCTAATTATCCAATTATTAATAATCCATTTATTAATCTAATTGACATTTCATATTAAGCACACAATATATTTCATTTTCATAATTGAAATACATCAGAGTACAACATCATATAGCTTCAGCACTCAGCTACCCCATTACACAACTGCACCAGCACCAAGTTTCACATGCAACATCTATAACCTTTCGAAATTAGCATCATAGACGGTACATAGACAGATGTATCTCATATGGAAAACTGCTGAAGCAGAAGGCGAATATTGAGCCTTCATTGATGTTGAAGGTCTTTGCAACTTTAGGTCAGTGCCTGTGGATGATTGACCGTCCATCCTTCATCCTCTTCAGGAATACTTCAATATTGAATCGTGGGTGTTGTATGAATACCTTCCTCGCCTCCTGACCATATAGGTGGTTTGAGAGGTAATCATCAGTGAACTGCTTTGGAAAGGCCTGAAAACAAGGATGTGCATAAATATCTTCTCTATATTGGAAATGGGGCAAAGGAATAAAAAAGGCAAGGCATAATAGTTAGTACCATCCTGTAGTGAACTGATGTCTTCTTCATTGTGCAGACAAAGATCTTGTTGTTTTTTGTCGCTAATTTCTTTATCCTAACAATCTTTCTGAGTTTCTTGACTTGACTGATATTCATGGACAACTCATTTCCCCATATGCAAAAAGGGTCGAACAGTGGGTCAAAACCTCTGACAGCAGGACCTACATGTGCAAGACCAAATTGTTAAAAACCTAAATATTAGAATGTTTTCTGCAATTGCACAATAATGTGCTATTAGACAAAGGACCATGCATGTGCAAACCTCGATTGTAAACCTCAGTTCTTCCCATTGTTTCCCTGCAACACATATAAGGTAGTTAGTGATCAGGTTAAGTGAGGGTTGGCATGCTATTAGTAAAATATGTTGATGAAAAATAAGCACATTGCAGATTCATCAGATTAATTCAAGCCACATGGAAAACCCATTTATCCAAACCAAGCATGATTAAGAACTAGGAAATATAGCAATTGTATATGTTTCTCATGTATTAAGTGCAGCCAAATTCGATTATTCCTCACATGCACAACAATACAAAATTCTACCCATGACAATTGAACATCGCATTGTAGAATTGAACCAAGCAGTTAACTAAACACCACAACAAATGAACCAAACAATAACTGAGCACCACATTGCACAATATAACATGCTCCTAATAGAAGATCAGACAGTTAACCAAACCAAGCATGCTTAACAACTTGGAAATATAGCAATTGTATTTGTTTTTCATGTATTTAGTACATCCAAATTCGATTTATTTCTCACATTGTATACAATAACAGAATGCACCCACAACAATTGAACATCGCATTGCAGAATTGAACCAAACAGTTAACTAAACACCACAACAAATGAACCAAACGTTAACTGAGCAGCACATTGCACAATGTATAACATACTAGAAGATCAGACATTTAACCAAATCAAGCATGCTTGACAACTTGGAAATATAGCAATTGTATTTGTTTCTCATGTATTTTGTAAAGAAAAATTCGATTTATTTCTCACATGGAAGACAATACAAAATTGCACCCTGAAGAATTGAACATCACATTTGCAGAATTGAACCAAACAGTTAACTGAACACGACAACTAATTAACCAAACAGTTAATAAGTGAGCACCACATTGCACGACATATAGAACATATACACTAGAGCAACAGATTGCTTGGTAAAAGTAGATAGCATAATTCACTAGAATTTGTTAAGGAAAGGCAGTAGCTAGCAAACTGAACATGGGTCCTTATAGTGAGCTAATAAGACAAGCTACTCCTCATTGTCGGAGATATCGATGACGATTGGCTCCTTGGACATGGAAGAGGGCGAGGCCTCCGCATCATGGATGCCCTCGTCGTAGTGGTGAGTTGCCTGAGCCGCTCCGGGCACCAACCTGCTGGCTCTCGAGTTCAGGTAAGCACGTGCACGCTGAGAAAACACCTCGTAGTCCTCGTCGAAGGCACCGAGGGTGGCCTCACTAAAATGCCATGAACTATTGTTTAAAGCAGCCAACCGCGTCGCGGCGTCGGCGTGCGAGGCGTAGATGGTGGCCTTGACGGCGAGGTGCTCCTCCAAGATCTGGGGGTCGGCATGAATGGCAGCCATCGCGACCTCATCCGCGCGTGCGGCCGCGATTTGCTTCTCCGCTGCCAAATGCTCCTTCAGCTCCTGGCTATACTGCGTGCACCATGGCTTAGGGCGGCGCTTATTTGGTGGAGGGGTTGGTGATTTGGGTGGAAGGTGTCGCGTCGGCGGTCGGGGCATGTGGGATGTGGAAGGAGGAGGATGGGGGTCGGGTGTGGATTACCTGCCTGGACAGACGAGGCCGAGTAGCGGGAAGGAGGGTCACCGGCGAGGAAGCGGCGCTGCAAGCAAGGAGTGAAGGTTTCAACTTGGAAAGGAAGGCGGAAATAGGGGAAATGTGGCTTTTGGTAAGGGGAAGGGGGCGGGGAGGTAGATATTTCTGCGGAAGCTGAAAATTTTGAATCGGTTCAACGAAAAAACTGGCGCGCAAAGTGTCATCAGACAGGGTCCCTTATTCAGAACTGTGTACGACATGTGAACATCACAAACGATTCAGATAGCTTAACCCGTGTGTGATGAGTTTGAACGTAAAAAAATTTGGTTCGAATTTCCCTGGTTACAGTGGTCATCCGGCTGTGGACTGTAGCCGACGCACCTTTCTGGACGAAACAATATCCATTGCCTCTTCTTGATTTCAATTTTTTCTCTAGTGTCAACATAGAACAACAGGAGTGTTGTGTGAAATTTTGGGATTTTTCGTGGTTCGTTTGGACATTTTTATACATTAATTGAGTTTTCAATGCATTTATGTTCATAAATCAAATTTCAACTACAGGAACATGCTCTAATGCATATAAATTGGTTGAAAATTCAAATATGTGTCCTTGGTTGCATGCTTAGGTCCCATGCAAGAAACGGGAATGAATGTCAAACACCCTGCCACCGTCACTCGGCCGCAAACATTGAGATACCTGGTTTTTAAATTCTACTAAATCCAAAACTCGTCTGAAATTCATGAAACTTGGCATGCTATCATGGAGCGGCATCAACATGCCGTGGTAAATTTTTTGTCCCATTTGGGGCAGGTTTGGGTATAAGCTTCTCACAACAAGCCTGATGGTTTCGGTAGCGAACGTTTCGCCTTTCTGGACGAAACGATATCCGTTGCCTCTTCTTGATTTCAATTTTTTCTCTAGTGTTAACATAGAACAACAGGAGTGTTGTGTGAAATTTTGGGATTTTTCGGGGTTTGTTTGGACATTTTTATACATTAATTGAGTTTTCAATGCATTTATGTGCATAATTCAAATTTGAACTACAGGCACATGCTCTAATGCATATAAATTGGTTGAAAATTCAAATATGTGTCCTTGGTTGCATGCTTAGGTCCCATGCAAGAAATGGGGATGAATGTCAACCACCCTGCCACCGTCACTCAGCCGCAAACATTGAGATACCTAGTTTTAAATTCTAGTAAATCCAAAACTCATCTGAAATTCATGAAACTTGGCATGCTATCATGGAGCGGCATCAACATGCCGTGGTAAAATTTTTGTCCCATTTGGGGCTGGTTTGGGTATAAGCTTCTCACAAACCAGAGCTTCTCACAACAAGCCTGATGGTTTCGGTAGGGAACGTTTCACCTTTCTGGACGAAACGATATCCGTTGCCTCTTCTTGATTTCAATTTTTTCTCTATTATCAACATAGAACAACAGGAGTGTTGTGTGAAATTTTGGGATTTTTTGGGGTTCGTTTGGACATTTTTATACATTAATTGAGTTTTCAATGCATTTATGTGCATAATTCAAATTTGAACTACAGGCACATGCTCTAATGCATATAAATTGGTTGAAAATTCAAATCTATGTCCTTGGTTGCATGCTTAGGTCCCATGCAAGAAATGGGAATGAATGTCAAACACCCTGCCACCGTCACTCAGCCGCAAACATTGAGATACCTGGTTTTTAAATTCTAGTAAATCCAAAACTCATCTGAAATTCATGAAACTTGGCATGCTATCATGGAGCGGCATCAACATGCCGTGGTAAAATGTTTGTCCGATTTGGGGCAGGTTTGGGTATAAGCTTCTTACAAACCAGAGCTTCTCACAACAAGCCTGATGGTTTCGGTAGGGAACGTTTCACCTTTCTGGACGAAACGATATCCGTTGCCTCTTATTGCTTTCAAAAAATTTCTAGTGTCAACATAGAACAACATGAGTGTTGTGTTAAATTTTGGAATTTTTCGGGGTTCATTTGGACATTTCTCTACATTAACTGGGTTTTCTAGGCATTTTATGTGCATAATTCAAATTTGAACTACATGCACATGCTCCAGTGCATATAAACTGGTTGAAAAATCAAATCTGTGTCCTTGGGTGCATGCTTAGGTCCCATGCAAGAAATGGGAATGAATTTCAAACACCAGGGCACTATTGATTGCCGGCAAAACATTGAGATACTTTGTTTTTAAATTCTAGTAAATCCAAAACTCGTCTGAGATTCATGAAACTTGGCATGCTAGAATGGAATGGCACCCGACATGCTGTGGTATTTTTTGTGTCCATTTTGAGAGAAGGCGCACTCGAATAACAGCCAACAAATGCATTTTGAAACAAATAGCTGCCACTCTAACATCGCAAACATTTTAGATAGAACACCTGTATGAAAACCGACAGCTTCCCCAGTAAGCCAAGGGAAAATGTGCCGAGCAGGATTTGTGCAGCTCTTCATCGTAAACGTTTTAGATAGAACACCTGTATGCAAAGTGAGAGCTATGGTAAGCCAAGGGAAAATTCGCCGCGCAGGATTTGTGCATCTCTTCAACGCAAACGGTTCAGATTGAATAAGGTATGCAAAGCGAAACTTCGGCGCTAAGCCAAGAGAAAATTTGGCAAGCAGGATTTGTACCTCACTTCAACGCAAACGGTTTTTTCGGATGACCCGTGTGCAACCACTTACAGACAATTTGGTAAGATTTGCATCTGTCATATTGGGTATATTGCCATTTGTCAAACTGGAAAGATTGACATTTGTTGATCTAGTAACATTGCCATTTTTCAATCCTTGTAACACTGCGATTTATCAAAATATGCACCTAAAAATCACTAGCAATATCTAATTTTTGCAACTAAAATTCAGTAATTAAGCATAGATTTCATTCATAGATTAAGCAGTCGTTCTTTATACAAATAGTTCAACTCGACAGCTGAACCGACCAAACTTTTCCCAAATTGTTGCCAACCATGTACTGAAATAGCTAGTTCAACTATATATACTAGCTAATTTTAAGTACGTTCTACAGTTCCACCACATCTATAGTCAGATGAACTTAACAAAATAGCCCCTAAATACTACCACTACTATGGAGGGGCTTTGTACTACTTCCGGCAGCCTCTCCTGTGCCGAGCGCGCTCAGTAAGAGGAAGAGGAGGAGGCACCTACCGTCGAGCTGGACAACTGCAATACGGTGCCTGCCGCTGCTGCACCTTCAGCGACGCTCACCTCGAACGCCCTCTGCCGCTCCAGACGACCCCTCTCGAAGCGGCCGGACTGCTCATAGACCTCCTGATTCCTCGCCTCTGCGTCGGCGTGTGCTGCGGCCACGGCTGCGGTAAGGCTCTTTGCGTGCTCGACGAGGCGCTCCTCCTCCTCCGCAGGAACTCGATGTAGGGTGCAAGGTCGCTGACGCACGTGCGGGCCTCCACCTCCGCCTCCCTCCTTCGGGCGGCGGTGGTGGAGCGGGTGATGATCCCGGCGGTCGATGGTGGGCTGGCAACCACGGCGGCCGATGATGGGGTTGCGGCCATGACCACCACCTCCCGCCTTCGGGCCGCAGTGGCGGAGCGGGTGATGGCCACGGTGGCTGGCAGTGGGATGGCGGCCACGACGGCCACCTCCCGCCTTCGGGCCGCGGCGGCGGAGCGGACGATGGCCCTGGCTTTCGACGGTGGTGTGGCGGCAACAGCGGCCGGCAACAGCTGCCGACGGGCAGCGGCGGCGGAGCGTGTGGTGGGTGTTCCGGGCACACCCAACAGGGACGCCAGGCGCACTACACTACGCCGGGGACTGCGCCGCCGCCGCGGTGTAGCCTCCCAGCTGGAGCTATCCTCTGATTATGGCGGTGTGGCTGAGCGACGATGACGGACCGGTGCCATTGGCGATTATGGGAGAAGCAGACGAGATAAGCTACAAGGAGGGAGGGGAAAATGCGACGCAAGACTCACCGGCCTTGAGGGTTTATATAGTAGGCTGGTAAGCATTGGGATTTTGGGGGATTTCACCGAGTCGGGCGGGAAGCTTGCGCGGGAACCTGCGCGGTTGCGCGGGAACAGGCTCTCCACCGTTTGGCCAAAAGAACGCCCCCGCGCGTTGCTCAAGCTTGTGCTCGAAGCCATCTGCGGCAGCGGGGTGACAAGACGTTCGAGAGGAGTACGAAAGGACACGTACACATATGGTTAATAAAAAAAAGATTTGTGATTTAATTACCTACTATACCCCCGTCCTGGTTTATAAGTAGGATTTAACTAATAAAATACAAATGCATGTCGCCAAAGATTATATCGTTAGATTCGTATTTGAACATAGTTTCCAGTTATATAATTTTTGTAACATCTATTAACATTTTGTTGGTTAAATTTAAGGTCAAAATATGGCACAGAATATATAAAGTGGACTAATAGACCAAGTCGACGGTAGTAGCACACGGCCGCTCTCTACGGCGTATCACACACATCTTGTTAAGTTGAACCTTTTCTATTGTGTTGCCTAATCACACACAGTTCATCCTAGTGAATTGTATGCCGTATATCCCACACACCCTCATCTGGCTGCCCATTTCTGTTGTTATGCATCATCACAAACAGTTCTTCTTGATTAACCGTTTGCCACTCATCTAATGGAGGGAAGCTTCTACATTCGCGGGGGACATGGCATTGACCATTGGGCGGCAACAGTCGGTCATCTGGATGCGCAATACAGGATGCAAAGAGGCATCCTACAGCAGCAAGGACCAGCTTCCCTGCTGATAGCTCATCTAACAGAACTCCCAAGTTAACTGTGCTGAGGCTGGGTAGTCATTGGATGGGTGACCGAATGGGAAGTGGCCTATATGTTAAATTAACTTATTTGATGGGTCACTGTAAACATTTAATTGCGTTGAATGTATATAGTGCTCCATCATATTAGTTGAATTAACCTCGAGGTCCTTGTTTTTTAATTTTTTACATTTTTTGTTTTTTGAACACATGTTGATTGGGTTGAAGAAGGTCTATCTCGTTACTTTTTGATAATTTTTGTTTTTTGAACACATGTTGATTGGCTTGAATGAAGGTCTATCCCGTTACTTTACGACATGTTTCCAAAACATGGACCTCGAGGTTAATTCAACTAATTGGACGGAGCACTATATACATTCAACGCAATCAAATGTTTTCCAAAAAAAGTGATATGATTTCTGTGAAACTTATAAGTCATGTATGTCAAATTAACCTTTGTGTACTTGTTCTCAAATTTACCTCCGGGCCTGTTTGCCGCGTATCACACACATCTTGTTAAGTTGAACCATTTATGTTCTCTTCCCTAATCGAAAACAGTTCATTCGAGTGAACCGTATGCCGTATATCACACACACCTTGATCTGGCTGACCGTTTCTGTTGCTTTCCCTAATAGCAAACAGTTCATCGGAGCGAACTGTATGCCGTATATTGCACACACATTGATGTGGCTGCCCATTTCTGTTGTTCTGTATAATCGTAAACAGTTCGTCTGGATCAACCGTATGCCCAGCATCGCACATGCAAGTAAAATCTGAACCATGTTTGATGTACCCGCCATCGCAAACGTTTTGCATCTTTTTTGATGGGTTTTTTACATCATCGTTTGCGATTGATGCATCGCACATAGTTTTGTCAAAGGGTCTCTGATCAGTGTCGCGTTAGCAGCAACCTACAGTAGTGACATGTCGATTATCCTTGGTAGACCCTTTTTGAATACTGCAGGGGCTGTTATTGATTGCAACAAATGCAAAGTCACTTTTCATATCAATGGTAATGAGCATACGGTGCACTTTCCGAAGAAACAATTTCAAGTGAATGGTATTAATGTTATTGAAAAGACTCCGACAATTACTATTGGAAATTTTCAACTACCTCTTCCCACTGTTAAAAAGAGATATGAAACACTTATTGTTGGGGAAATGCATATCCCCATTGAGATAACTTAGTATTATACGAAGATTCTTTGGTTTCATGCTACTCGGAAATAGTTTGTTAATAAGACTTGATCAACCTTATTAATGGATTCTTTTTGAGGGGCATGTGGTCGATGAATTTAGTAAACACAACTTTCTGTACCCACTTTTTTTTCTCTGTTATTTTCAGTTAAATGCAATAAAATACCATGATTATCATGTTTTCTGAATTTTCCGTGCAATAAAAAATGGCCCAAACACAAAAGTTCTCAGAATGCCCTGAAAATTTAGTATGATTTTTTGTAGAATATTTAAGAATTTTGGGAACTGAACACACCCCAGGGGGGTGCACCTGTGAGCCACAAGCTCACAGGGAGCGCCACCCCCAAGGGCGCGCCTAGTGGGCTTGTGGGTACCACAGGGACCCACTCACTTATCCCAGTCGCCCACTCCCTTCTTCTTCCTCCAGAAAAAATCACTTGCTTGCTCAAACTCGTGTTCTTACTCATTTGACTGCAATTTTCGATCTCCTTGCTCGGGACTCCATATTTGAAACTGCTGTGGTGACCATGTTCTTGAGCTTGAACGTCAAATTTATATGGTCCATAGTAGTTTTGATGCATGATTTAGCCTCTAGGTACTTAAGGGAGTAGTTGCTACCAATTTTGTTGAGTTTGGTTCACTTTTATTTTGAGTTACTAAAAATTTCAGAAATTTTCAGAAAAAGAAAATGCTCAAGTGGTGGTTGAGAGGATCTTCAAGCTGGAGTCCTAAGGAGGCTCCAAAGCCCAAATATCACCTTCCTCGTGCAGCTGAAGTACGGCCGTGCGAATGGCCGTGCAACACTTTCTTGAGGGATGCGGGAATTCTCGATGACTTTTATTACTTGGCGAACAGCACCGGTATCCTTCCCTTCCTCAAAGATAAGTGTGACCAATACCTTCTCCTCACAAATACCTTTGTGTGAAGTTTTCACTTCCACTCTAGGGCACAACCACCTACAGTCACATTCAACTTATATGATGTTCCTAGAGAGATGACACTCGATGAGTTTTGTGAGTCTTGCTTGATTCCACCTAAGGGCAGCCCTATTGAGCCACGTCCCCATGACCTTGACAATTTTATATCTGAAGTCACTGTAGGGGAGATGAGGGGAGTTTCTAAGGCTAGAGTTTCTAGTTTACATCTTCCCGTGTTGCGCTATTATTCATTATTTGTCGTGAAGTGTTTGACTGGACAATGGGAGAGTGGAACACTTAACTCTCTGGATCTTTCTATTTTTGCGCCATGCTCTTTACAGCGATAGAACTTTTTAGTTTGTGCTCTATGATTGCTCGATGTTACACACTAACCGCTCGAAGGGAGTTATTTATGGTGGTATCTTTGCTTCTCGCCTCGCTAGACATTTTGACATACCTATTAAGCATATGAGGCGGAGGAGAAGCTCTTACCTGTGAGACACCTAGATTATGCTAGCATGGTTTAGCATGACTTTATTGACAGAGGTGAGCCACGATTTCGGTATAACTTGGTTTTCAGCCAGGGAACACGCGAGACTATTACCCTTCCTGCACCTTCCTTGTTCGATCTTTCTTCAGGCAGGTACACTATCATGCCCGCAGACATTTATGCTTATTTGGGCATGGAGCCACTCCAAGTGGTTGAGCCAGAGCCAGCACCTCAGCCCGTGGCTGTCGCAGAGCCTGTTTTCCAGTTTTCAAGTGGGATCCACATGACCCCGTTTATCAGTGCAACCCCGATGAGCCTCAGTACTATCCTGAGAGATACTTCCATCCATGGCCATAGACCAACTTAGGCCAAAAGCCTAAGCTTGGGGGAGTACGTATTTCTCACTGACATTACATTCATGTCCACACATTTCATTCACTGCAAGAAATATGCTAACTTGCGACCATCAATATTGGTCGCTGAATGGTCATTCTTTTTCGTTGCGACCTTTTTATGACAAAAAACAATTGGTCAAAAGCTGACCGTCTTTAATGAAACTTAACGACCTTCTCCGTGATATGGTCATAGAAGGTAACGACCAGAAAAAAGGACGTTGGCCTACGACCAATTGTTTTGGTCACTGGCAGTCTGCCCAGGCCACGTCGGATCCGACGTGGCAAAATTGCCACCAATTGAAAAGGTCGTTGATTAGAATCAGCCCAGTCCAGTTTGATGCTTTACTTGGGCCAAGCCCACTAATTCAAAAAAAAATCCTGTTAATTCTGGTCAGCCACATGGGCCAAGCCCAACATTGCAGCCTTTTTATTTTTGGGCCATGGCCTTTTTGTCTCAACAGTTTCATTTTTCTTTTTCTAAAAAATAGGTCCACTAGTCAGGTGGGTCCTTGTTGTCAGGGTCATATTCTTCATTTTCGAATATAACATAAATAAATACCTAATATTTAAATTGGCACACAGAAAACACACGAAATACTTCAAATATTATCAGCCAGATTCAGTACAGAGCTCCTGCTGTACAAATAAACACGTAATAAGCTCTAACATACACTTTGCAAGCTCTACAAGTGCAATAATAGTATGGCAGTCACAGTTACATGCTCCACAAGTTCAATAACTAGATACAGTACTTTACAAGCTCTACAAGTGTTATATTCTTCAGCATGGAGCTCCTTCGACAGCGATTACAAACTAGTCACCTACTCTTCTTGCCACTTTGAGGAGGTGGATGATTGCCATGGTGTGCTTGATGATGCACATGGCCATGATCTTCTTGCCACTATTGCATCCGTGCGCTCGATGATGGGGGTACCAATGCATCCAAGTAGAACAAAATTACCAACATTGACCCACAACTTCAAGTACAAGCTAAGTATGTATCAAGTGACAACGAAAACAAGTTGAGGAAAACACTGAAAATGCTGCATGGAACAGACTTATTTTATATGGCTATGTTTCAAGCCCATACAATAAGACAAGTCATTAATTCACTGTGAATATCATTCAAATTGCTGCATTGCTGTAGCTTGTCCTCCATTGACAGATTATTAGTAAGAAGTAACTGGTCTTCTCAGGATTCAAGATGCATTATTTTGTCACCAAAGTTTTAGAGATGTTGGTGCTCACCTTCCATCTTGGCGAGGTGCTTCTTCACCTTGCCGGCGCATGCTTTGCAGTGCAGGAACACATTCAGCATGAGCACCTGCACGATCAAGTAAACTGAAATTAAGTTAACAAAAGGAAGGCATGGGAATGGGCATGGGCAAGGGCAAATTAACTTTTGTCCACATAGCAGCATGGCAGCAATGAATTAACATCATCAAGTTAACGTAGCAGCATGGCCATGGCAGCATTTGTGTAGATTAATGCCAAATGTCAACTATCAACTTGTGCATCCTAACATTTCTGTGAATTACGGTGGCCATACTTTTGCTTGGCCAATTGCCAAATGTCAACTTGTGCATCCAAATTGATATGGAGACAAGTAAACCAACACACGGGCAACCAAATTTCCATCGCATCGCCGAGCAAGCACTGATATCAGAAGGAAGCGACCAGCACCGAATTGAGCGGTAACAGGGAGGGGAGACAGGCACTGACAACATCACAGGGACTTCCACTTCTCACCACGGCCCTGCCAATCTGCGATTCGATGGACCCAAACCAAATCAGGACACAGAATTCACAAGGAAACTCATCGCAGGAACAGTTCGAACGAACAACACAAGACAGAGGCGGAGGGGGGACGGAGGGGAACCGAGACTCTTACCACGGAGACCTGCTTGACATCGGGGTGCTTCTCCTTATACTCCTTCCTGAAGATGTCCCTGCAAAGACGAAACATGCACCAAATCCTCGGTCAGGACGCGACACCACACCACAGAAACAACGTGAATCGAACCACGAATGGAATCGGGGAACTCACATGAAGACGAAGAAGGCACTGGGGGGCGCTTGGGCTTGCTCTTCTTCATCGCGAGCCTGTGCCGACACAACAGAAACAACATCAGCAAACGAAATCGAAGTAGAACCCGACGCAAAACAGCACCAGCCAATATTCTGCCTTATATTGCTAAGCATTTTGACCAACAACTAAATGCTACAGGAAATAGATTGCTAAGCATTTCTTCCCTTCTTTCAAGCCAGCACCAGCATACCACTCTCACTATAACAAGATCCACACAGACCACCATCTGCACCAACCGTACACACAAAAGAACCAGGGTCGAAGAAAGTGAGATTACCTTGACGCCGTAGATCTTAGAAGACACCTCGTGCACGAGGAAGTCCTTGTCGTCCACCGCCAAGCAGTAGGATGCTGGTGGAGCATCCCTCACCGAGCCTACAAGAAGTTTTGCATATAGTTAGAAAACCTGGAAACATACCGGATGGACTACCATAACATAGCATTGACGGAAAAAAAAACTAAAGAGCATGTAACTGAACCTCCTACAGCTCTAGCCTCTAGCATGCACCCAAGATTCAGTTCCCACGAATCCAGAAGAGCAACCCATGCTTTCTCTGTCTCTTGGTCATGACTGTAGAAAGAAAGCAACAGTTTTACCATCCCGCACTTGAGTCAAGTAGATGGGAGCTCAATATGAATAAGGATAATTTGCCCTACCAAACATTGACAGCAAAGCAACAATAATTTTAACTCAATAACTTGATGAGCATGTAGTAGATTGCAAATAATATGATCAAAGCAAACCAAAATATTATTGCAAAATATATGGATTTATAGCTAGGATCAGTAAGCTAAGATCAAATGTCATACTAATATGTTCTAATCCTATTCTTGCTTGCTGCAATCTAAAGAACATCACCGCACAGATTATATCATGCATCAGAAATAGCAAGATTTGTGCATAAATCCAAGCTTTAATACAAAATGAGCAGTTGCAATTCTAGCAACAATCTGAGAACGCAGTCCTCTCGGTTTTAACGAGCCAGAGAACTGAACCACAAATAGGAACATGCTAAGTGCAAACCTTGAGGACAGGGGTAAGAAGGTCATCAGGGTACGTGTCCTTGAAGCCGTCCACTTGTTAGTCCCTAATAATTAGGTTATAATAATGGCATAAAGATAGGAACATGCCAAGAATAGAGATATGCACTCCAGGTTTTGCTGTAAATTCTAATGAGCATATTCACCTTAAACAAGCCAGGCCGCGCATTATGTAAGTCAAGCAAAAACAGAGGGCAACTTCGCATTAAATTGGTGCTAACAAATTTGAAGGTAGACTGATGCTATCAAACTATCACTAGCACACATGCATGACATTGCTTACTCTAGAACAAACTATCGCTCCAAAACTTCAAACATGAGAAATTTAGCCGCCATGTGGCACCCCCATCCAGCATAATCGGAAGAAACAGTAGCAATTAGGCAAACTCTGCTCCTATTAGGACCAAGCAAGATGCTTGTACTCATCTAAGGCCAATCATTCACGACACCTAATTGTAACGACATTCTAGTGCAGTATAACTGTACGCAGACTCGCGAAATTCATACCCCCCTTAACGAATCATCTGCAATTACCAACCAAGCACGGACCGATCTACACTAGATCAACCGAAACACCTCCAAACCTAGAATTACAGGGGCGGACCGCTCATCCAACCAACGAATCGGGAGCGCAAGCAAAGGGAGAACGACATCATACCTCGTCGTAGTCCCTCTCTGTGACCTTGGCCTGCTTGAGCGGCTTGGCTTTCCCTCCTGCAAAACAGCCCTGAAACCGAAAGAGACGTCAGGACCCCGGAGGACAAAATCGGTCGGCGCCGGATGACGGCGTGATCGAGATCGATCTCACGCTGATCGGCGGGGAGCGAGCAAACAAACCTTGCTTCGACATGGCGGACAGGGCCGGTGGTGAGGAGGGGGCAAGAAACCCTAGCTGGAGCCGCGACGACAAGGGAAGGACGGAAGGAAACCATTAACATCGTCGCCGTCCTGATTGCCAGAGACCCGTGGCCGGCGTGTAGCATCGCAACCGCAAACCCTAAGCAGGCCACGCGCGTGCCATGGTCCGACCAGCTCGACGGAGCGGCGCGCATCGAAGCACACACGCGCGCGCCAGCGAGAAAACTGGCCGTGACGCCATGGCCGAGAAGCAGGCTGGGAATCGCCATGGCCGTGCCTGGACTGGTGGATCTGGGAGATGAAGGCGAGGGAAGAGGGTGCGTGGCGGAGACGAGGTCGACGGTGGGAATCGCGGGAGGGGGAGGAATGCCGGGGCGGTGGGGTGCCTCGATCGGATCTGGAGAATGGGAGAGGATGAGGGTGGGTGTGTGGGTTAGGGTTTGGGTTTCTCGAGAGAAGCTCCACCGTTGATGTGTGCGTGATGGATGGCTCAGATCGCGTCCGACTGGGTCATCCGCATGAACGTGGTTTCTGGCTTCTCATTGGCTGGTTGTCTCGTGTTGGAATCTTCAAATTTTGGACCTAAATCACCGACTTTTAAATAAAAAACTACAAATCTTTGTTGTAAAAATGGACCACATCATTTTTCAAAAATATTAATCCACAATTTATTTACACTTAACTAAAAAAATAATGTCAAGATGTTTCCATCCACCCCTCATATCTATCTATTACATTACAGAAAAAAGAAACACCTAACTATTTATTTGATGGATTAGAAAATCACAACCATTTATTATGCCCGCCGCCGCCGACGACGATGAAAGGATCGGATGCTCAGGACTCCCCACCCCCCCACAAAGGGGAAGACGTTGAATTTTGAGAAGAGCCTGCAATTTTTTTTGAGGATGACTACCTAGAAACAGATACCAAAATCACTTGGTACTTTCAGATAGCATCAGTGACCGGAGCTCCTCCGGCACGTTCGCAGTTGTCATGAGATCTCCATGTCGTCTTGCTCTGGCCGCAAGTTCATGAGCTAGACAGTTTTGTTTCCTCTTGACAACTGAGATTTTGGATGAACTGAAAAACCGAAGAGCACTTTTTATATCACTGACAGTCCCGAAGCCCCGATAACGCCACTAGGATTGTCAAAATGGCTTTTCCCTCTGCCTCTTCAATTGATCTGCAGGTTCTTATTTGGGTGCTCAACGAGAAGAGGGCTAGGCCCCTGTGCTCTCGAGAATAGCCTGCAAATTGCCAATGTTATGGCAACATTTTTGGCATAGTTTTGTTCAAATGATATTATATTTTGCACAAGTTTGCATCTTGGAATGACACACAATGTTGCCTAAGGAATTTGTCATCTTCTTGCACGAAAATTCATTTTCCATTTTTCGAGTGCCCAAAATGAGTTTTTTGTGAAGGACCTACCAAATATTTGTTAAAAAATGGACGACATTAATTTTCTAAAATAGTAGGCCATATTTAATGTACAATTGACCAAATGGTTGGGTGCCAAAAGCTGTTTATCCACCTCTCGTGAAAAATACAAATTTCCGCCGATTCAGCAGGAAGATGGTCAAATTTGAACTACAACTACCTCAAAGTTTGCTCTTTATTTTTTCCAAAAAACATTTCTAGATACAAAACTATCTATTTAATCGGAGAAACACCAAATTTTTTCCAATATTCAACACCTAGCTACGAACGGTCATGCCCGGCATTTTGACCGCATTTTGAAACGGGCGTAAGAAATTCAAAAGAAATAAAAAAAATTAAAAATCGTCGCATTGTGTCATTATATGTGACCAAGTTACCAGGAAAAATAATAAACTTATAATACGACAATTCCTTTAAAAAGTGTTCTCAGAAATGAGCTGTCATGTGTGAAGATTCATGGCTTTCAAGCAAAATGATCAATCTTATGGTCACATTCATGGCATAGTTTGTTCAAATGATATCATATTGTGCACAAGGGTGCATCTTGGAACGGCAAACAATGTTTCCTAAGGAAGTTTTCATTTTCTTTGGACAAAAAATTTATTTTCTATTTTTTCGAGCGCCTAAAATGAGTTTTTTTGTGAAGGACCTACCATATATTTGTTGCAAAATTGGACAAAATTAATTTTCTAAAATATTATGCCATATTTAATGCATAATTGACCAAATGGTTGGGTGTTAAAAGTTTTGATCCACCTCTCGTTAAAAAGACAAATTTCTGCCGATTCTGTAGGAAGCGAGTCAAATTTGAACTAGAGCTGCCTTATAGTTTGCTCTTTATTTTTTTTCAAAAATCATTTCTAGGTACATAAGTATCTATTTAATCATAGAAACACCGAAATTTTTTGAATATTCAACCACTAGCTAGGAACGGTCATGCCCACCGTTATGACCGCATTTTGAAATGGGCATGAAAAATTCAAAATAAAATAAAAAAATTGGAAAACCTTCGCATTTTTTCATTATATGTGACCAAGTTACTAGGAAAAATAATAAACTTGTAATACAGCAATTCTTTTAAAAAAGTGTTCTCAGAAATGAGCTGTCATGTATGGAGATTCATGGCTTTCAAGCAAAATGATCAATCTTATAGCCACATTCATGGCATAGTTTGTTCAAATGATCTCATATTGTACACAAGGGTGCATCTTGGAATGGCAAACAATGTTTCCTAAGGAAGTTTTCATTTTCCTTGGACAAAAATTCATTTTTCATTTTTCGAGAGCACAAAATGAGTTTTTTTGTGAAGGACCTACTATATATTTGTTGCAAAATTGGATCAAATCAATTTTCTAAAATAGTAGGACATATTTAATGTACAATGGACCAAATGATTTGGTTCCAAAAGCTACCTCTCGTGAAAAAGACAAATTTCCGCCAAGTGAGTAGGAAGTGGGTCAAATTTGAACTGCAGCTGCCTCATAGTTTGCTATTTATTTTTTCCAAAAATCATTTCTAGGTAGATAAGTATCTATTTAATTAGAGGAAACACCAAAATTTTTCCAAGATTCAACCACTAGCTAGGAACGGTCATGCCCGCCGTTTTGACCGCAATTTGAAATGGGCATGAAAAGATCTAAAAAAAATCAAAAAATTAGAAAACCTTCGCACTGTGTTATTATATGTGACTAAGTTACCAGGAAAAATAATAAACTTGTAATACGGAAAATATTTTAAAAACGTGTTCTCAGAAATGAGCTATCTTGTGTGAAGTTCCAGGGCTTTCAAGGCAAATGGCCAATGTTATGGCAACACTTATGGCATAGTTTGTTCAAATGATCTCATATTGTGCACAAGTTTGCATTCTTGGATGGAAAACTATGTTGCCTAAGGAAGTTTTCATTTTATTTGGACGAAAAATTCATTTTCCATTTTTCGAGTGCCCAAAATGAGTTTTTTTGTGAAGGACCTACCATATATTTGTTGCAAAATTGGAACAAATCATTTTTCTAAAATAGTAGGCCATATTTAATGTACAATTGACCAAATGGTTTGGTGTAAAAAGCTTTGATCCACCTCTGATGAAAAAGATAAATTTCCGCCGATTCAGTTGGAAGCGGGTTGAATTTGAACTGCAGCTGCCTCATAGTTTGCTCTTTATTTTCTGAAAAAATCATTTCTAGGTAGATAAGTATCTATTTAGTCAGAGAATGGTGCATATTGGAATGGCAAACAATGTTGCCGAAGGGAGTTTACATTTTCTTTGCACAAAACATTCATTTTTCATTTTCCGAGTGCCCAAACAATTTTTTTAAGAAGCTATCAAATATTTATTGCAAAATTGGACCACATCTTGTAATGGATAACAATGTTTCAGAAGGGAGTATTCATTTTCTTTGGACAAAAAAGTCATATTTTATTTCCGGAGTGCAAAAAATGGTTTTTTGCGCGAAGAACCTAGCAATAAATATGATGCAAAATGGCACTACTCCATTTTCTAAAATATTTGACCACATTTTATGTCTAGTTTCTGCTGATTCAGCTAGTCAATTTTTTTCTATAAACATTTAACATTTTTGAAATATAAGTTTAACATTTTCTTAATACACGGTCAGCAATTTTCTATACACATTTAACATTTTCAAATGCAAGTTCAACATTTTTTGAACACATGGGCAATATGTTTTATATACACAACATTCTAAAAATACATGTTCAATATTTCTATACATATTTTCATTTTCAAATGCTTGATTAACATTTTCCAAATACTCGTTTAACATTTTTTCAAAAACTTGCTTAACTTTTTCTTAAATAGATGATCAACATTTATTCAAAAATTTATGTGAACTGATTTTCATAATATATATGTTTAGAGTATTTCAAAATATTAACAAAACTTACATAGGAAAGCAAAAAACAAAATACAAATATGAAAAAGCGGATGGAAAAAAGAAAAAGAAGCACCAAGCTCATGGTCGCATGTTGGGCCGGCCCATGGCCGCGAGCAGAAAGAAGCCCCGGGCCGTCGTGAGGATGGCCCAGTCCCCCACCTAGGTCAAGGCCCAACACACGAATGACTCTATAAATAAGTTCAGTGTGGGAATATATCACAACTGGAGAGGTGGCGCGTTGGTTTGCCTTCGTTCAGCGCCCCACGAGGTCGCGGGTTCGAACCCAAGCGCTGCCTCTTTTTATTTCGGCCGCTCGCTAATGATTGGTGGCCGACACGTAGGCCCCCTAGTCCCACATGTAAGTATAGTAGATCCCACTCGTCGTTGGGAGGCTGTAGTGTTATTGGTCCCACTTGCCAAGGGTGTATGGCGGGCCCAACACGTCATTGGTAGCCTTTGAGTGATGTTGGTCCCACGCGTCAGGTTGGTGGGCCCGTAGGTGCTACAGGCCCCACGCGCCAGGTCAGTAGGGTGGGTCCTACACGTCATTGGAAACACGTGGGTGATGCGGGTCCCACTCGGTGGGGCAGGCCCCACACGTCAATGGGAGCATGTGGGTCGTGTTGGTCCCACGTGTAAAATCGACGGGTCTGTTGGAAATATGCCCTAGAGGCAATAATAAATTAGTTATTATCATATTTCCCTATTCATGATAATCATTTATTATCCATGCTAGAATTGTATTGATCGGAAACTCAAATACATGTGTGGATACATAGACAACAACGTGTCCCTAGTGAGACTCTACTAGACTAGCTCGTTGATCAAAGATGGCTATGGTTTCCTAGCCATAGACATGAGTTGTCATTTGATAACGGGATCACATCATTAGGCGAATGATGTGATGGACAGGACCCAAACTATAAACGTAGCATATGATCCTGTCAAGTTTGTTGCTATCGTTTTCTGCATGTCAAGTATATGTTCCTATGACCATGAGATCATGCAACTCACTGACACCGGAGGAGTACCTTGTGTGTACCAAACGTCACAACGTAACTGGGTGACTATAAAGGTGCTCTATAGGTATCTCCGAGGGTGTCTATTGAGTTGGCATGGATCAAGACTGGGATTAATTTGTCACTCCGTATGACGGAGAGGTATCTTTGGGCCCTCGAGGTAATAAACCATCACAAGAAGCTTGCAAGCAATGTGACTAAGGAGTTAGTCACGGGATCTTGTATTACGGAACGAGTAAAGAGACTTGCTGGTAACGAGATTGAACTAGGTATGGAGATACCGACGGTCGAATCTGGGGCAAGTAACATACCGATAGACAAAGGGAACTGCATACGGGATTAACTGAATCCTTGACATCGAGGTTCGACCGATAAGATCTTCATAGAATATGTGGGAATCAATATGGACATCCAGGTCCCGTTATTGGTTATTGACCGTAGAGGTTTCTCGGTCATGTCTGCATAGTTCTCAAACCCGTAGGGTCTACACACTTAACGTTTGGTGATGATATAAGTATAGTTGAGTCATTATGGTAGTTACCGAAGGTTGTTTGGAGTCCCGGATGAGATCCCGGACGTAATGAGGAACTCTGAAATGGTCCGGAGGTGAAGATTGATATATTGGATGAAGGGTATTGGAGTCCTCACTGCTGCACAGAAGGCTTATGTCCTTGATGCACCGCTCGGTGTGCCAACCTCTCTAGCATCATCTATGGATGTTGTGAACATCTGGCAGACAAGTTCTGATGACTACTTGATAGTTTAGTGCGCCATGCTTTATGGCTTAGAATCAGGGCTCCAAAGGCGTTTTGAACGCCATGGAACATATGAGATGTTCCAAGAGTTGAAATTGGTATTTCAGGCTCATGCCCGTGTTGAGAGGTATGAGACCTCTGACAAGTTCTTTGCCTACAAGATGGAGGAGAATAGCTCAGCCAGTGAGCATGTGCTCAAAATGTCTGGGTGCTATAATCGCTTGAATCAAGTGGGAGTTAATCTTCCAGATAAGATAGTGATTGACAGAGTTCTCCAGTCACTATCACCAAGCTACTAGAGCTTCGTGATGAACTATAACATGCAAGGGATGGAGATGACCCCGGAGCTGTTCGTGGTGCTTAAGGCCGCGAAGGTAGAAATCAAGAAGGAGCATCAAGTGTTGATGGCTACCAAGACCACTGGTTTCAAGAAGGGCAAGGGCAAGAAGGGAAACTTCATGAATGGCAAGCTAGTTGCTGCTCCAGTGAAGAAACCCAAGGTTGAACCCAAACCCGAGACTAAGTGCTTCTATTGTAAGGGGAATGATCACTGGTAGCGGAACTGCCCCAAATACTTGGTAGATAAGAAGGCTGGCAACTTCAACAAAAGTATATTTGATATACGTGTTATTGATGTGTACCTTACTAGTAGTCATAGTAGCACCTGGTTATTAGATACCGGTTCAGTTGCTAATATTGGTAACTCGAAACAAAATGTGCGGAATAAACAGAGACTAGCTAAGGGCAAGGTGACGATGTGTGTTGGAAGTGTTTCCAAGGTTGATGTGATCACCATCGGACGCTCCCTCTACCTTCGGGGTTAGTGTTAAACCTAGATAAATGTTATTTGGTGTCTGCATTGAGCATGAACATGATGAGATAGTGTTTATTGTAATGCGGTTATTCATTTAAGTCAGAGAATAATGGTTATTCTGTTTACATGAATAATACCTTCTATGGTCATGCACCCAATGTGAATGGTTTATTGAATCTCGATCGTAGTGATACACATGTTCATAATATTGATGCCAAAAGATGCGAAGTTAATAATAATAGTACCACATACTTGTGTCACTGCTGCTTAAGTCATATTGGTGTAAAGCGCATGAAGAAACTCCATGCTGATGGACTTTTGGAGTCACTTGATTTTGAATGACTTGACACATGTGAACCATGCCTCATTGGCAAGATGACTAAAACCCCGTTTTCCGGAACAATGGAACGGGCAAGTGACTTGTTGGAAATCATACGTGCTGATGGGCGCGGTTTGATGAGTGTTCACGCGTGCAGTGGATATCGTTATTTCCTCACCTTCACCGATGATTTGAGTAGATATGGGTATATTTACTTAATAAAGCATAAGTCTGAAACGTTTGAAAATTTCAAGCAATTTCAGAGTGAAGTTGGGAATCATCGTAACAAGAAGATTAAATTTCTATGATCCGATTGAGGGGAAGAATATCTGATTTATGAGTTTGGCAATCACTTAAGACAATGTGGAATTGTTTCACAGTTGACGCCACCTGGAACACCACAGCGTAATGGTGTGTCCGAACGTCGTAATCGTACCTTATTGGATATGGTGCGTTCTATGATGTCTCTTGCCGATCTACCACTATCGTTTTGGGGTTATGCATTAGAGACAACTACATTCACTTTAAATAGGGCACCATCTAAGTCCGTGGAGACGACACCGTATGAACTGTGGTTTGGCAAGAAACCTAAGTTGTCGTTTCTTAAGGTTTGGGGCTGCGATGCTTATGTCAAAAGGCTTCAGCCAGAAAAGCTCGAACCAAAGGCGGACAAATGTGTCTTCATAGGATACCCAAAAGAGACGTTTGGGTATACCTTCTATCTCAGATCCGAGGGCAAAGTGTTTGTCGCTAAGAACGGGTCCTTTCTCGAGAAAGAGTTTCTCTCGAAAGAATTGAGTGGGAGGAAGATAGAACTTGATGAGGTTGTTGAACCTTTACTTCAACCAGAGAGCAGCGCAGCACAGAAAGATGTTTCTGTGGCACCTACGTCAGTTGAAGAGGAAGCTAATGATGATGATCATGAAGCTTTGGATCAAGTTACTGTCGAATCTCGTAGGTCGACAAGGGTACTTACAGCTTCTTAGTGGTACGGTTACCTTGTCTTAGAGGTCATGTTGTTGGACAACGGTGAACATACGAGCTATGGAGAAACGATGGTGGGCCCGGATTCCAACAAATGGCTAGGAGCCATGAAATCCGAGATAGGATCCATGTATGAGAACAAAGTATGGACTTTGGTGGGCTTGCCTGATGATCGGCAAGCCATTGAGAATAAATGGATCTTTAAGAAGAAGACAGACGTTGATAGTAATGTCACCATTTATGAAGCTCGACTTGTCGCAAAGAAGTTTCCGACAAGTTCAAGGAGTTGACTATGATGAGACTTTCTCACTCATAGCGATGCTAAAGTCTGTTGGAATTATGTTAGCAGTTGCTGCATTTTCAATTACGAAATCTGGCAGATGGATGTCAAAACAGAGTTTCCTTGACGGTTTCCGTGAGGAAAGGTTGTATGTGATACAACCAGAAGGTTTTGTCGATCCTAAGGATGCTAAAAGGTATGCTAGCTCCAGTGATCCTTCTATGGACTGGAGCAAGCATCTCGGAGTTGGAACATACGCTTTGATGAGGTGATCAAAGCTTTTGGGTTTATACAAAGTATATGTGGATGACATATTGTTGATCGGAAATATTGTAGAATTTCTAGAAAGCATAAAGGGTTGTTTGAAAGGAGTTTTTCAAAGGAAGACCTGGGTAATGCTACTTACATATTGGGCATCAATATCTATAGAGATAGATCAAGACGCCTGATAAGACTTTCACAAAGCACATACCTTGACATGATTTTGAAGGAGTTCAAAATGGATTAGTCAAAGAAGGAGTTCTTGCCTGAGTTGTAAGGTGTGAAGTTGAGTAAGACTCAAAGCTCGACCACGGCAGAAGAAAGAGAAAAGACGAAGGTCGTCCCCTATGCCTCAGCCATAGGCTCTATACAGTATGCCATGCTATGTGCCGCACCTGAAGTGTGCCTTGCCACGTGTCTAGCAAGGGGGTACATAAGTGATCCAGGAGTGGATCACTGGACAGTGGTCAAAATTATCCTTAGAGGAATAAGGAAATGTTTCTCGGTTAGGGAGGTGATAAAGAGTTCGGCGTAAAGGGTTACGTCGATGCAAGCTTTAACACCAATCCAGATGAGTCTCAGTAGCAAACTAGATACGTATAGTGGAGCATCCATTTGGAATAGCTCCAAGTGGATCGTGGTAGCAACATCTACAATATGACATAGAGATTTGCGAAGTACACGCGGATCTGAATGTTGCAGACCCGTTGACTAAAACCTCTCTCACAAGCATAACATGATCAAACCCCAGAAGTCATTGGGTGTTAATCACATGGTGATGTGAACTAGATTATTGACTCTAGTGCAAGTGGGAGACTGTTGGAAATACGCCCTAGAGGCAATAATAAATTAGTTATTATCATATTTCCCTGTCCATGATAATCGTTTATTATCCATGCTAGAATTGTATTGATCGGAAACTCAAATACATGTGTGGATACATAGACAACAACGTGTCCCTAGTGAGACTCTACTAGACTAGCTCGTTGATCAAAGATGGCTATGGTTTCCTAGCCATAGACATGAGTTGTCATTTGATAACGGGATCACATCAATAGGAGAATCATGTGATGGACAAGACCCAAACTATAAACGTAGCATATGATCGTGTCAAGTTTATTGCTATCATTTTCTGCATGTCAAGTATATGTTCCTATGACCATGAGATCATGCAACTCACTGACACCGGAGGAGTACCTTGTGTGTACCAAACATCGCAACGTAACTGGGTGAATATAAAGGTGCTCTACAGGTATTTCCAAGGGTGTCTGTTGAGTTGGCATGTATCAAGACTAGGATTAATTTGTCACTCCGTATGACGGAGAGGTATTGCTGGGCCCTCTCGATAATACAACATCACAAGAAGCTTGCAAGCAATGTGACTAAGGAGTTAGTCATGGGATCTTGTATTACGGAACAAGTAAAGAGACTTGCCGGTAACGAGATTGAACTAGGTATGGAGATACCGACGATCGAATCTTGGGCAAGTAACATACCGATAGACAAAGGGAACTGCATACGGGATTAGCTGAATCCTTGACATCGAGGTTCAACCGATAAGATCTTCGTCGAATATGTGGGAACCAATATGGACATCCAGGTCCCGCTATTGGTTATTGACCGTAGAGGTGTCTCGGTCATGTCTGCATAGTTCTCGAACACGTAGGGTCTACACACTTAACGTTTGGTGACGATATAAGTATAGTCTAGTCATTATGGTGGTTACCGAAGGTTGTTCGGAGTCCCGGATGAGATCCTGGATATGACGAGGAACTCCGGAATGGTCCGAAGGTGAAGATTGATATATTGGATGAAGGGTATTGGAGTCCGGAATTGTTCCGGGGGTACCGGGTGATGACCAGCATGACCGAAAGGGGTTTTGGGGGGCCCCGGCAAGTGTTGGCACTACTGCAGGATGCTGCTAACGTGACACTACGATCAGAGACCCTTTGACGAAACTGTGTACGATGCATTAATCACAAACAGTGATGTAAAATAACCCTCCAAAAAGATGCAAAACGTTTGCGATGAAGGATACATCAAACACGGTCCAGATTTTAGTTCCGTGTGCGATGCCGGGCATACGGTTCAGTTCAATTAACTATTTGCGATGAGGCAGAACAAAAGAAACGGGCAGGAAGATGAAGGCATGTGCGATATATGGCATAGAGTTCACTCGGATAAACTGTTTGTGATGAGGCGGAACAACAGAAACGGGCAGCCAGATGAAGGTGTGTGCGATATATAGCATACAGTTCACTCGGATGAACTATTTGCGTTGAGCCAAGAGAACAGAAACGGTTCAACTTAACAAGATGTGTGTGATACGCGGCAAACAGGTCTGCAATCAGAAATGTGTGGGAAGACCGATAACAACACAGACGATTCCTGTTAACAAGCCGTGTGTGTTGTGAGCAAACGATTGCTGGTATACTATTGTGAGTGATTGATGAAAACATCACCGACGGGTTCCATTGTTTTGTCCGTGTGCGATGTGATTTTGTTTGTCCGCACAACATCTACGCTCTGTCTACAGAGCATCAACATATATACTTAAAAAGACAGCATTGCATAACCAAATTAAGCATACAATTACACAAGTGACTACACACATAACATTTCCACACACCAAAGCAAGCAATTACATGCATACTAAACTAGGAGAAACGAGGATCTAATCATCTACTTCTTGTTGTGACGACGCTTGCCATTGCTCTGCTTCCGGCTGGATCACTGGCCGTTTTGGGGAAGGAGGCACTTCCTCATGTGAACGATCCGCCTGTACATGTCGTAGCTCGTGTACGCCTCCTTGGCCACGTACACGACGTGAGCTTTGTCGAGTTTCTCCATCCAGGCCGAGTGCCAGGCACGCTTGTCCTTGTTGCAGGAATCCTTCATGTCTCTGTAGTAGGGGTTGATGATGGCCTCGGCGAGGTGAACTAGTGAGTCCTTCTCATGTTCCTTGCTGCCCCAGATCTTGTATTGGCCTTGGATGTCGACAAGATTCTGGCAGGCGATGCCCAAATTCTTGAGCTCCTTTACATCGTTGGTGATGTCCACCGTAGCGAACATGTAGTGGGGCTGTTGACAAACCTAGTGAAATGCTCGCAAGGCCTTGTGGCCAGGCAGTAGTGGTGGACAAGGACGTGGTTGCGCACGCACATCTGGGCGACAGCGACCTTTTGACGAGACCTGACACGAGCGCGGGTGTACTCGAGGTCAAACCCGACCACCTTGTACTTCTCCTCGGCAAGCAACAGCTCCATGATGTGGATGGAGTGCTCCACCCAGACCGGGTTGTTGGTGTACACCACCAAGAGCTTCGTGAACCTTCCGTGGGTGTCCACCACGGCATGCATGGTGAACTGCTGCTCGTCGTCGGCAGCCGCTCGGAGCGCCATTGGAGCTACGTAGGATACCCTCTAAGAATTTGTCGTGGTGGGTGTGCTTCTTGCAATGGTGGGGTGTGATCGAAAGGTTGAAGAGACACAAGGGTGAAATGGCCGCTGTAATAAATGGGGGCCGGCCGGCCTGTAATCGTCACGTCTTGTCACGACGTTCATAGCGGAGGATTCCAGTGCACGCTTGACAACACCGCACCGCACGCGTTTCGTTTGACCACGCGTGGGCTCGAAGAGGCGCCAAATGTATCGTCGATGAGCCTGTTCCCGCGCTACCGCGCAGTTTACCGTGCAAGCTTCCCGCCCGGCTAGTTTGGCCATGCGTCGGCTAGAAGAGGGAGAAATCGTGGGCACTTTTTGGCAAAAAGCTTTGTAAAGACAAAGTGTGTGGAATGACTTCGGTTATAAGTTTACCCGTGGGTGATGAGGTCAAAGTTACACAGAAGGGTGATGATGGACACTCGAGTGCGATAATTAATTCTACGCTCTACAGGGCACACGGTTGAAGAAACCAACTGTGTGCAATAATGTCAAAGATCGCAGTCGAGTTAGCTATACAGATCGTGTGCTGTGAGACCGACAAGGTAAACAGATTTGAGAATGGTTAATAAAATCTAAGACCATTGCATATTAAGGTCAAAATAGTGCTACCAATATACAAGTCTCATACGATGCCATTTCAACGATTGTACCACAAAAGCTCGAAATATTACAAGGTTCAAATTCCAGAGTTATACGGCTCAAATTCGAAGATTACAAGGTTCAAATTGATATTAGAAATGAAATTCAGCTCATCAGCTGCAAACGCTCGCACTGATCCGCTGAACATGGATATCAGAGAGGTTCAAACTAATATTACCACTTCTAAGTCTGGTTTCGAAACCTGATAATTTTTGCAAAGGGGTCAGCCACTGAGAAGTCATGTATGGGGTTGACATGATGACTCCCGATTACTCTGTCATCTGAAGTTCCAAAATGAAATTCAGCATTTTCGGAGCCTATTCCATTCTTCTGCAGGCGCCGGCACTGATCAACAAACCATTCATTTTTGCGAAATAAATGTAGGGCAAACTTCATTACCTTCAGCACCCTTGCTCTGACAACGAAGAACCTAGTGAATATAATCTCTGATAAGGTCCCTCGGTAGGAGTTCAAAGTAATTTCTGAGAGATGCAGATCTAGGCATTCGACGTGATTGTTATATTGTATCACATTGTCCACCACTGGGCCTAACCTTATCTGCAAAAGAAGAAAACGTGTTAGTGCCTACATGCAGTTTTGAACACTACTACAGGCCTATTTGGTTTGCAGGATTTGTAAAATGCACTAACATGCCATCTTCGATGTGACATGATTAACATGGGCATTTGATTACATTCTAGAAAAATGTAGCCTTCTTCACAAGAGGTTGGAGTGGATGAAAAGTTCCCTAAGAAAACTAGTACAGATGAATCCAAAGGAGAAATGCTTATGGATTGTAACCATATAGATCAAGCAACCAATATGGGGGGGGGGACATGTATGTACTGAAATCCTCCAAAAGAATCCTTCAGAAATCGTAGTACGTTGTCATTGTAAACTTGGAAAAAGGTATCACCTCGATATATAGCTTCTCCAGGCACGGAAAGCATCTCAGGAAACTGACAACTTGCTCCAGGTTGGGGCCGATAGATTCTAGTGCCAAGACCTTCACTGTGCGCAGCTTCGGGGTCAAGCTTGTTGGAATCATTTTCTGGATGACAGACGAACAAACATCTTCAAAATTAGAAATAATGTTAATTTGTAGAAGGAGAGGTAGAAGGCGGCTGTTGTACCTGAATGGGTGTGAATCCAATAACAAGTTCGGAGTATTTGTCAGACAAGTAGCCCACCACTGTCAATTTCGGCGCAGAAATGACATTGATTCTTGTTGGACCTTCTTGATCAACTACAAGTAATCTCTCAAGTGCAGGTGTGCCCTCAATGACCATACCGTGGTACACATCTTGTGATGTCTTCCTGCCGCACCAGCGACACACATAAATAGTCTGGAGAGTCATGGAGGTGATGTGGAAGCTACTCAACCCATTGATCGCCTGAAGACGAAGGTACTCGAGTGCAGTATAGCCACGGAGCAGGCGCTCCATGTCACCGTTTGGGAGGCAGACGGCGATGAGCTCGAGGTGCTTCAGTCGTGGTAGAATAAGAGCAGGCGCGTCATTAAGGTGGGGGAAATGGCAGTTCCTGAAGTTGGCGACACGCAGCGTGGGTGCGAGGCGGAGCGCGAATGTCGGCAGCGAGTGCATATGCCCATCATCAAAAGTGAGCTCCTCGAGCTGATCTAGGGCGGGGGATCGGAACCACTCGTCAAGCTTGGCTCGGTCCTTGCCGTTGGAGCGGAACTTGCCCATTCTAAGGCCTCTGGTTGGGCCAAGGTGACTGCCGAGGATCTTGGAGAACGCATCCAAGCTTTTGCGATAGCCATGGCAGAGCTCGTGGGTGTCGATGAGGTCGAGAGGGGTGGAGTTCCATAGGGGGCGCCACCGCCGGGAAAGGACGGTTGTCCGCGCCCCATATTTGATTGGGAAGAGGGAGATGATGACTGTCAACATATCATCAGGGAGGCTGCTGATGAAGTCTAGGCCTGCTGGAGTCGCTTGCGGTTCTTGCTCGCCCCGTCTCCACTTGTTGGCAGCCCCGTTCTCCACCTCCGGAGTCTCCTTGTCAGCGGCGCTTTCTGATAGAAGTGGGAGTACAGGGAATATTTATTTAAAACAGCGCAATAGAAAAGTGTATTGGTAACTAGAAGTTATTAGGTAGGAATATAGTAAGAAAAAGGAATAACAATTGGTTGCTTAAATACTACATAATTCATTTGATATTGCTGGGTAAGTCAACATGTAGATACTTGAAAAGAAAACTTACTTCGAACAAAGTCTGGACGGATGATATCGTCGAGGAAGTTAGCATATATCTCATGACCAGGCTCTTTTATGTGCAGTGCAATTTTAGTGCCAGCTTTCAGTACATAAAACTTAGAAATTTCTTTCCAAAGGCCAGTGCCAAAATAGGAGTCACCACGTTCATCAAGTCTTACAGTAGCAATGATTGTAAATCCATGGTTTGTGTTCAGTATGACATCCATGCAGTCTTGATTCATGTAAAGGGAAAGATTGTGCACTACAGATTCTGTTGCATAGCAAGGGACGCGCTGCAGAAAATGGTAGGATTGTTAAAGAAAATATGGTAACATGCAAATATGGGCCCAAATTGAAAGAACTGTACAGCAGTTGAAATCGAAGGACAAAAATCTATAATTAAACAGATAGGGTAAACATGATGTCATGGAAATATGAGAGTAATCGAAAGAACAATACATCATTAATTTGCCTAATATAGAAAGAAGAGGGCAAAATCCCCTTTGACGTATATGGTGCATGTGGCACCATTTATCCAAATGTAGCAATATTTAGAATATGTTCAGGAAAGTAGGCCATGCCAACCGATTTAGGGTGAGATTGAACATACCGCACGCATCCTCAAGTCATCTGGTACGGTGAGATGGAATGTCTGGCGGAGGCCGCAAAGTCCTGATGTGTCCGCGCACTGTACACTCTATGAATGAAAGAAAACCCTCAAATTAGCTCGAATAAAAATGAATTCACGGCGATTTCGGCCGGGTGATTAAAGCAGGCAGATGAACTGGGATAAGAGATGAGATAATATCTCATTAAATTAGTTACCTTGTTGTCCATGAGAAAGAACCCTCAGTACGGCAGATTCCCCAACCGAGCGGAGTTGGGTCGACCGCGAGCAGCGTCGAGAAAGTCGATGGTGATAGGCGGCGGCAAGCGGAAGTGGCGAAATGCGGTGGGGTTTGCCGGCAGCCTGGCGGCGGCGGCAGGCGTCGAGCTAAGTGGTTACAGCCGCGATAGGCGGTGCCATGCATAGACACGGAGGAGCTTGTGCAGGTGTGAATGGGGACCGGAGGGGGTGGCGGGCGGGGTGAGGGTTTTTTTGACGTTGGGATGGTGAGGGTTTTCTTTTTTCTTTTTTGAATTGGGTGGTGAGGGTTTTCTGTCCCACAAAGAATTTCGGAGGCAACAGTTTGCTAGAGCCAACCGTGTGTGATTGACGCAACAGGCAAAATGAAAGTCGTTGCACACGGTTCCAATTATGGGAACCGTGTGTGATTGACGTACTACCTCCGTCCTGGTTTATTGGTCCCCTTTGTAATTTGTACCAAATTTTGACCAAATATTTAACTAAGAAATGTTTATGCATGTCACCAAAAATTATATCATTGAACACTATGTTCAAATACGCATCCAACGATATAATTTTTGCTGACCTGCACTAACATTTTGTCAGTTAAATCTTTGGTCAAAATTTAACACAAATTACAAAGGGGACCAATAAACGAGGACGGAGGTAGATTCCATCAACCAAACTGATTGCATCCATATCCCACAGTTAGACATAAGTAAACATAGATTAAACATACTCAGACATAGATAATAAGCGTCCACGTACACAAGCATAGTTCAACCATAAGTACATAGTTCAACCGTCATTAAGCATGCTCAAGCGTACGTAGTTCGATCCCACGTCTCATCTCACATGCCGGCACGATCCTGAAGCTTCTCCAGGTACTCGGCGTACGCGCCGTGCGCCACCCTGCGAGAATACTTTTGCTTGAAGGAGCCAATGGCCCGTCCTCTTGCATGCGCCAGAACACTTTGATACGCGTCATGAAGCTTGTGGTTGCAAAATGGGCATCGATAGCCGCCGTCCCAAGTCCTAATACGCCTGTTATGCATTCCCGCATAAAGCTCCCTCAGGATTTGCCTCCTGTACCTCCTCTGGACATCTTCATCCTCGCTGTCCACATCGTCAGACAGTACCTATACAAATAGTAAAAAAAATATGGCGTCAAATTAATGTTTACAAACTAATCTCTAGCAAACATTTGGTAGTTGCCAAAATTTGGCATCAAATCAATGATTACATGCCGTGAAGTAGGATTAGGAATTTATGGCTATTTATTTATACATATCCAGAGATTATGGTTCGATTTTTAAGCACAGTCGTCTATGTACAGACCAATCTTGAAGAAATAATGGCACAAACATATGTAGGTCATTCAAAATCAATTGTCAAGTCCTGGCTAGGAATTATTAGCACGAACACTAACCCTAGTCGGATTACTAGCAGAAATCATTTGCACAGATGAAACAACTAATCACTTATCACTTGTACTATTCAAACAATCAATACACTACACGGATCAAACGAAACTTACTCAGATTTCATGGATTGGGAGAACATAACCATAGGATTTCTATTCCAAAAAGGGCGAGGCAGGAGTAACCAGAGAAACCCGATGATCTATTTGACACATAAATGGGTATAGATGACTAACCAATTGTCCGTCGTCATCGGAGTCATCGCTGGAGTGGTCGTCAGAGTCGTAGCCGGGGTAGTCGCCCGAGTCGTCACCGGAGTCGGTGTGGAACTCCGCCTCCGGCTGTGGAAGCTCGACGACGTCAGGGTGCAGTGATAACTCGCCGACGGTGACGGCAACCTCTGTCTCCATCTCCACGCTGTGCTCCGATGCTTCAGCAGCCCCGGTGTCGCCATTCCCTCCGATGGGGCGCTTCGGCGGCATCCTCATACACTGACGGCTTTGAGAACTGAGAGCGGCGTCGAGGATGCAAGCGGAGAGAGAGGACTGTGTGTGTGGCGATGATGGGGGGTGCGGCCGCTCAGGCGCACCATTAATATGGAGTAGTGGGAGTAGTGGGAGAGAGGCGGGCGGCGGTCAAACCGCTGGCTCGCCTCCCGGTGAGCCTGCGCACCGGACTGCTGGCATGCCTACCATTGTTTCACACAGCTACTCGCACGCCTCCCGATGACACTACACAGCGAGCACGCCTCCGTCAATTCACACACATGCACGCACGCCTCCCGGTCTGCCTGCGCGGCGGGCTGCTCGCATGCATCCTGTCAACTCATGCCTGCTCGCACGGCACACGGGTCGCGTGGCGGCACGTATATTGTTTTTCTATTTGGATGATTAATGCTGCCGCTTTATTGCTTAACTGAAGCATGGCACGTATCCATTGTTGGTCTAACGCTCATGGTTCGAATAAATAATCCGTTTGGGATATTGGTTCCCAATTATTAATAATCTCCTATTTGTAATTAGATAAAGATTACATCAAAACTGGTCTCAAATTTGACAAAAAAAAGTACAATGCCACTTTGTATTGGTGTCCATATGACAACACGATAAGTTTCATGAACTTCAAATAAGTTTTGGATGTACTAGAATTTAAAAATCAAGATTTTCAATGTTTGAAATTTCTTGCACGGGGATTAAACATGCACCCAGTGAGACACATGTGTTTTTGCAATCCATTTAGGTGCACTGTCACGTGTGCATGTAGCTCAAATTTGATTTTTGCACATTATACCCGTAGAAAATCAATCAATTAATGTACTAAAACGTCTTAATGATCTCTGTTTTTTTTTCGAAATTAAAATGTACCACCTTTGGTAACATATGTTCATCGCGGGATAATTTAACATGCATCGTAGTTGCGGTGGATTCGCGGTGTGTGTGTGGGTGTGTGCGTCTGGGGGGTGGCGGGTGGCTCATAGTACACTACAAGTTGTGAGCCACCGTGTTGGTTGGCCGTTTTGTTAGGCAGGTGCCACATCAGAGTCGTGAATTTGTTATTTAAAACATTACACAACCCTTTCATACATACATGTTTTGGCCACATGCAGTCGATGGTTGTCCTACATGACACTCGATACTCGTGTGTGACGCTTTTTGTGGGTTCGCGAGGTCGTCGTCCATCACTTTGACGAACAGCCGACAGTGAGGTTAATTTGACCAGCAAGGTAGAATCTTTTTTGATTGTGTTATGGTGGTATATAGTACGCGTCGAAGAAGTGGGAGGGGACTAGCATATATACGTACGCGTCCGTGAACAAGTACACCTCACTCGGTGTTGGGACTTTTCAGTTTCCGAGGCACGTGCCACATCAAAGTTGTGAAATTGGCTATTCAAACATCACACAACACCTCTTTGGGCCACATGCATGCAGGCGGTGGTTATCCTAGCTAGGACACTCACGTGTGACGCTTCCATCTGTGGGCCCACAAGGCCATCATCGATGCATGCATCACTTTGACCTACATCGGGAGAGGTTAATTAATTTCACCATCGAGGAGGATTCTTTTTGGGTTGTATTACGGTAGGAGCATATAGTATGCGTCGAAGAGGGGGAAGGGGACCATCATATGTAGTACGCTTCATGAACCTCGCTCTGTGTGGGGGTTTTACGGTTTTTAAGGCATGTGGCACATCAAAGTTGTGCATTTTGGGTATTCAACATATGTTTGGCCCACATGCAAAGTGATGGTGGTTGTCCTCTCGCACCCACTTAAGCGGTTACCAGCGATATCGATGCTTTCCATCTGTGGGCCTGCTTGGTCCATCACTACTTTTTGCCTGACAACGAGAGAGGTTAATTTGACTTAGGAGGGGATTATTTTTTTGCTTGTAATACGGTATATATATAGGTCATGCTCTGGGATGACATGATACAGTTTGAGCACACACACATGCTTGTGTACGCATGAATCCCTCCCATCGAGTCGAAGTGGCTAGTACAACGACACGTCATGAACCGATCTCGCTCTGTGTGGGGACTGTACGATTTTCGACGCACGCGCCACATCAATGTTGTGAAATTGTATTCAAACATGCATGCACGCATCACCTCCATACATATGCATGTAGTGGTTGTCTTCGAATGGTACACTCCCTCGCGTGGTTATCAGCGACAAGCCTATATATTCATGGGCCCGCGTGGACATCCATGATCACCTTGACCGACAACAAGATAGGTTACCATGGCGGATTCTTCCTTTGGTTTGTGTTATCGTAGTATAGGTCATGGTGAGATTCAGACCTAATTAAGTTTGAGCGCATATACTATGCACGCATGCATGCATGAATCCCCGTCGTTGGCTTGAAGTGTGGTGTAACATACATATGCATCGTCAACCTAACCCTCACTCCGTGTGGGGATTTCTAGTTCAAAATCACGGTGCCACATCAAAGTTGATCCATTGTGTATTCAAAAACACACCTGTGCATACATATGTTTGGGCCACACACATGCATTGGTTGTCTTCATGGACTAGCTACTTACGTGATTATTGGCGAGATAGCCCATCTCCGGGGTCGCATGGACGGCCATCACTTTGACCAACAACAAGAGAGAGGTTGTACGACCAAGGTGGATTATTCTTCGTCCGTTTTACAATCCATCTTGGTGAGATGCCTCTCTGGCCCGCCGACTGAAAGTGTGTGTGTGGGGGGGGGGGGGGCCTGCTACTCTTCGCACTTTGCTAGGTGAACCTCGGTTGGGAGGCATCATTCATATCTTAGGATTCCCTTCGTGCCGACACGAGGGGGGGGCTGCTAGCTACTTCGCACTTTGCAGGTGAACCTCGGTTGGGGGGGCATGCATTCATAGCTTAGGATTCCCTTCGTGCCGACCCTATGGGGGGGGGCAAGCAATACCGTGCGCTTTGCGAGATAGGTGCCACATCGAAGTTGCATTTGGTATTTGAACATCAAACCACCCTTTTCATACATAAATTTTGTCCACATGCAAGCGTGTTTGTGTTCTGACCCTCTCCCGCGTCATTTTTCACCAAATTTATGAACATTAGACAAGTCGGATGACGCAACAGACACGGTTCACTCAAACTAACCGTGTGCCACGCCGGTACCCCTGTCACGCACACATCCACACAGTACATTGGGCTCCACGAGGCTTCCCCTCTCAAAAATATCTACCTGCCCGCAGCTCTTTTCTGTTTGATAACACACAGTTATTGTGTTTCGACCGTGTGTGATGTTTCTTGTTCCCAATCCCGCCTGCATAAGGTTTTTTTGTTTCATAACACACGGTTGTTATCTCCGGACCGTGTGCGATGCACCATCATCAAAATTTTCAATAGCCCCAGCATTTCACTCCCGCGTTTGACTCCCGCGTAGTAAAATTTTCAATACCCGCATCATTTCCTCAAACACACCCCCCTCCCCCTCCACAAACACACACACACACACCAAAACCTCCTCGGGCGCGCACACACACACACACCCCCTCCCTCACTCGAAACCGTAGCAAGGTCCTCGCCGCCGCCGCCGCAAGGCCTCCATTGTCAACATCTGCCGGTTTGCCTGTGCAGCTTACCCACCGATCTCCATACCCAGGCCGCCCTGAGTTTCTTAGATGACGCCTGCCAAACGCCCCCTTTCCCACAGATCCCCATCCCCCACTCTAGAGCGTCGCAGCCTAAGCCCGGCTACGCTTCCCGTGGAGCTCGAGGAGCGACTGGCCCAACAGAGGTGTATTGCGACGTCGCTGAGGAAGCTGACGACAATTACTGGCCGCAGGCACTCAATCAGCGGGCTAGAGTATGCGGGTATGTCGCGGACGCTGGCTACGACATCGAGGTCGTCGACAGCGACGGCTTGAGGCGGGCTATGTCACAGGTTAAGTGGCCCACCCCCAATCCCTCAGGTTCAACCGCCGTCGATCTCATCCATGGCCCCACCACTGATCTCCTCTGGCTCGCTGTCAAGAATTTGCTATCCTACATTGCCATCGAGCCCCTTTTGTCATTTCTGAAGGACACGTTATGTGACGCTAGCTTGGGATCCACAGCTTCCAAGTCAGACCTCATCGACGGCGACCACGAGGAGGGCACCCTCTCCGGCTCTTCCAAGGGGAAAGAGCCCATCTGCTCTTCCAAGGGGAAAGAGCCTGTCTGCGACATCAGGGAGGGCACCCTACAGTCGTGCTCTTCCAAGGGGAAGGAGCCCATCTGCGACAACATGGAGCGCATCCAGGGTCCGTGTTCTTCCCACGGGAACGAGCCCATCTGTCACAAGTGAGGAAACCCATGATTTGTTTTGCAATGCCTCTTCACAGGGGGAAACCCATGATTTGTTTTGTCGAGTCCCTTTTGTAGTGTAGTGAGAATATGTCCAGTTTTAATTGCTATATTTGGTTGTTTGCAGTATGCCTTGTTTATTTCAGTTGTTCACAATGTGCTGCCCTATATGTGCAATTATTTACTGTGCAGTACATTTCATCAATCCAGTTTTAAACATACCGATAGGAATGCATATATTTGCTTGCTTTTAAGCCTGTTATAGCTACCATATGCCTCTTTTAAAGTTTTTTGATTGTTCGGTTGTTTGTAGTTAGCATATGTCCAGTTTCAAATGCTATCTTTGGTTGTTCGTAGTATGCCTTGTTTATTCCAGTTATTCACAACGTGATGTTCTATATGTGCAAGTATGAACTGTGCAGTTCAATTTCATTAGTACCAGTTTCAACAATACCACTATGAATGACTACATTTGGTTGCTGCATCTTGTAGTTAACACGCCTTTCCATTTTTATTTAACAATAACCAGTGTACTTAGACTGGCACAATACTAGTTTGAATGACTATGTTTGCTTGTTGTTAAATGTTAGGCCTGTTGCAGTTAACACACCTTTCCACTTGTTTTGCTTTACTAGCGTGCTTAAACCTGCACACTGAAGCTATCTTTTGGAGATTATTTTGTCTGCCATGGATAATTTTGGTTAATGTTTAGCCTGTTGTGCTTAACATGCCTCTCGATGTACCTACACAGGACAATTTTGGGAACGACTGCTGTTTTCCATCGAGATTAGTTTCATCCCATGGCTTATATATACTCACTATTCAGGATATCGGTAGCTGGTACCATATAGGCCGGGGGCTGATAAGGGACTAATCAGTGAATCGGACTTTTAACTGAATATATCTGTAACCCATTTATCGTTAGGTTAACTAGGGCCATATGTAATATATCTGAGGCTATATAGCAACATGCACTGTACTTAATGTCTAAATATGCAATCCTAGGCTACATAGCAACAAGGAAGAGTCTTACCTTAATGTTCTGATGATGTCTAGATATACGTAGAACAGCAGCAGCAGCAACAAGAACAACACAGCCCTGTTTGGATACTCAACTTAGCTAGAGGTTAGAGTTAGTTTCTAGCTCATGACTAACCCTGAAGGCCTGAACTAACTCCATCCAAAGAGGTATTTGGATGACAGGGTTAGATTGACAATAAATGCACTAGGAGAACTAGCTCCAATTAGCACCTCTTGGGTTGGATAGTTTTTTTGGGTGGGTTAGATGCAACTAGCTCAAACTAGCTCTCATGTTTGGATATACTTTAGGGATATTTTAGCCCGAACTAGCTCAAACTAACTCTAACCCATGGATACAGCAGCAGTTAATCAGCCGATAATTTGTAAGAATGCAATAAACTCCTTCCGGCCCATAATATAACATGTTAATTCATCTAATATGTGAGTATATTGGATGTTATAAGATATTATAAAAGAGTGTTGTACTACATCATTGTGCAATTGCTGTTTAGCTTCTAATATTAACTTGGTGCTTTTAGGTACATATGTCATTGGTAAAGATCCGCGCTTCGACCCTTTCTAATTATGGGGAAATGAGATATCAATGAACTAGCATCAAGTGAGGAAGCTGATAAAGATTGTTAGTAAAATGGGTCAAAAGATGGCAATTAAACTATTTGTTTACACTTTATCCAAGACAACAGCGAACTGCAGGATGGTAAGTAAGAACTCTACAGCCTTCTTTTTACTGCCCATAATGAGTTGTGTTAGATGACAATGTCTGAATCTTTTTCCTTTGCAGTGGTTCCCAAAGCAGTTTACTCAAGATTACCTCTCAAACTACATGATTGGTGGGCATGCAAAGGTTAAATTATTTCTACCAGAACACGATGATTATCTAGATGTTTTCATGAAGACCGTGAAGGATGGGCGGTCGGCCATCACAAAGGGTTGGACTAGAGTCGTGCGTGCCTTCTGCATGGAGGAGAGCACAATATGGGCATTCCGCTTCACCTTGTTCAGCAACCAGAATGTATTTTGCCTCTTTCTTTACTGTCTTTAATAGTACAAGTACACAACTGTGGTTCATCATTCTTTATTTGGTTCTTATGTAATTCTTCAACATATGTACCTATGAATCGAATAATGCATTGGTTGTTTGAACCTGATGGATATGAATAAAGCTATAGCATACATTCAAATTCAAATTCAAATCCGGTACAATTTGAAATAGCATCAATTAAATTATGGTGAAATTACGCTCTCCAGGTCGTTACGGCACACACGGTTGGTAAAACACAAACATTTGCGATATACACCATAATCCGACACAGTTCACAAAGAGGAAACGTGTGCAAGCATGCACACAGTTGCCGTTTGCAAAGCGTGTGCGATGTCAGACAATATCACAAACAGTGCGGGTAAACTAAATGTTTGTGATAGTTGCCTTATCGTACACGATTCGCAACCATAAAATGTTTCTGATGAAGTATGCATCGTAAACGTTGCACCACAGAATAGCGTGTGCGATAGTTGTCGTGTACGACGATGTTACGACGGTCCGACGTTTCGTAATCCTGTCCGACACTCGTACAACGATTAGCTAATCTTCTTAATTAGTTATCGCATACGGTTTGGGAAAAGCGAATGTGTGTGATTGTATACTTATCATACACGTTCTATAATAGTGAACCGTTTGTGATGGGCCGCGTATCGTAAACGTAGCACCACAGAATACCGACTGCGATGGCAATGCGAGCACGAACGAGTAGGAGTACTGTATATGCATCTTGGCTCCCTATCCCCGACGGTTTCTGGGTCGTGTGGGAAGGACCCCCCTATCGCCCACACTCACTTGGCGACGGTTCCAAATGTCGTCGCGGAAAGGGGTTAAAAACCGTTTGTATAGCACCAACGCGTACCAGTGTGGGGACCTCATGGGCCAAGGGGAGGGGGCACAATAGCCCACTAAGGGGTTGTGTGCCCCCCGCACCCCATCCCACGTTGCTAGAAGAGGTGGGGGCGCCTCCCTAGGGTTTGCCTCCACCTGGCTTGGGGGCCAAGTCTCCTAAGGGGGAGGACCCATCTAGGGTTTCCATCTTGTGGCCGCTGGCCCTAGATGGGATCCCCTAGGGGCGCCCCCCTCTCCCCCTTCCCCCTATATATAGATGAGAAGAGGGAGGGCAGCGGCACACCATGAGCACATCTCCACGCCATGGCGCTGCCCTTCCTCTCCCTCGTAGTCCATCTTCTTCTCTGTAGTGCTTAGTGAAGCTCCACTGAGATTCCACCACCACCGCCGCCATCACGCCGTTGTGCTGCCGGAGGACTCGAGCTACTACTTCACCACCACTTGCCGGATCGAGGAGGTGAAGGTGTCATCAAGCCGTACTTGTGTTGAACACGGAGGACGCGTCCATTCGACACTTGGATCAGAGTTCGCAGGACGAATCGTGATTGGATCGCGAAGACGTTCGACTACATCAACTACGTTTCTTAATGCTTCCGCTTAGCGATCTGCAAGGGTATGTAGATCCAATCTCTCCTCTCGTAGATGTTCATCTCCTAGATTGGATCTTGGTGAGCGTAGCAAAATTTTTGTTTCCCATGCAACGTTCCCCAACAGGGTCCCACCTGTCAATAGGAAAAAAATTAAATGGTTAATAGTGACATGTAAGTGGGATGACACCTAAACATGCCATGTAGGTGAGATTGTTGAGGTGTCTGCCAAGTCATGTCAAATCAAATCATCGTAGACACTACGACTATCTAAATTGGTCATAATCGACAAGAAATAACATTGTAAATCATGTTCACAAATTTACGACCATCTCGTGTAAGACAATTACGACCTTTCTGACCAAAATGGTCATTATAGTTTAGGGTTTGGACCCTCCAAAACAGCTCATGACTAATTTGTTCTAAATGGTCGTAGATTTACGACCAATTCACCCATGGTCACTAAGAAAAGGTCAATGATAACCCACAAGTTTAGGGGATCACAACAGTTTTCGAGAATAGAGTATTCAACCCAAATTTATAGATTCGACACAAGGGGAACCAAAGAATATTTGCAAGTATTAGCAGCTGAGTTGTCAATTCAACCACACCTGGAGATTAATTATCTGTAGCAATATGATCAGTAGCACAGTAATATGGTAGTTTTGATAGCAGTGGTAACAGTAATTGTAACGGTAACAGTGATAGCAATGATTTTGTAGCAGTTGTGACAGTAGCAATAGCAATAGTAAGTAAGCAAGAACAATATGTGAAAAACTCGTAGTCATTGGATCGATGAATTCGTTGGATGATATTCATCATATAACAGTCATAACCTAGGGCGATACAAAACTAGCTCCAGTTCATAAATATAATGTAGGCATGTATTCCGTAAATAGTCATACGTGCTTATGAAAAGAACTTGCATGACATCTTTTGTCCTACCCTCCCGTGGCAGCGGGGTCCATAAGGAAACTAAGGGATATTAAGGCCTCCTTTTAATATAGAACCAGAACAAAGCATTAACACATAGTGAATACATGAACTCCTCAAAGTACGGTCATCACCGGAAAGTATCCCGAATATTGTCACTCCGGGGTTTGCGGATCATAACACGTAGCAGGTGCATATAACTTGCAAGATCGGATCTAGAACATAGATATAATCATGAAATCATAAACGGTTCAGATCTGAAATCATGGCACCCGGGCCCAAAGTGACAAGCATTAAGCATGGCAAAGTCATAGCAACATCAATCTCAGAACATAATGGATACTAGGGATCAAGCCCTAACAAAACTAACTCGATTACATGATGAATCCCATCGAACTCCCTCACCGACCAGCGAGCCTATGAAGGAATTACTCACTCCCAGTGGGGAGCAGCATGGAATTGGCGATGGAGAAGGGTTGGTGATGACGAAGATCGAAGATCCCCTTCTCCGGAGCCCCAAACAGACTCCAGATCTAGCCTCCTGAGGAAGAACAAGAGGCAGCGGCGGCTGCATCTCGTGAAACATGATAATTCTTACTCCTTGATTTTTTCTGCAAAAATAGGATTTTATAGAGTTGGAATCAAGGTCTGCGGGGCCACCAGGTGGGCACAACCCACCTGGGCGCGCCTGGAGGGGGGCGCGCCCTGGTGGGTTGTGCTCACCCAGGGGCCCCCCTCCGGTAGTTCTTGGCTCCAGTATTTTTCTTTTATTGTATAAAAATTCTCCAAAAAGTTTTGTTCCATTCCGAGAAGTTTTTTTTTTGCACAAAAACAACACCATGGTAGTTCTGCGGAAAACATCGTCAGTCCGGGTTAGTTTCATTCAAATCATGCAAATTAGAGTCCAAAACAAGAGCAAAAGCGTTAGGAAAAGTAGATACGATGGAGACATATCAACTCCCCCAAGCTTAAACCTTTACTTGCCCTCAAGCTTTGATAAATTGAAAGTGAAAAAGAAAAAACTTTTACGAACTCTTCTGCTCTTGTTTACGTAAATAAGCTTAAGTACCACCCAGGTTTTCAGCAAAGATTTTGTCTAACCATGTCGGCAATAACTCTTAAAAATTATATTAACTCATATCAATGGCATAATCAACTAGCGAGCAATAATAAGATATCTAAAATGACAACACTTTGTCAAAACAACTATGATATAATATGACAACAGTGGTATCTCGCTAGCCCTTTCTTAGACCGCAAAACATAAATGCAGAGCACCTCCAAAGTTCAAGCAGCGACTAAACATTGTAATTCATGGTAGAAAAGATCTAGTCATGATGCACCCAACATTAACTATACACAATGCATGAGGATGACAATAGTGCTCTCGGATCTGGCGCTTATTTGAGAAGGTGATGACTGAACATAAAAGTAAATGGATAGTCCATTCGCAGAGGGAAGCAGGGATTTGCAGCAGTGCCAGAACTCGAAGCTTTAAAACAGATATAAATGAAATTTTGGGAAATGCACCCTTCCTATTCACATCACGACCAAAAGTTATCAATATCTTCCATGCTAAACACATTAGTGGCGGTTCCCAAGCGATAAAAGTAAAGGTTTACCCCCCCCCCCCCCTCCACCAACAAACACACTCCACGGCTAGCCGAATCCACGGGTACCGTCCATACCAACAACAATCCTGGGGGAGTCTTGTTTAATTATTTGCAATTTTTTATTTCAGGACTGGGAATCCCTATTACCGCCCCTCTCATGCAAGGACGAGTGAATAAACACTCATCATGAGAATAACCTGCTTAGCATGGAGGATAATGACTACCCCCTGTCGCTCTATGAACAATCCAAGCACACAAAAACAGATGTTCATTTGAAATTTTAGAGGTGGTACGTGCAAATTTACTTAGAACGGCAGGATAATACTGCATATAGGTAGGTATGGTGGACTCATCTGGAATAACTTTGGGTTGTGGGGTTTTGATGCACAAGCAGTATTTCCGCTCAGTACAGGCGAAGGCTAGCAAATAGGTTGAGAAGCGGCCAGCTAGAGAGCGAAAACGGTCATGAACATGCATTATGCATAATAAACATTGAGTACTAGCATGAGTAGGATATGAACACCATGAACATAAATATCATAGAGGCTATGTTGGTTTTGATTCAACTGCATGCATGAACATGTGCCAAGTCAAGCCACTCAAACATTCAGAGGAGGATACCATATCATCATACTACATCACAATCATTTTAATGCAATGTTGACATCCAAGATAAATCATTATCCACTCCTAGCTATTTAAGCATGGCATGAGAAACTGTAATCTCTAATTGTCATTGCAAACATGTTTGATCATAATATGCTGAATCATGGATACTAGGTTAAACATATTTACAAAAACTGAACAAGTTGAGTTCATACCCGTTTCTCTCTGCCACAGCCAGTTCATCAAATATCGTCATTATTGCCTTTCACTTGCATGACCGAATGATATGAAAATAATAATAGTGCAAGAGTGTCGTGGACTAAGCTGGAATCTGCAAATGTTTTATTCAAAAAGGAGAAGACAAGGTAATATGGCTCTTTGTTAGATCAATACCAATGCATATGAGAGCCACTCAACATTTTCATTGTGGTCTTCTCCTTGGTATGACTCAATAAAAAGAAAAGAAATTCAGAGAAACACACTAAAATATTTTTGGAGTTTTTAGTTTTTCTTGAAGAAAGCAAATTAAAGAGAAAGAAAAGCAAAAACGAGAAAAACTATTTACACGGGAGAACTCCCAACAAGCAAAAGAAGAACAAGGAAATCGTTTTGGGTTTTCTTTTTAATACTACAACTAACTAAGCTAGAAAGGAAAACCAATAAGAAGCAAGAAACATTTTTTTGGATGTTCTCAAACTTTTTCAAACACACAAGAAGAAAGCAAGAAGAAAAATAAATCTAGCATGGATAATACAATGAAAAAGTGTGGACACCGACAACTGGAATGAAATGTGTGAACATGAATGTAATGTCGGTGGAAATACGTACTCCCCCAAGCTTAGGCTTTTGGCCTAGCTTGGTAATCACCACTCGTAGTAGCCATCCGGACCCATCTCGAAGTGTTGTGGAGTGGGCACCAGAGCGTCCCAATCCTAATGCTCCTCCTCTGCCTCAGCCTGGGTGTTCCGGTAGGCCATAATGTCCTCAGGCATGATCCTGTATCCGCCCCTGGAAATAGAATCAAACAAAGCAGGTGCAGGCAACAAAATAATATCATGGGTATCTACACTAAAAACCAGGTTGTAAGGAATGTTATTAATTGAATTATCAATATCGATGAACTGGTGATCCCTCATCGCTTCGTGATCTAAATAAACCTTGGGTAAAGGATAATCATGTTGGCGTATATGAACATTAAAGTGACTCGCTAAATGAGTAGCATAAATACCAAAATGAATTTTGCCCTTGGCTCTATTAAGGTGAAGATAGCGTGCAATAATTGCCCCTAGGCTATAGGTGTTATCGCCGTATAGTGCACAGCGTAGGACCGCGAAATCAGGGGCACTAAGTGCACCAACCTTCTCTCTAGCAAGTAAACACTTCGCAATAAATAAAGCAAAATAGTGCATATAAGGAAACTGCAAGCTAGTGGCGGTGACACTCGATACCACTCTCTCATCTCCCACTGACAAGGTACGATAAAAGTGCTCAAACTCCACAGGCCTAGGCTCTCTTATTTTCCCGTCAGAGGGGATCAAGCATACATCTCAAAAATCAGTGAGTGGCATCTGACGGGTTTCAGCATATAAATTAAACTGCACCTCAGGGGATTATTCCTACTCAGAAAATGAAAATTTTGCACAAAGGAATTTGTAAGGAGATGGTACTGTTCACACTCAGCTGCGATGAAATCAGTGAGGCCGGCATTAGCAGCAAATTGTGCAAACTCTTGACGGATTCCAGCTCCATCCATGAAGGGGTTATGCGGCCATTCGCAGAGCCGCACCTCCCCCTTCTCCGAGTATGGAGGTCACTGTCCGATGATTCCCCAATGACTCCCTTGGCACTTTTCTTGGAGGCAAACTTCCTAAAGAAGCTCATCTTATTCCTAAAAACAAAATTCTGAAAATTTTAGTCCACAAAATTTGTGTCAACAAAACTTCACAAGATTGATAGCAACTACTCATAGAGAGGCATAGAGGCTATATTGAGCATTCAAACTACTTATAACTCTAAGAATTTAACATGCAAGCTCATCTACAGCAGCACCAAGAGTAGCTAATTATTCAAAATATAATCCACTAAGGCAAAAATTATTGGAGCAATGGAGGAGTCACATACCAAGTAGCAATCCCCCAAAACAGTGTCGGAAATGGAGCTTCAAGCAAAGAGATCGAAATTCGCGGGTTTGAGAGCAAGAACACAAGAGATAGAGAGCGAGAGAGAAATGGTGATTTTTTTATGGAGGTAGGAGATGGAATGGGATGCAGAGATAAGTGAGGGGGCCCATGTGGGGACCACAGCCCACCAGGGCGCACTTAGGGTTGCTGGCGTGCCCAGGTGGGTTGTACCCACCTGGTAGACCCCCTCTGATGTTATTTGCACTAAAAATTCAGAAATATTCAAAAAAAATCGTATCGAATTTTCATGGCATTCTGAGAACTTTTATTTTTGGGTTATTTTTTATTGCATGGAAAATTCAGAAAACAGACAAAACATGGCATTTTATTTTATTTAACTAAGAAAAACAGAGAACAAAAGTTGGTAGCAGAAGGTTGTGCCTACTAGATTCATCGACTTCATACCTCTCAAAAATGATCCATTAATAAGGTTGATCACGTCTTATTAACAACCACCTTCGATTAGCATGAAACCGAAGAACTTTCATAAAACACTAAGTTACCTCAGTGGGGATATGCATGTCCCCAACAATAAGCATTGCATATTTCTTTTTGGCAGTAGGTAGGGGTAGTTGAAAACTTCCAATAGTGAGTGTCGGAGATTTTTCAATAACATTAATACCATTCACTTGGAATTGTTTCTTCGGAAAGTGCACCGTACATTCATTACCATTGATATAAAAAAGCGACCTTGCTTTTATTGCAATCAATAACAACCCCTGCAGTATCCAAGAAGGGTCTACCAAGGATAATCAACATGTTGTCGTCCTCGGGCATCTCAAGTATAACAAAGTCAGTTGAGATAGTAACATTTGCAACAACAACGGGCACATCCTCACAAATACCGATAGGTATGGCAGTTGATTTGTCAACCATTTGCAAAGATATTTCAGTAGGTGTGAGTTTATTCAAATAAAGTCTATTATATAAGGAGAATGGCATAACACTAACACCAGCTCCCAAATCACACAAAGGAGTTTTAACATAATTTCTTTTGATGGAGCAAGGTATAGTTGGTATTCCCGGATCTCCTAGTTTTTTAGGTACTCCATCCTTAAAAGAATAATTAGCAAGCATGGTGGAGATTTCAGCTTCCGGTATCTTTCTCTTATTAGTGATGATGGCTTTCATGTATTTTGCATAAGGGGCCATATTTAATATATCGGTCAAGCGAGTGCGCAAAAAGATTGGCCTAAGCATTTCAGCAAAGCGTTCAAATTGTTCATCATCCTTTTTCTTAGTTGATTTAGGTGGAAAGGGCATGGGTTTTTGAACCCATGGCTCTCTTTCTTTACCATGTTTCCTAGCAACAAAGTCTCTTTTATCATATCTTTTATTTTTAGGTTGTGGGTTATCAAGATCAATAGCTGGTTCTATTTCAACATCATTATCTGGTTCTTTATCATTGTCTGGGTGAGTGTCTTCATGAACATCTTCATTATCTTTTTCATTATCACTAGGTGAATGTTCATTACCAGATTGAGTTTCAGCATTAGAAATTGAAACACTATTATTATCTTTAGGAGGTTTTTCTATTTCAGGTTCACTAGAGGTATGCAAAGTCCTATCATTTTTCTTTTACTTTTTAGAAGGACTAGGTACATCATTATGAATTCTTTATGAATCTTGTTCAATTCTTTTAGGGTGCCCCTCAGGATAAAGTGGTTCCTGAGTCATTTTACCTCCTCTAGTTGCTAATCTAATAGCAAAGTCATTTATGTTATTATTCATTTCATCAAGCAATTCTCTTTGAGATTTAGCAACTTGTTCTAGTTGAGTTTGAACCATAGAGGCATGTTTTCCTACACCTCTAACATCATTGGAGATTCTAAACAACAAGTCACTCAAGCGAGCAATCATATCAGAATTATATTTCAATTGTTTCATAACATTGGCATTGAAGTGATCTTGTTTTCTAATGTAGTTGTCAAACTCATAAAGGTATTGACTATGATGTTTATTGTAAGGGATATCACCTTCATCAAATTTCATTAAAGAATTTACCTCTACCACCTTTGGTGGTGGTGTGTCAAGTCCATGTATTTCTTCAATAGGAGGTAAAAAATTTACATCCTCTGCTTTAATACATTCCTTCATACTTTTCTTTGCTTCTTGCATATCTTCAGGACTAAGATATAAGATACCCCTCTTCTTCGGAGTGGGTTTAGGCGGTAGTTCAGGAAGAGTCCAATCATCATAATTTTTCAAGATATCATTCAATAATTCCTCAGCTTGTCCAATAGTTCGTTCCCTGAAAACACAACCAGCACAACTATCTAGGAAGTCCCTAGAAGCATCGGTTAGTCCATTATAGAAGATATCAAATATTTATTTTTTCTTAAGTTGATGATCAGGCAAAGCATTAATAAATTGGAGAAGCCTCCTCCAAGCTTGTGGGAGACTCTCTTCTTCAATTTGCACAAAGTTAAATATTTCCTGTAAAGCAGCTTGTTTCTTATGAGCAGCAAAATATTTTCCAGAGAAGGAGTAAATCATATCCTGGGGACTACGCACACAACCAGGAGCAAGACTGTTATACCAAGTCTTAGCATCACCCTTTAATGAGGACAGAAATAATTTGAGAATATAATAGTAGCGAATTTTACCATCGTCAGCAAAAAGGGTGGCTATATCAAGTGCAGAGTGTGATGGCAGTTCCTTACCTCCCCTCGTCCTAGAAGGAACGATCTCGGTTTTGGTATCCTTTAGATTCTCCATAGTGATAATTTGATAATAATCCCAAGTGACTCAACAAATATAGCTATGCTCCCCGGTAACGGCGCCAGAAAAAGGTCTTGATAAGACACAAGTTTAGGGGATCGCAACAGTTTTCGAGGGTAGAGTATTCAACCCAAATTTATAGATTTGATACAAGGGGAGCCAAAGAATATTTGTAAGTATTAGCAGTTGAGTTGTCAATTCAAACACACCTGGAGATTAATTATCTGTAGCAATATGAACAGTAGCACAGTAATATGGAAGTTTTGATAGCAGTGGTAACAGTAATAGTAACGGTAACAGTGATAGCAATGATTTTGTAGCAGTTGTGACAGTAGCAATAGCCATAGTAACTTAGCAAGAACAATATGGGGAAAACTCGTAGGCATTGGATCGGTGAATTCGTCGGATGATATTCATCATATAACAGTCATAACCTAGGGCGATACAAAACTAGCTCTAGTTCATAAATATAATGTAGGGATGTATTCCGTAAATAGTCATACGTGCTTATGAAAAGAACTTGCATGACATCTTTTGTCCTACCCTCCCGTGGCAGCGGGGTCCATAAGGAAACTAAGGGATATTAAGGCCTCCTTTTAATAGAGAACTGGAACAAAGCATTAACACATAGTGAATACATGAACTCCTCAAACTATGGTCATCACCGAAAAGTGTCCCGAATATTGTCACTCCGGGGTTTACGGATCATAACACGTAGCAGGTACATATAACTTGCAACATCGGATCTAGAACATAGATATAATGGTGAAATCATAAATGGTTCAGATCTGAAATAATGGCACCCGGGCCTAAAGTGACAAGCATTAAGCATAGCAAAGTCATAGCAACATCAATCTCAGAACATAATGGATACTAGGGATCAAGCCCTAACAAAACTAACTCGATTACATGATGAATCTCATCCAACTCCCTCACCGACCAGCGAGCCTACGAAGGAATTACTCACTCCCGGTGGGGAGCATCACGGAATTGGCGATGGAGAAGGGTTGGTGATGACGAAGATCGAAGATCCCCCTCTCCGGAGCCTTAAATGGACTCCAGATCTGGCCTCCCGATGAAGAACAGGAGGCGGTGGCAGCTGCGGCTTGTGAAACGCGATAATTCTTTCTCCTTGGTTTTTTTATCCAAAAATAGGATTTCATAGAGTTGGAATCAGGGTCTACGGGGCCACCAGGTGGGCACAACCCACCTGGGTGCGCCTGGAGGGGGGCGCGCCCTGGTGGGTTTTGCTCACCCAGGGGGGCCCCTCCGATGGTTCTTGGTTCCAGTATTTTTCTTTTATTGTATAAAAATTCTCCAAAAAGTTTCATTCCATTCCGAGAACTTTTATTTCTGCACAAAAACAACACCATGGTAGTTCTGCTGAAAACAGCATCAGTCCATGTTAGTTTCATTCAAATCATGCAAATTTGAGTCCAAAACAAGAGCAAAAGCGTTACGAAAAGTAGATACAACGGAGACATATGAGTCACAAGTTGGCATATTTCTTGTAGTGATTCCAGTTGTTGGTGTTTGCTACTTGTGAGCTTCGTTCGGATTTCCTCGAAGAGGAGGGGATGATGCAGTACAGTAGATGTAACTATTTCCCTCAGTTATGAAAGCAAGGTTATCAATCCAGGAGGAGAACCAAGCAAAACTATGTAAACAATACCTGCACACAAGATGACAAATCCTCGCACCCAACACGAACAAGGGGTTGTCAATCCCTTGACAGTCAATTGAAGATTAAATTGTATGGTGACAGATAAATAGATTGTACAAAATATAAAATAAATAAAGTAAAAATTGCAGAAATTATTTTTAGGATTTTTATATGATCAAAGATAGACCCGGGGGCCGTAGTTTTCACTAGAGGCTTCTCTCGAGAAAATAGCATACGGTGGGTAGACAAATTATTGTTGGGCAATTGATAGAAAAGTAAATAATTATGACGATATCCAAGGCAATGGTCATGTATATGGTCATCATGTCCAAAATTAGTAGACCGAAATGATTCTGCATCTACTACTATTACTCCACACAACGACCGCTATCCAGCATCCCTCTAGTGTATTAAGTTCACAAGAAAGAGAGTAATGCATTAAACGTACTGTTGTGAACTCATTCTAAATTTATAATGGTGGTATATCTACTGTATTATAACTTCTCCATGGTCCATAGCCCCCGATACTACCCAAAGATTCATCAAAATAAGCAAACAACACATAGAAAACAGAATCTGTCAGAAACAGAACAGTCTACGAAGATCTGAATTGTTCTCATACTTATGTAAATCCATAAGTTCCGAAGAATTAGGACAATGTAGGAAATTTGTATATCAATCTTGTATGAAAAATTCAGAACCAGAACACGCTCTTGTGAATTTTAACAATTCTGCTACTGGGTGCAAAATTTTCCGTTTTAGCAAAATCAAATCAACTATCACCATAGATCATCCCAAAGGTCTTACTTGGCTCAAACACTAATTAAAAAACTTAAACACAATTACTACAGAAGTAATATTTTGTATTTATTTAAAAATAGAAGCAAAAACAAAAACACCAAATAAAATTGGGTTGCCTCACAACAAGCGCTATTGTTTTACGCCCCTAGCTAGGCATGATAATTTCAATGATGCTCACATAAAAGCAAAGAATTGAAACATAATGGGAGCATCATTAAGCATATGACTAGCACATTTAAGCCTAACCTACTTCCTATGCATAGGGATTTTGTGAGCAAACAATTTATGGGAAAAAGAATCAACTAGCATAGGAAGGCAAAACAAGCATGACTTCAAAACTTTCAACACATACAGAGGAAACTTGATATTATTGCGATATGTAAAAGCATATGTTCCTCTCTCATAATAATTTTGAGTAGCATCATCAATGACTTCAACAATATAACTATCACATAAAGTATTATTTTCATGATCCATAAACATAAATATTTTATTACTCTCCACATAAGCAAATTTCTTCTCATGAATAGTAGTGGGAGCATCATATGAAACTTGAATACCATAAATTGTTTCCACATTAAAAGAGTAATGTTCAGTAAGAGGGTAATCATTATTATGACAAGTTTTATAAATATAATCATCACTACTTTTTATAACATAAGTATCATCACAATAATCATCATAAGTAGCAACTTGGTTCTCATCATAGTCAATTGAAACCTCTTCCAAGATAGTGGAGTCATTACTAAATAAAGTCATGACCTCTCCGAATCCACTTTTATCATTATAATAGGATTCAACACCCTCCAATATAGTGGGATAATTATCATCTAAAGTTGACACTCTTCCAAACCCACATTCATAAATATTGCAATCATCATAAATAGGAGGCATGCAATCATCATAATAAATTTGATCATTCAAAGTAGGGGGACTAAAAAGATCATCTTCATCAAGCATAGCATCCCCAAGGCTGGGACAAACATTAATTGCAGCAAATAAATTCTCAAACATGTCATTCTCATCAAACATAACATCCCCAAGCTTGTGGCTTGGCATATCATAAGCATAATCACTCTCATCATTAATAGTATGAATAGCACCAATAGTATAGAAATTATTATCAACACAATTTTCTAAGTTGGTGCCAAAAAGATTTTCAAGATTATAGGAAGTATCATTATTTTCCTGATCATAATCATCACGATGAGTAATAGGCATAACGAAATCATCATCAATAGTTTCTTCGGACATTGTGCCATAAGACAAAGAATCAATATCATCATCAAGTATATCATCTTCATCAATTATTTTTGATCCATTCTCATGAGGGATAACAATAATAGGAGAAACATCATTTGGGAAGGATACCTTTTTACCTTTGCTTCTCCGCCTTTTCTTTTTCTTCGCCACATCATGTGTGGGTTTAATCAACTTTTTGGAGCTCCTTATTGATGATATTGGTTGCATATAGAGCTCCTTCTCATCACCTATTTCATCATAAGAGACAATAGGAGGGAAAGTGGAAATATTTACCCTTTCATTAGTATTCCTTTTATATTCTATTGGTTTTCCCATCTTTCTATAGTTGGCAATATAAGCATTTTCATTGCAATTTTCCATACAAAATATATAGATTTTTTTCAAATTAGTTTCAACATGGTCTGTGAATATGAATGCTTCAAGCCAACTATTTTTATGTGACAATTCTTCACACCCCAAAAATAAACAAAGTTCATTATAAAGTTCAAGGGTGATCAAATTATTGCTATATTTGGACACGATTCGATCATGAAAAAGTTTGCATTGGAAATTAAGATGACCAACTCTATTGCAAAGTTCACAAGTAATGGGATGAAGAGAGCATAATTTTGTAGCAAAATCATCTATCACCTTAAGCCACCAATTGGTTTTATCATGTTTATGCTTCTTACAAAATCTATCATCCCTATATGGCATGTCTTCACAGACTCTATGCACTCCACAAAAATTGACATGCTTATAAGAAACATCTTTATCATGACTAGTGCAATCATCATTGGTATCATGAATATTCATAGCAAGCACACAAACAACATTGCAATCAAGTTTATCATTCAAAGATTTAGTGCCAAACATTTTATTGACTTATTCTTCTAACAATTGAGAACAATTTTTTCATCCATCATTTTCATGAAAGACATTATAAAGATGAAGAATATGAGGCAACCTCAATTCCATTTTTTTGTAGTCTTCTTTTATAAACCAAACTAGTGATAAACAAGAAACTAAAAGATTCGATTGCAAGATCTAAAGATATACCTTCAAGCACTCACCTCCCCGGGAACAGCGCCGGAAAAGAGCTTGATGTCTACTACGCAACCTTCTTCTTGTAGACTCGTGTTGGGCCTCCAAGCGCAGAGTTTTGTAGGACAGTAGCAAATTTCCCTCAAGTGTATGACCTAAGGTTTATCAATCCGTGGGAGGTGTAGGATGAAGATGGTCTCTCTCAAACAACCCTGCAACCAAATACAAGAAATCTCGTGTGTCCCCAACACATCCAATACAATGGAAAATTGTATAGGTGCACTAGTTCGGCGAAGAGATGGTGATACAAGTGTAGTATGGATAATACATATAGGTTTTTGTAATATGAAAATATAAAAACAGCAAGGTAACTAGTAACAAAAGTGAGCAAAAATGGTATTGCAATTCTTGAAAACAAGGCCTAGGGTTCATACTTTCACTAGTGCAAAATCTCTCAACAATGATAACATAATTGGATCATATAACAATCCCTCAACGTGCAACAAACACTAGTAGAAAAACTACTTTACGTGAGCCACATTAGTCCCGGTTTGTAAAAGGACCGGTACTAATGTGACCATTAGTGCCGGTTCCAACGGCTAGGGGGGGGGGCATCATTAGTCCAGGTTCGTGTTGAACCTCTAGTACCAGTTCGTGACACGAACCGGGGCTAAAAGGGTGGTGGTAGGCTGGTGTCAGGCTGGGGCCCCACTAGCACCTTTAGTCCCGGTTCGTGACACAAACCGGGACTAGAGGCTATCCTTCAGTCCCGGTTTGTGTCATGAACCGGGACTAAAGATGCTCCTATATAAACCCTTCGTCGAGCCCGAGCACTCTGTTCTTCCCCTTTCCTCTCCTCCTTGTTCTTCCCCTCTTGCTTGAGCTCATCCTCCATTTTTGCAAAAAATTGTCAAGGTTTGAAGGCACCCCATCCATCCAAGTGTTCACAAAGGTTAGCAACTTTGTCCTTTCATCTCTCATTGCCAGATTAGCTCTTGCAATGCTCTATAAGTATAGTGATTTGTGGGTTTTAGTTTGGGAGTATTTATATGTGGTAGTTTATTTGATTTCTATGCAATTTGAGCTCAAATTAAATTCTTAGTTTGCATGTGTAGGTGTGGTTTACTTAGTGCCTTCCCATCCCCGTCCTAACCATCGTCGATCGCCCGCACCGTCCCATCACTGGCACCACCTTGGTGAGCCTCTTGTTCTTATCCTTTTTATAAAAAAAATCATGTTTGTGTGATTTAGATAGTTACTTGTATAATTTTCTTACCCGTACGTTGTTTGTTATACATAGTGGCATGGTTTTGATATCCGTCCCCGTCGGCCCTCATCCGGTTTATGATTCGGATGTGGTATATTCTCTATTATAACTATTTGTTGCATTTCGTGTTTATGACAAATTATGCCCATCAAGTTGACATAGATATTTTTATCTAGGAGGTATGTGAACCGGAAATTCCAACCGACCCTCTTGTCGAGAGGTTAAATTTAGTTGAAAAAGAAAACAATTACTTGAAGAAAAATTGAAAAGAATTGAGGAGGAGAAGATGGAATTGGAGTTGCATGTTGCCGATGTCGTCGATGATCACAAGATCAAGATGGATAAAATGCGTTTGAATATTAGAAAGATTAGAAAGTATGCCATTGATAGTGAGGCTTGGTATCATTATGCTGTTGGATCAATTGTTACCTTAGTTGCGATCTTGATCGCATTTGTTATTGCATTTAAATGCTTTAGCTAGAGAGTTTGTATGTTGTTTTATGAGAATAAGTGTGTATGAACTTTATGTATGAACTTGTATTAATTTGGTCTTTTCGGTGTTGTGTAATGAAGATGAGCCGGCAATGGATGTAGGATGACCGATGCTCTCCCCAGTTCATTAATGGCGTGCATACTTTTCTGCTTGCGGCTGAGGCAAACAAGCGGGCGGATGGTTTTATGTGTTGTCCATGTGCTAACTGTAAGAATGATCGAAATTACTCTAACGCAAGAACCATTCACGTCCACCTGTTGGAGTCCGGTTTCATGTCCGTCTATAACTGTTGGACCAAGCACGGAGAAAGAGGGGTCCTAATGGAAGAGAATGAAGAAGAAGAGGATGACGACAGCTATCCTGGCCATGGGTTCCCTGAATACGATGGTACAAAAACAATGGGGGAAGAAGCTGAGCCGGCAATGCGGGAACAAGCTGAAGAAGAGGCATCAGATGAGCCCGCTGATGATCTTGGTCGGGCCATTGCCGATGCAAAGAGAAACTGCGCAAGTGAAAAGGAGAGGCTGAAGTTGCAACGCATGTTAGAGGATCACAAGAAATTGTTGTACCCAAATTGCAAAGCTGACAAGAAAAGGTTGGGCACCACACTGGAATTGCTGCAATGGAAGGCAGAGAATGATGTATCTGACAAGGGATTTGAAAAGTTGCTGATAATGTTAAAGAAGATGCTTCCAAAGGACAATGAATTGCCCGACAGTACGTACGAAGCAAAGAAGGTTGTCTGCCCTCTAGGATTAGAGGTGCAGAAGATACATGCATGCCCTTATGACTGCATCCTCTACCACGGTGAGTACGAGGATTTGAATGCATGCCCGGTATGCGGTGCAATGCGCTATAAGATCAGCCGCGATGACCCTGGTGATGTTGAGGGCGAGCGCCCCAGGAAGAAGATTCCTGCCAAGGTGATGTGGTATGCTCCTATAATACCACGGTTGAAACATTTTTTCCAAAACAAAGAGCTTGCCAAGTTGATGCGATGGCACAAAGAAGACCGTAAGAAAGACGGGAAGTTGAGAGTACCCGCTGACGGGTCGCAGTGGAGAAAAATCGAGAGAAGGTGGGAGGACTTTGCAGATGACGCAAGGAACGTATGGTTTGGTCTAAGCGCAGATGGCATTAATCCTTATGGGGAGCAGAGCAGCAATCATAGCACCTGGCCTGTGACTCTATGTATGTATAACCTACCTCCTTGGTTGTGCATGAAGCGGAAGTTCATTATGATGCCAGTGCTCATCCAAGGCCCTAAGCAACCCGGCAACGACATTGATGTGTACCTAAGGCCATTATTTGAAGAACTCTTACAGCTGTGGAATGAAAAAGGTGTAAGTGCGTGGGATGAGCACAATCAGGAGGAATTTGACCTACATGCATTGCTGTTTGTGACCATCAATGATTGGCCTGCTCTCAGTAACCTTTCAGGACGGACAAACAAGGGATACCACGCATGCACACACTGTTTAGATGATACCGACAGTATATATTTGGATAATTGTAAGAAGAATGTGTACCTGGGACATCGTCGATTTCTTCCGAGCAGGCATCCCGTAAGAAAAAAGGCAAGCATTTCAAAGGTGAGGCAGATCACCAGAAGAAGCCTCGCCACCGTACTGGTCATGATATACTTGATATGGTCAAGGATTTAAAAGTAATCTTTGGAAAGGGTCCTGGCGGACAATCTGTTCCGAATGACGCTGACGGATGCGCACCCATGTGGAAGAAGAAATCTATATTTTGGGACCTACCCTATTGGATAGACCTAGAGGTCCGCTCTGCAATCAATGTGATGCACGTGATGAAGAATCTTTGCGTGAACCTGCTAGGCTTCTTGGGCGTGTATGGGAAGACAAAAGATACACCGGAGGCACGGGAGGACCAGCAACGTATGCACGGAAAAGATGGCATACATCAGGGCCATGCCAGCTACGCTCTTACCAAAGAAGAGAAGGAAATCTTCTTTGAATGCCTGCTCAGTATGAAGGTCCCGTCTGGCTTCTCGTCGAATATAAAGGGAATAATAAATATGGTAGAGAAGAAGTTGCAGAACCTAAAGTCTCATGACTGCCACGTGATTATGACACAACTGCTTCCGATTGCATTGAGGGGGATTCTACCAGAAACGTTCGATTAGCCATTGTGAAGCTATGTGCATTCCTCAATGCAATCTCTCAGAAGGTAATCGATCAGAAATCATACCAAAGTGAGAGAATGATTTGGTGCAATGTCTTGTCAGTTTCGAGTTGGTGTTCCCACCATCCTTCTTCATTATCATGACGCACGTCCTAGTTCACCTAGTCGAAGAGATTGTCATTCTGGGTCCTGTATTTCTACACAATATGTTCCCCTTTGAGCGATTCATGGGAGTCTTAAAGAAATATGTTCATAACCGTGCTAGGCCAGAAGGAAGCATCTCCAAGGGCCATGAAAATGAGGAGGTCATTGAGTTTTGTGTTGACTTTATTCCTGACCTTAAGCCGATTGGTGTTCCTGAATCGCGGCATGAGGGCAGACTGGGTGGAAAAGGCACGCTAGGACCGAAAGCAATAATATGTATGGATGGGCATTCTCTCACTCTATCACACTACACAGTTCTACAAAATTCCTCCTTGGTGGCTCCGTATATCGAGGACCACAAGAATATTCTACGCTCCAAACACCCGGAGCAGTCTGACGATTGGATTACACGTGAACAAACGGGGACTTTCGCCAGTTGGTTGCAGACACGTCTCATGCATGACGACACTGTTGAAGATGAGTTGTACTTGCTGTCCAAGTTACCATCTTCGAATATATTGACTTTCAAAGGGTACGAGATAAATGGGAATACATTTTACACGATCGCCCAAGATAAAAGAGCACCAACCAAAACAGTGGTGTCCGCTTTGATGCAGCAAACACCAATAGGCCAAAGGACACATATTATGGTTACATAGAGGAGATATGGGAACTTGACTATGGACGTGATTTGAAGGTCCCTTTGTTTCGGTGCAAATGGGTCAATCTGACAGGAGGCGGGGTAACGGAAGAACCGCAGTACGGAATGACAACAGTGGATCTCAACAATCTTGCGTACGCAGACGAACCATTCGTCCTAGCCAATGATGTGGCGCAGGTTTTCTACGTGAAGGACATGTCTACCAAGCCGAGAAAAAGAAAAGATAAGGAAGCGAATACATCATACGATGAGCCAAAGCGCCACATAGTTCTTTCAGGGAAAAGAAACATCGTGGGAGTTGAGGACAAGACAGACATGTCAGAAGATTATGAAAAGTTTCATGAAATTGCTCCCTTCACAGTGAATATTAACCCGAGCATCCAGTTAAATGATGAGGATTGTCCATGGTTACGGCGCAAAGGGACACACGCGTAGAAAAAGTTTTATACCCAAAGATCCAACTCTGGGATGTGACCGGCTTCACTGTCATCACTTTCTTCTCTAGTGAGTTTCCGGACTTATATATCTGGAAAGTGCCACTTCGGACAAACCGGAGGGAATCTTTGTAATAGTCAGGGTACTTATGTGTTTTGGCATTTGAAACGCGAATAAATATTATGTACAAACAATTTTTCAACCCTTTCTGACTTCATTTGCTATTTTTCATGCATTTATTGATTTTTTTTAGCTAAATGACCCTGAAATTGAAAAGCACTACAAATGAACTCTGAAAAGATTGAAAATTGGCATGGTATCATCATTTTACCCACATAGCATGTGCTAAAAAGTTGAGAGGGTTACAACAAAAACTGGATGCACTTCGTATACAAAATGGACAATCTCTTTCGAAGTATCAGGCTTTCGGACGAAAACTCATCTGTTACAAAGGCATTTCATTTTTTTAAACTTATTTCAACTCCAAACTTTTTGTGCGTTCAGTATGCACCATTCGAAGCCACATCATCAATTTTCAACCATTTCTGACTTCATTTGCTATTTTTCATGCATTTACTGATATTTTTTTTAGCTAAATGACCCTAAAATTGAAAAGCATTACAAATGAACTCTGAAAAGGTTGAAAGTTGGCATGGTATCATCATTTCACCCACATAGCATGTGCTAAAAAGTTGAGAGGGTTACGGCAAAAACTGGATGCACTTCGTGTACAAAATGGACAATCTCTTTCGAAGTACCAGGCTTTCGGAAGAAAACTCATATGTTACAAAGGCATTTCATTTTTTTTAACTTATTTCAACTCCAGACTTTTTGTGCGTTCAGTATGCACCATTCAAAGCCACATCATCAATTTTCAACCCTTTCTGACTTCATTTGCTTTTTTTCATGCATTTACTCATTTTTTTGAGCTAAATGACCCTGAAATTGAAAAGCACTACAAATGAACTCTGAAAAGATTGAAAGTTGGCATGGTATCATCATTTCACCCACATAGCATGTGCTAAAAAGTTGAGATGGTTATGGCAAAAACTGGATGCACTTCGTGTACAAAATGGACAATCTCTTTCGAAGTATCAGGCTTTCGGACGAAAACTCATCTGTTACAAAAGGCATTTCATTTTTTAAAATAACCTAAGAATTAACAATTTGAATATGATGATAAAACACACTAATATTAAACAGCAGGAAAAAGGATCACTCAAAAATCTATTTTTAAAGTAAAGTTATTCACAAACTAGTGATTCACACAAATTTCAAATAATTCAAATTTAAACTATTCAAATTTGAAAAGTACTGGCATTAACAGAAAGTTTATAATTTTTGTGACCTAAAGCAAAAAGATTCACTCAAAAACTCTAAATAAAGCAAAAAAAACTCAGAAACAAAAGAAAATAAATAAAGCAAAAAAACAAAAAAAATGGAAAATAAATAAATTAAAAAAATGCCCGCCTACTGGGCCGCCAAGGCCTGCATACGACTAGAAACCAAACTTCCAGTTGGGCCAGGATGCAGGACTGTAGGGCCCAATAGGCCCAACAGGGGCGAGAGTCGTTCGTAGGAGCTCGAAGGAGCAGCCGCGGCGGGGCTTATAAACCAGTGCGGCTGCCCTTCGCTGGGCGAGGTGGGACTAAACTTCTCCTGCACTGCGGTTGTGGCAGGACGAGACCTTTAGTCGCGGTTGATGGCTCCACCCGCGACTAAAGGCACCCCTTTAGTCGTGGTTGGAGCCACCAACCGGGACTAAAGGCCTGGCTTCCCGCCACTTGGCCTGGCCAAAAATGACCTTTAGTCCCAGTTGGTGGCTCCAACCAGGACTAAAGGCCTCCGCATATATATGCTCACACTTGAAAATTTTCAGATTAACACCAGTTTCCTCCCCCGACGCCGAACACCACCAACGCCGCCAGGCTGCCAGAGCTCGCTATCGCCGTCCGTCCGCGCCTCGTCGTCGCCGTCGCTGTCCGTCCGCGCCCCTACCGCACCTCGACGCCGCCGTCCGTCCCTGCCCCTGCCGCACCTCGACATCGTGGCCGCCGCGCCCCTGCACCTCGCCGGCACCGCCGCCGTCCGTCTGCGCCCCTGCCCCTCGACATCGCCGTCCGTCCGTCCGCGCCCCTGCAGCACCTCGACACAGCCGTTAGTCCTCTGTGAGCTCACGCCGTCCCCTCCGGCGATTTTTGTTTTAGATTAATTAGTATATATATGCGTATGTGTTTTAGATTAGTATATATGTTTGTGTTTTAGATGTTTTAGATTATTAATTAGTATACAATGTATGTATATATGTATGTGTTTTAGATGTTTTAGATTTTTTTTTTCACTATATGTATGTATGTTTTAGTTTTTATTCACTAGTTTTTTATACAATGTATGTTTTAGTTGACCATATATATATTTGTTAGATGGACTATATATAAGTGGGAAAAGTTTCAGAATTTTTTGAGAAAGGAATATTATTAGGGTAGTTATAACCTAGGAATGGGACATTATAATTGAAAAGAGGATATTTTGCTCAAAATTTCCTAATAAAATGACATTGCATATATAGGAATTTTTTTCATAAGAATTTGTTCTCGACGTCAACGATGCCCGGCCCGCATCCTCGTCGTCGACTCGTTCGCGACGACGTCCTGCTTCAGAGGTGCCATGTCCGGGACTGGGCTCCGCCGGGCTGGCACTGGGAGGTGCTACCTTCAGGGACGCGCACCTTGTTGAGGAACCCGGCCCCGGGTCCCGTCGTCGACCCGGAGCTCCTTTGGTGGCGTTGGCGTGGGCCACTTTCGGTGCGGGGGCAGCCGGCCCCGCCGGAGGTGGTACGTCGCAGTGTCAGGGAGGAGGACGAGCACGTCCGTCGCTACATGGATGTGTTGGATGTCAGGTTCTCCAATACCTAGTAGGTTCTTAAGGGATCTCACCCAAGCTATGATCCTGTGATCGTTCCTTCTCTTTGGGTGTCCACTGCCCGCGCCTCAGGAACCGCGAGTGAACTAGATTCTTCGATAATATTCGATCTGTATTAGCTAGTGATGTTATATATATGATAATATTCGAGATGTATTAGTGATAATACTCAAGATGTATTCGAGATTATATTCGATAATATTCGAGACGATGTATTCGAGATTATATTATTCGATAATATTCGAGACGATGTATTCGAGATTATATTCGATGATGCATATTATCTGGATTAATTATTCGAGATGTATTATCTACTATGATTCAGTTTTTCCTTATTGATTGCATGCATGCATTCTAATTTGAATACTAAATTGTTTTATCTTTCTTCTGGATTAGTTAAATAAAAGCTATGGACAATACCGGCAGAGAAGGAGAAGAGACTATGTTCGACATCATACGCTCCCGGAGCCCAGATGAGAATGAAGAAGATGACGGCTCGCAATATCTGAACAATACCGCTTAGGGTATGATATTTGATGAAGACGAACGAATAGATGAAGTCCAGAACAATGACGACGAAGGAAATGTTGTTCTTCAAATAACAAAGACCGGCGAGGTATATTTATATAAGGCATCTGATGATCATCACATGTTTCGAATCAATCTTTCTTCTTTTATCCCTCCGGATCGAGCAAATCTTCTACAAGCAGCACGACAGTTTGAGGCCCGGCCAAGAAGTTGCAGGCTAGCATAAAGTACAACATCGATGCCATCAAACCTAATGGCGAACCGCTTGAACCTAAGAAGAATGCGAAGAAGTTCATTCGACAATGCGGAGTTAGTGTCAGGGACCAAATCCCGATCTCCGTTCAACAATGGAAAAGCCAGCAAATGGAGATCTAGATGTTACTTTTGTCGACCAAAGAGCAAAATATCTGCTTTGGGAATCGCTCATGTCACATTTCACCCTACCAGATCATTTGACAGATGCAGATCTGGAGAAAGTCAAGAACAGTGCTCTTAAGAAGATGGTGATAGCATTCAACAACCACAAGAAAAATATATGGGTCGCGTACCTCAAAGTAGGAAAGCAGACTCCAGAATTCAAGAGAACACTGGAGAAGGCAAGAAATCACTAGGACGCTTTCGTGAACTTCAAGGAATTGGAAGTAGCTCAGGAACGGTCGAGAAGAAACAAGATTAATGCCGCGAAAAAGCAGTGGCACCATAATCTGGGGCCAGGTGGCTACGAGTTGGCCCGGCCTAAGTGGGATCTCGCTGAGCACGAGATGATGGATGCAGGGGTCACTCCAGTTACATTGAGCTAGCCCCCCAGGTGCGGGACTTGGTTTTATGTGCATGGGGGGAAGTTGGACCCAAAGACAGGGCTGGTTTTGGAGCGGGCAAGTCTTAAAGGAGCCACCAACAGTTTACTTGTTGCAATAAAAGAGGTTCGAATGGGGGTGTTCACGCCCAACAGAGAGAATGACGAGCTTACGCGCGCCCTAAAGAATCCTGAACACCCGGGAAGAACACGAGGCAAAGGCGTTGTTCCGTGGTTTGAGGGATTTGCGGATTGGAACGACACTTACAGAAGCCGTGCGAGAAAGAGGCAGCAAGAGGAGGAGAAGAGGAAGCTGGAGGAGGAGAAGAGGAAGCTGGAGGAGGAGAAGAGGAAGCAGGAAGCAGACCGCCTTCAACTGGTAGAATCAAAGCACGCGGAGTTGGAACGTGCTTTCAGGCGGCAGCAGCAGCAGATCGACTCACTTAGCCAGGAAAGGGCGTCTCAGCTGCAGCAGCAAGAAGATCCAGCATCGGATAGCACCGTCCCATCCATGCCGAGAAGCAGCGTGGGTTCCGCCCCGGGTGATGATGCACTGCTGGATAGATACCCTGTGGATGATATCATAGCTACGAGAACTTGTGAGCTACACATGAAAATAAAGAACATATCCATGAAGGTGGCGGACGGCTATGCTTTAACAAATCCCCCAGAAGCAACCTTCCATTGCTATCCGATTCCAGCTAGCTATGCTCGTGTCGTGGTTGATGAAGTGATGAAAGGATATTTGGGGCTAGAGCTTGACATTCCTGGAGGTGAAGAGGAGCGCACACTAGGAGAGGCCATACATCATATGGTTCTATGGAGAAAGGATTGCATCGTCTTTCCAAAGCCAACGCCACCGCGTCAGGCGGCTCCTCCTCCAAGTCCGCCACCACGTCAGCAGACTCCCGCTCCTCCAAGTCCGCCACTGCGTCAGCAGACTCCTGCTCCTCCAAGTCCGCCACCACGTCAGCCCACTCCTCCTCCTCCAAGTCCGGCACCGCGTCAGCCGACTCCTCCTTCTCCAAGTCCGGCACCGCGTCAGCCGACTCCTCCTCCAAGTCAGGCACCGCGTCAGCGGTCTCTGCTGCCTCAGCGGGCTCCGCCGCCTCAGCAACATTGGAACAGAGGCGCCGCAGCTACGGCAGCTAGCGGTACAAAAGGAAGCAAGAAATACAAATATGGTGCAAGCCTCAAGCCTCTTCCGAAGTTGCCTTACGACTATACTGAGGAGGAAAACACGGCCATAGTGGAGGCCCAAGTGAGGGCCCATGTTGCACCGAACCCCCCCCCCCCCCCCCCCCCCCCCCCCGACCGCCGCCAAAGGAGAAAGTACATGAGCATGTCATACAACACTTTATTGATAATGCTCAACCGGCTGTGAAGCATAGGGACCCAGACTATGAACGCTCTATCAAGAAGTCATATTATGCACACAAAAATAATGAGTCGAGCTCGAGCTCGAGCCAAGCAGTTGGCAAAAAAAGCGGGAAAACTGTTCCCCAACTGGGAGAACAGGCAGTGCAATCGATCCCCCTGCTCATTGTACAAACACATGTGAGTACCCCCGATGATCAGCTGGTAATAACCAATGATCATAGAAGGCAGGCTGAAGAGGCTGGTATCACTGTTGAACAACTCCTAGGCATCAAGGAAGTCCGCGGGTATACATAGGAGGAACTACAATGGAAATATGTCCGCGGCCAACCTATGGTCAAGCCTGAGCAGATCCTGCTTCTATCAACGAGAATGTATGAATTGCATCAATGGTACCTGAGAGAAGTAAAGACTACCGATCGAGAGTCCCTCATGGTGAAAGTCAAGGAAGAGCATTACTACCATGCAAAAGATCTTTGGGTTGAGTTTCAAGAAATATTTCAGTTATTCAATCAAGGCGCACTCGACAAATCTATCGTCAGTTGCTATTGTCTGTAAGTGATTTCTTTCTATAATTTAAGTCTCTAGCTAGCTGTCGTGCTCGTTCATTACCTATAATTATCCTCACTATATTCTTTTCTGTGGTATTATGCAGAATGAAGATGTATGAAATGAAAAGAGTTGGACGCTATGGCATTGGATTCATTGACCGAAATACCAGTAATCAAGAGACATGGTCATGTGAATATGATCGACCATACACAGAGAGAAGCTTGCTAGAGTTCTTCAAGCGACTAAATACCCAACCAGAAATACTACTTCCTTACAACTTCGGGTGAGTGACAGTGTCTTGTACTACAAATTCTGTTTTTGCTTACTAGATGTTAATAAGTGTAGTTGATGAGTTATGCACATGCCCGCTTAATTATACAAACGTGTGCGCATGCAGTTTCCACTGGATTTTGTTAATCATTGAAGTTGACGAGGGAAAAGTTCAAGTACTGGACTCACTATATAAAGATAGTAATGAATACACAATCGTGAGGGGGATGGTCGACAGGTAATTTCAATCATTATCGCACTATGTCGGCCTCTTTAGTTCATTTCCTGATATCAACTAATTAATAACTCCTTTATTCATTTTCTTTGCCGGCGGGCAGGGCTTGGAAAAAGTTCATCAAATAGGTTAAAGGCGAATGGAAACAACAGCTGAAATGGGTGCGACCCAAGGTAATTAAGTACTACTAGCTACGTCTGCGCATCTCTTTAATTCTACTTTTATCAATACCATTATCATGCTTGATTAATTATTATCTGATTTAATTCTATTCTCGTAAAGGCCATGAGGCAGGCGCCGGGGAATAATTTATGTGCGTACTACGTTTGCGAGAACATTCGCATGATGACGTCCGAAAGGAGCACATCTGACAGAGCACTTTGGGTACGTTTGCCAGAACACAATTCACAAATATTTTTTTCATGATATAATATATATACACACAACTAATATATTCATATTGATCTCCTTCTTTAATAAAGATGACGGAGATGCGGGATAAGCTCCTACCAAATGATCGCGTACGAGCAATTCAAGAGGAAATAGCAAGATTTTTGCTCGACCAGGTCATAGATCCCAAAGGAGAATACCATTACAAGCTGTAATGCCTCCATGTGTAATGATCTGCAAATTGTAGGAGAAATTGTATATACCAAATTGTATATATATCAGTGTATGTGAATGGTCGTGTGAGAAATTCGATGATATATATATGATCGGTTCTACGAGAAATTTTATTTATATATGCAAAACATATACAATATGTAGCGTGAAATATGTTTGAAATGAAAAAGAATTAAATGGAAAACACAAAATTAAAAGGAAAAATAAACCATAAACCCATAAACCTTTTAGTCCCGGTTGGTGTAACCAACCGGGACTAAAGGCCCCCAGCCCCCCGGCGCGGGCTCGTGCCACGTGGTGGGCCTTTGGTCCCGGTTCGTGACGAACCGGCACTAAAGGGGGGGGGCTTTAGTCCCCACCCTTTAGTGACGGTTGCAGAACCAGCACTAAAGGTCCATACGAACCGGGACTAAAGCCCGATTCTGCACTAGTGAAAGAATCACTCCAAAGTTCCTATCGGAGAACGTAGGACGAAAACGTGCATCAACCCCTATGCATAGATTACCCCAATGTCACCTCGGGAATCCGCGAGTTGAGTGCCAAAACATACATCAAGTGAATCAATAGAACACCCCATTGTCACAACGGGTATCCACATGCAAGACATACATCAAGTGTTCTCAAATCCAATACTAAATCCAACATAACGAAATCTCAAAGAGCAAGACTCAATTCATCACAAGAAGGTAGAGAGGGAAGAACACCATAAGATCCAAATATATTAACAAAGCTCGCGGTACATCAAGATCGTGCCAAATCAAGAACACGAGAGAGAGAGAGAGAGAGAGAGAGAGAGAGAGAGAGAGAGAGAGAGAGATCGAACACATAGCTACTGGTACATACCCTCAGCCCCGAGGGCGAACTACTCCCTCCTCGTCATGGAGACCGTCGGGATGATGAAGATGGCCTTCGGTGATGATTTTCCCCTCCGGCAGGGTGCTGGAACGGGGTCCCGATTGGTTTTTCGTGGCTACAGAGGCTTGCGGCGGCGGAAATTATCATCTAGGGTTCTTTTCGGGGGTTTTGGTATTTATAGGAATTTTTGGCGTCGGTCTCATGTCTAGGGAATGCCCGAGGGGACCACAAGCTCGGAGCGCGCGCCTTAGGGGGTGGGCGTGCCCCCCAGGCTTGTGGCCTCCTCGGTCACCTCCTGGCCCAGCTCCGGTGCTTCGGGGGTCTCTTTTGGTCCATAAAAAATCACCGTAAATTTTCAGCCCATTCCGAGAAATTTTATTTCTGCACAAAAAACGACACCGCGGTAGTTCTGCTGAATATAGCGTCAGTCCGGGTTAGTTCTAATCAAATCATACCAAAACCATATAAAATTGTTGTAAACACGGCATGAATACTTCATAAATTATAGATACGTTGGAGACGTATCATTACCGTTACTATTACTTGCTCGTTACAAATTATCTTGCTATCAAACTATCTGTTACCGACAATTTCAGTGCTTGCAGAAAACACCTTGCTAAAAACCACTTGTCATTTCCTTCTGCTCCTCGTTGGGTTCGACACTATTACTTATCGAAAGGACTACGATTGATCCCCTATACTTGTGGGTCATCAGTGACCCTCAATAATATCATCATGCACTTGAAGACTACTCTGAATTTTTGAGAGAGGAGCCGAGATGATATACTTTGTGTCATTTCGAAGTTTGCTATATGTGTGTGTGTTTTCTGTTGCCTTTTTATGTTTGGAATTGTTTACTAATTATGAATTATTTTTGTTGTACTATTTTTTGATACATACTAAAGTGACAAGGTAAAAGAGTCATTTTATAATATCTCGCTATGGTTATATTTGTACTATTGCATCTAGGTCTACAAATCTTTTGTATTACTTATATTTTTTTAGGGGTTTTTGTATTACTTATATGATATTATGCTTTTCAAACTGATAGGGATGTACTTGGTAGAGACGAGATGATGACTACCGGCCGGTGATTGACGGCCCATTTTGGTCAGTCATTACCTTTATGGACGCATTGACACAACTCAAATTAAATTGGTACGTTGCCACGACAAAAGACTGGTCAAAACGTAGCTTGTAAAGTCCATTTTTTTGCGCAGTCATGTTTAAAAACTCTTAAAAGAATTTAGGGTCACCATTTTGGGATTATTCATTCATTACCATGAGTGAAGCAATACTAACTACTAAAGTGCTTGTTTCACCCATTCATCACTATTAATATCCAAAAGCCATTTAAAAAAATATCCAAAGGCCATTAGGAAGAAGGTTTTACCCATGATTCTGATAGAGCCACCTGCCACTGCCAAACATACATATCATGTTTTCTCTACGCTAATTTGATGCTTAATTTACAGGTGACACAAATGTAACAGAGAATCCAGTAAGAATTTGACTCAGAGAAAGAATTGCTTTGCAGTGCACACTTTTGCTGCAAGAGCGATGGATTGAACTTTCAAGGTTCCTGATTGATGGCCCAGTAACCCATTCTTATTTCGTTGATATTTCTTTTTTTCGACTAACACCTCGAGAGGGGCAGGGGGTCCTGCATTTTATATAGAAGAAGAGAGTTGCCCAGTTAATTAAGGAAAACCGGGCGAAAACCAGATACAAAGGGCCGAAGCCCCCATCGGTCGTTGAAGCGACGTAGACTGCGACCAGGCACAACACATAGAGTCGCGTCAACTGAGTCGACTTCCAAGCCACCCTAGCTGCCTGGAGAGACACTCAAATGACATCAAGGCATGACTCCCCCTCATAGAGCCACCACCGGGATGCATTCCGAGGCCGCCGCCCCGGCTTCCACCTCTTTAGATCCGAGCCGAGAGAATCACCGTCTGGAGCCGCTGCCCCGGCATCCGCCAACCCCCATAGAGAAATCACCGGCACCTACTTCCACAGCCACGCTGCATGCCAACCCCGCCACGGACCAAGACAACCAACAGTCGCCTCACCGGGCAGCAACGTCGCTAACCATTCTCCATCCGCAAGAAGAGGCCTTCCAGTTGATTTCATTCTCTCAGTAAAGAAACAATCAGCTAGCTCAGCTCATCGTCTAAAAAAACTAGCTTTATTCATGAATACAACATGTTGGTTGAAGTAATGTGTTGCTTCGGTCAGTAGCGCTATGGTAGCATTGTATTTGTAGCAGACGATGAGATTGGAGATGGCATTGTCGCACACCTCCGATGTTGCCTTGAGCATGAGCAGGACTAAACAAGTCATCGGATGAGAACGGGCCATGGATACTGTCATGAGCTACCGGGCAGGAAATTTCTGCGCCATGGCCAAAAGCGTAGACAGGTCTTGACGACGAATTTATACGAGGCGTTCTTTGGGGAAGAATTGGCAATAGATAATTTATTTCTTAATAATGGCCATCATGCCCTTAATGTTGAAGGGGTACCGACTAATCTCATGTTTTAATGTGTTTAGGATGGGTGTACCGAAGCAGAAGTGTTTGGTGCAAAAAAATGACTAGAATAGATACCGTAAACGAGGGCATACTGTATCTTTTTTACAGTATACCTAAAAACGAGCCTCCCGAACATCAAATATCGTGTACATGGGGCAAAATTTACAGTATACCGTATAGAGGATTTTTTGGCGCGAGGGAACATTCACGCCACGCGTTCCTGCCGGCTCGTTCGTCGTCGCCTTCCGCTCGCGTTTTTAGGCATCTCCACCGCCACCGACCAGCCAGCCACCACCCCCGCCCCATTCACGAGGTTGTCGGAGCTCGAGCCTGCTCGAATCAAGGTGGATGATATGAATGTTAATTGGGGTGCTGATGGAGAGGTATGACGAGGATCTTGTGAAGGACGAGGAGATGGAGAAGAAGGCGAGAACCGAATTGGGAGGCCGGCATTGGTGAAAGAGAAGGCTGCAGGAACGTTGGTTGACAATGGGTCATTGTGGATGGTGTTCACCAAATTATTCACGGAACTGAAGCTCCTGAAATGATCAAATAAAGAAGATCACAACGAGACATAGAGAATGTGGTGATATTAGTTATTCTTCTCCTGAAAAATGATGTGCTGCAGATAGTAGTCGTGCTATGCATATTAGTTGCTTCAACAACTATATTCTTGAAGTGGTGTGCCCTAGGTAGGTGTAAGAATTAAGAACTACATGCATTCTTGTGTGTATGAGAGAAAGAGTGAGTGGGGGGGGGCTTGAGAGTGTGTTCCGATTTTTGAATATTTAAATAATGTAGTGCCCGTTGCAACGCACATGCAATAGTATGTGTTAGTTATCCACTTTATTATACTGTAAGTATGAACTCCCTACTGCAATGCATGGCGAAAGTGAGGTGGGCGTCATCCGATTTTAAAAGAGAGAGCTCCGGTGAGAAATGTCCCGCTACGGCGGGAAACCAAACGAAAAGGGAAGGGTCTGACAGGAAAATGGAAGGGTGTATTGTGGGGTGAGGTTTTTGTGTTGGGACCACATATTGGAGATAATGTGGCGGATAGTCTGAACAACCACAATTGTTTCCACATGTTGTCTGGATTTAGGAGAGCCCGGACTATCCAAACGCTTGAATTTTGGGGAGCCTACTAGACGCCCGTTTGATGTCCAAATACGCGCGGATGTATGAAGAAGAAATGAGTTTCAACGTTGGAGACGACTTTCATTATTCGTTTGATTTATTTATAGACAGTGTAGCCCGTGGCAACGCACGGGCGTTCTACTAGTCTTTGTGGTTGAAGGGAAAAAGAGTTTTCTATATCCAGAGGTGTTGCACGAGAGCCCAAGACCGACAGATACAGTTGGAAGAGAAAACAGAGATGCGTCTCCTCTACGGCGCCATGTAACACCGTTTGCGTGAAATGTGGTCGATTCTCCAATCACCCGGCTCTCAAGTCTCCAGCATGATCCACGCACATATACCAAAAACGAGTCCAAGTTCTTTTCGGGAAAAAAGAGAGCCGGCCGGCAACAGAAACACCACCCGCACATGTTGTGCAACTTTGTTACGGTGGTCGTACGATACGGATGCATGTATGTGCATCGAGCTGTGTTGATTACAGTAGTTTCAACAATGCAATAAAACCCCTGACGAAAAACAAACATGCCTGCATCTTCAGACTTCAGTTTCATCACGAGTTCCATCCGTTTTTTGTTTTCGCCAGCCTGTTGGTGCATCGAGAAGGACATCGATCGGTTGTGTGTAACTATAATAAGTACTCCTCCATTCGAAAATACTTGTCGAAGAAATATATGTGTCTAGACATATTTTTGTTCTAGATAGATCTATTTTTATTTATTTCTGCGACAAGTAATTCTGAACAAAGAGAGTACGTACGTACCAGGCCTAATCAGATCGAAAGAAAGCAAATGTGGTGAAAAATCGGGTCGCTGCTCTCTGTCTGTCTGTCTGTCTGTCTGTCTTTCTGACTGACTCCGCATGTCGCTTCGGTGGACAGCGGCTGGCCGGACCCGGCCGGCCGGCGACGGGTGGAGCTGCACTGTCGACGTTCGAGAAGAAGAGGAGAAATTAACGCGCGCGTTGTCATCACTTGGCACTACCAGCTTGTGATTACTAAGCTCGATGCTGCATGCTGGTGCTGGTGCTGGTGCTATGGATCGATGGATTGTTTTCTTGTTTGCTTCGTGGAGGCAGCTACGATGGCGTCTCGATGAGAGTGAATTGCAAAAAATCACCACATTGACGCATAGGTTCGCAGAAAACACTGGTTTACGAATTTGGGTCAGAAATCACTGATTTTTTGCCTAATCTTTTGCAGAAAACACTAATTGATGATTTAGACCATTTTAATGACAATTATGACATGTGGGCCTCTCATTTGATGACTTGTCTTTTTCCAAAAAGAACCTCCCTTCCAAAAACAACTCTCCCTCCCCACCTCCATCCAGAGAGAAGAGGAGGTGCGCCCTCGATGTCGGCGAGGTCCAGCCGCTGCCGCAAGTCCTCGCCCTTGTGGTCGTCGGGATCCAGGGCCTGCACCGGAGCAAGCAGAAGCGGCGGTGCGCAGCACGGGCGTGAGCAACGGCGCAGCGGCGCGGAGCACCGGAGCAAGCAGCAGCACGGCGGCGCGCGGGCGGCAGCAGCAGAGCAAGCAGCAACGGCGCGGCAGCCCGGAAGCAGCAGCAGTGACGCGGCGGCACGCAAGCAGCAGGAGCAGCGGAGCAAGCATTAGCGGCGCGGCGTCACGGAAGCAGCGGCGGCAGCGCGTCGACACGGGAGCAGCAGCGGCGGCGCGGCGACGCGGAAGCAGCAGCAGCAGCCGCGCGCGCACGCAAGCAGCAGCAGCGGAGCAGAAACAAGCAGCGGCGGAGCCGTGCGGCGGCGCGCAAGCAGCAGCAGCCGCGCACTGACCCAGCCAACGCCCGCCCGATATGGACGCGACGGCGCGAAAGCAGGAGCTGATTGCGTTTTCCATTTTTTCTCCAAGGATGCCTATGCAAAAATACCAAGGACCAACAGTTATGCCACATCAGTTTTTGCGGGACCCACATGTCATAATCATGGTTAAAATGCCTAAAGAGACCGATCAGTGTTTTCTGCAAAAAATTAGGCCAAAAATCAGTGGTTTCTAGCACAAATTCGTAAACCAGTGTTTTCTGCAAACCTATGCGTCAATGTGGTGGTTTTTTGCAAGTCACTCTCTCGGTGGAGAGTAATTAGGGCATGTATAATGGTGACAATGGATACAGATGTCCATGATAAAAAGTGCAAGACAATGAGGTTGGGAAACTGCTCGACACCCAATACGGGTATGGCTATCTCATATATATATAGGGGTACACGTAGTGTACAAATACAATATACAGGGTGTACATAGAAGCAACGTATAGACAATATCTAACACCCTCCCTCAATCTTAACTGTGACCTGAAGTACAAAGTAAGTTAAGATTGCGTCTACAACCTTCAAACTGAGGTTGTGGAAGTGGCTTCGTGAAGATGTCATCAAGTTGATCTTTGAAGGAGATGAACTTGATATGAAGAAGCTTCTGTGCAACACGTTCCCTCACAAAGTGATAGTCAACTTCGATGTGCTTGGTATGAGCATGGAAAACTGGATTAGATGAGAGATACGTCGTACAAATGTTATCACACCAAAGAACCGGTGGCTGCTCTTGAGAGACTCCCAACTCTCTCAACAGAGACTGTACCCAAATAAGCTCAACCGTGCCATTGGCAACCGCCTTGTACTCTACTTCAGTGCTACTCCGAGATACTGTGGCCTGCTTGCGCGCACTCCAGGCTATCAAGTTGCGACCAAAGAAGACAGCATAGCCCCCCGTTGATCGCCGGTCATCCAGGCTCCCAGCCCAATCTGCATCAGAGAACGCCGAGAGAGCACTCGAGGAGGTAGACCGAAGAGGCAAGCCATAGGAGATAGTATGAGAGAGATAACGCAGTATACGCGTCACAGCTGACCAATGTGAAGTCCGAGGAGCATGAAGATACTGGCACACACGGTTTACCGCATAAGAGATGTCCGACCGTGTGATAGTCAAGTACTGTAAGCTACCAACAATAATGCGGTACTCTGTAGCATCATCTGAAGGAAGCAAGGCACCATTCAAGGCTGATAACCGATCAGTCGCAGACATAAGGCTGGTAGCATGCTTGCACTGCAACATACCAGCACGTCGTAGCAAGTTCATGGAATACTTATGCTGAGTGAGAGTCAGGCCAGCAGGGGACCATGAAACCTCCAGACCAAGGAAGTAATGGAGAGCACCCAGATCCTTGACAGCAAAATGACCACTCAGAGCAGACAGCAGACGATCAGCAGCAGTCACTGAGGAGCTGATAAGAATAATATCATCAACATAAACCAGCAGGTACATAGTAAACTCAGGACGCTGGAACATGAACAGAGACGTGTCAGCAGTAGACGGAGCAAATCCAAGACATCAAAGAACCGAGCCAAGTCGGGCATGCCATGCACGAGGAGCCTGCTTAAGTCCATAAAGCGCCTTAACAAGATGACACAAATGATGTGGACGAGCAGGATCAACAAAACCTGGAGGTTGCCGCATGTAAACCTCTTCCTCCAAGACCCCATGGAAAAAAGTATTCTGAACATCAAGCTGATGCAGAGACCACCCTTTAGCAAAAGCCAAGGACAGAAGCAGACGAATGGTGGTAGGTTTGACAACTGGACTGAAGGTATCCTCAAAATCAAGACCATACCGTTGTTTAAACCCCTTAGCCACCAACCGTGCCTTGTACCGCTCAATAGATCCATCAGCATGTTTTTTTACCTTAAACACCCACTTGGAGTCAATGATGTTGACACCAGACACAGGAGGAACCAAGCGCCAAGTATCATTCCTCTGTAGTGCCTGAAACTCCTGCTCCATGGCACTGCGCCAATGAGGAATCCGAAGAGCCGCCTGAAAATGCCGAGGCTCAGCAGTGGGGTCAGCATCTGTCTGTGCCATACACGCCGCAATCCACGCAACCGTGTCGTCAGTGTGCTCCTTCGGCCGGACAATACCACTCTGACTGCGCGTACGAGGACGCATAACAGCGGTAGGCGACGGAGGTGGCGACGGAGACGGAGTCGATGAAGATGACGATGACGACGCAGACTGCTCCCCAGACGCAGAACCAGTCACACCAGGCCAACAAAGGCCAGAACTATACTAATCACACACACACAAATAGAAGAACATAAGATACTCCATAGATCATAGTCTCAGTCATGACATATCAAATTAACAGCTAATCCTATACTATAAAAATAAATATGTATGTATGAATTTGAGTGGCCACACGTTGATCGTTAATATCCTATATTTATGGAGAGTTATTTTAATTTTTCTAGAGGAATCATGGAGAGGTTTTTCTTTTGCAAGGGTAAAGAGTTGTATATTAATTAACACTAGTAGAATGCCCGTGCGTTGCCACGGGCTTTTCGAAAGTTTTACTGGTTGCATATGTAAACATAAGGCATATCAAATTTGCATAAAAAAGATAGCCACGGGATAACAAAACAATGTTGCTCTGGTTGTACTTGTCCTGGCAGTTTTATCTCTTCTTCCATTGGTTCCAAATTTCCTCGACACACATCCTTTTTCTCGTACCCCACCGACAAGACATAATTTGGTCTTCCCTCACCCTCTTTTATCTCGTCCTACTCCTTGCTCTAGCCTTGGTATCATCACTCTATGTCACTCCATACAATTTCATTATGACATGATAAGCTAGCTCTTACTATGCTTGTCATTTGTTATTTTTATGGATTAGTAACACTCATATGTAGGTGTGTGTTTATCAGCTATTTGGATTTTGGACTATCATGCCATTCAAATTAATGCTTCCTATGATTTTCTTGAACTGAGGTCAAAGCAAGCGTAGCAAAAACATACTGGTTTGGGAAGATGATAACACAATATGCATGAACTCTTACTGAAATCTGATGATGATATTTAGAAACTGAAGATAGTTCCATCACTACATGCTTGCCCACCAAATAGAATTTGAACCACAGAGACATACGAAAAATAATATAAGTGCATATTGGATGCCATACCATTTATTTCCAAAGTCATAGTGAACTTTTCAGAACAAGTATTGAAACCATTGGTCTTTCTTTCAAAATTTGAAAATTCGTTCACAAACTCCGATGTCTTTCTCCCACTTCGCTACATACGTACCGATCATCATGTACATTTCTCCACATGTAAGTGTCGCCCCAAACACAAATAGGTAAAGTTTGATGACGGTCTTCACCCTCCTTCACTACTTCTCTGTCTGGTCTTCACATGTGCCTTCGGCTCACCCACCTTCTTTCTTATGTGGGCATTTCTTCCAACTCCAAATAATTGTTGCTGAGTTCTCATTGTTTACAACGAGAAAAGGTACACGTGAAGGGTAAAAAATGATATAGGTAATCAAGGAGGACATGTGACAATCACAATATCCCTGCAACCCACACTCAGTAATGTGAACAAATGTGCAATAAAATTTGCCTCCAACTTCACATCAACCAATGCCTCGGCAGGGGTGAATGGTTTAGGAAACAGTTCAGAATATAAACAAAACATATGTAGACAATGCTACGAGATTTCAAGAAAATATTTTAAACATAGCTTATTAACAAAAAGTACCAGTCACCTATTAGGTCTATAAATTCTTCATTTCAGTTTCCTAGGCTCATAAATTTTGCTGACCAGATATAGGCCATGGAAAGATGATAACTTGATCACCATGATTATTTACGGTTTGCTACAAAAGGATGGAATGATCAGGTAAAAAAGCAAAGCTTAGATTAATAGCTCCAATTTCACCCAGAAACATCTCAATTATATGTATATATTAAACCAACATGACATCATATATACCTGGCACTGTACAGAAAAATTGCAAGCGGTAATTACATTTAGTCTTACGTATGAGCTAGCAGCTCTCTCTTTAGTTCCAATTAAATATGTACAACAGGGTAACAACAAGCATATGATAACTCATTTTCCTCATCTGTACATATAGATCAGAACTCATACACATGATAGATTGTTATCCTCTGTTCCCAGCTAGCTATAGAATGTACATTCTCATCGGCCCCTATTACTAATTTCATTTTCTTTGTGATTGCAAACCACATATATAGCCTTCTAGATAGAAAAACAGGGATGCCATACAGAGAGAAGAACACAACAGAGATTTACCTGCACCTGGGTGAACTGCATTTTTCATCTGTAAAGTTATGAAAAGAAAGAGAATAGCTCAACCAGAGATTTGCAGAAAATATATTAGCGGTGTCGCATGCGGTGTCCAGGTGAGTCAGACAATGGTCCAAAGTTTCAACCGGCCTTGGACTTGACAAGATATAGGCATCATGCTTCAAGGGGGTCGCAAGCTACCATGGACAAAATGGTTCCCGTCACCTTGAAATCTGGAATAAAAAAAAGCCGTGGAAGAATTTGTAATCTCAGTCAGTAATTCAGTATACAAATTAGCTAGGTTGTGCATGCGTAGATGATGGACTGTGCACATATCGGAAGCTGTACAGAAACTTTTTCTTCCTAGTATAGAAGAAAATAATATATAGATGATGAGTTACCATGAAAAGCTGGACAGTAGAACTATTCTGAATCTTCGGAAACACCTGGGTCAACGATACATATGATTCAGTGGAGCAAAGCCACATGTTAGTATATATATTCTTCAGAAGAGTACCCAGATGCGTACTAAAACTAAAACGTATGTATCATGAAATCATCAAACAAAAATGAGTAGCGCCTTTTTCATCATCCGCAATTCAAGATTACCAGTCAAGCAAACTCTTTTATAGGATAGGAATTCTAAAAAGCCAAATCATCATATTTGTTAGATCTGAAAAAAAGACCAACATGTGCATGAATTGGAATAGAGAAGAAGCTCACCTGGGCATGATGCCATCGAGCCTGTAGTTACTCATCTCCAGCCCAGCCATCTTCTTTCTAATCGTTCTCGGCTTCTCGCGTGCTCCATCTTCACGTACCGCTCCTGCTGTGTAAGGAGCAGCATAAGCCAGCCGCGATTCGCACTCCGCCACTGCGACGCGGTTTGTCGGTACCTCATTCTTCTCATGCAATCTCGCCACTTTCATCACTTGGCATGCAATATTAGCGATGCTTTCTTCTCGCACAACGCGCTTGACGGTGGCTTGCCTGATCAGATCCACGATCCACATCGCGGGATTCCTGGTGTCGTCCATGTTGGTCGCCACTGCCATGTGCTCCTTGAGGACGTCGACCCAGCTCTCGTGGTCCACCTGGTCCACCGAGCGCACGCGAGGTGATGCGCCACGTGCGTGGACTTAGGCATGTCCAGCCCTCAGCATCTCCGGCACCTGTGCCCGTGGGGGAGGCGGCGACACGGGAGACGCATGGACTGGATGAATCAGGGGGAAGACGTGGCCACCGGCAAGAGTCCATCCATCGCTCACGGCAGTTCCCCACCGGTGTGGCACACGAGGTACCTAGGGCGCCATGGCCAGTGGCGACCCCCCTCTTCACAGGTCTAGTGAGAGCGTCATGCCTGGCCAGGTCCCCGAAGTGCTGCCCGTCCATGCGTGTCGTGCAGTTTCTCATCTAGCTTTGCACGGGATAATTGCAGTAGTTACGGGATCAGAGACGCGCTGGAGGAAAAAATGGAAAGACGGTGCATGACTTTTTACGGAATCTTCTCCCAAGATATACGGAGAGGAGTATCTACATGTGCTTTTCTTCCGGGTTTTTTCCATGCGAGAGAGAGGTGGAGGCAGGCACTTTATTTAGAAAAAAAAATCGATACGGGAGGCTCTCGATCGATGGGTGCGGAGGACGAACGAACGAGACCAACTGCTACATTAGGAGTAGAAGATCATTGTCCCATCATCGCGTCCAGGAATGTTACTTATCCAAGTGAATGATGAACATGCTAATGCAATCATATACTGTATACGTTAACACGTTACACGTACCATCAACGCGTTGATGAATGAATGAATGCATGTAGGTGGATTGTATTTCACTTATCACTTCATGGAGACAAATAGGAGTATTTCACGCTATATATTCATGCTGAGTCGTTCATGGTTTGGTGTGGTCGGTCTCATCTGTCTCACTGAGACTTATAATTAATGGGTGTCACGGTTTGATGGCGAGCAATGAGATGGCCTTGCTTGATGCACGTCGGTCGGTGGGTCGATGCGTGTGCAAGCGATGAAGGCAAGCAGCGAGTCATATGCATGCAACCCGTCGAACGTCTCGATCGGTAGCGGAGTTGACGCACGGCGACGGTGGCGCTCGTTCTCTCTCTCGGCGCCCACCTATCCGAGAAGCGCACGAACCTCCGACGCTCCGGCCCTTGCACGCGGACGCCGCTTCAGGACCACTCGCCGGGCTGGGCCGGGTTGCCGGCGAGGTCCGGTCCACAGCAAACAGGGGGAGAATAGCGAGGTCTCATCGCCGGCGTGGTAAGGAAGGAACAACGCCGACCGTATTGTAAAGGTATGTAAATTGTAATCGACGGGGAGAAGAAAAAGGGGAAGGATTCGTGAGGAGACACGCGATCGAAAAACCGAGTCGCTGGAATCGAATCGTTGGACAATCTCGTCCATTGCGGCGTCGGCAGTGATGGAGTGGAGGAGAGGAAGGAGGTCGTCTCGTCTCGTCTTGTCTCGGTGGGAAAAAAGACGGCTTTAGTCGCCGGAGTAGTAGCTGGCCGGAGAGAAAGGGGACCCGATGGGATGGAGCTCGGTTCGGTTAGCGAGAGGGCGAGGCCGTCCGCATCCGCATTCGAGCGGCTCCGACGTGCGCGTCAGTGCGAGGAATGGATCGTGCTTGGAATTGATCGAGTTGCACGATCCCGTCCGTGGCGGCGGCGGCACTGCACTGACCAGAGGAGAGGAAGACTGAGGGGAAGGGGTGGCGAAGCGAGCCGGGTTGGGTTGCGCAGCGTTGGGTCCCTGCAGCGGCGGCAGGCTGGTGATGCGCCGCCGGTGAGCGCGCAAGCCCCACCGGCGGCAGGGCAGGCAGGCGATGTACCTTGTTGAGGCGTTCTGTTGGCGACGACCGCTTCAGTATGGTGGAAGACGGCTACAACGGGAGCATGTGCGATCCGGCAGAAGAGGGCGCAGCGACGGCGGTCGCTATGCGAAAGAAGATGTGGGGGAAGGCAGGAAGTAGAAGAGAAGACAATAAAGATTCGGAGATTCGTCGGGAAGGATTGGAGAAGAAAAGGTAAGTCATGATTCTCTTCATAACTGTTGATTGATTTTTCCTTAAATTCCGTTATTTATTTTCTTAAAATTTGTTATTTTATTTTCTAAAAAGCAAATTGCATTGATGAGAGGGATCGGTTGATTTAGGTAAGTTAAGAAATTTAGATCTATGATCTTTTATACTTTAGGAAAGTATTGGTTTACAAGGAAAGAGTGAAGAGCAAAATAAACTGATGGAAAATGAATAGGGGAGGGGACGAAAAAAACCAGCGAAATAAAACGGATGAAAGTGGTGGGACGAAAATAAACCGTGGATACTATTGTACCAACTCAGACATTAGGAGTAGAGATGAACCAAGACGATCCAGTTCACATAGGCGTACAACACTCTCAAGACCCGACCGTAGCTAGACGGCCGTCTAGTATTATGGAGATTTTTTATGCATGCAGGTGCAGTGCTCTACGCTGTTGCCATCGCAATAGATGGCGTGATGTCGGCCTTGTCTTGCATGAGTAACCCTCATGATTACGTCGTTCTGTCCTGTGGCCTGAGGAGGGCTAGTTGCTCAAGCCATGCGCGAAATGCTAACTAAAGCAAACCAAGCCGTGCGCTGATTAATTAAGCTTGACACCTTAGCTTGCTCACCTAATTTAGGCTGCCTTTTTCATGGTGGGGCTATCTAGTACTGATTCATTAGACTTGTGCTTGTTCACAGCAAATTGATTAAGTGTTTTGTACTCTTTCATATAGTATTGGTTAATTAAGGTAGGTGGTTTGGATTCTTTTTTTTAGGGGAGGTGATTTGGATTCTATGATGTCATATGAAGTTTGACAACAAACTGAAGAACACTATGCACTGTTATATAAGTGACCACTTTAATTTGTTTTTTTCTGCCTCTAAACTCTCTAAACTAGCTATATATTGACATTTTTGCGATGGAAAGAAGCTGATGTACATGTTGTTTTTACTACAAGTTGGTGGGATCTTAGGCACTGCCGAGTTTATATATGGTGGAACTCAGCGAACGTGCGACACTGTTGAGTTTCTTTTTTTCGTCTAGTCCCTTTTCCCTGGCGCTAGGCAAATGGTGAAGTTTGCCGAATACACTTGTCACTGCCGAGTCCAATTTTCAGCGAACTTGGCAGAGACATTACTCTGCCGAGCTGCCGATGAATAGAACTCGGCCAGTAGTGAAGGTTGTTAACTTTTGATCATGCAAGGTTTTAATTCAACAACTGCACATGCTATCTAGAAAGGGAATCATTCGGTGGTGAGTGAGCTAACCGACTAATAATTCAGTGATTGATTTCCGAACGACGCAAGCTCCTGTTCTCCAAACCTAACCACAGTGACCAGTCTTAATTAGATATATGCACAGAGAGCAATTGCCATAAAGTGTATGTCGTCAGAAATGTTATTATCGCGCCACTAGCTAATTAGTACTCACGATCTTATATTTTTTTAGAGGGAGCAAACACTACAGTTCATATAAGCAATTGATTAATTAATTAGTTTTCTGATGATCCAAATGGTGCGACATCAAATCCATGGTCCTTATCATGCATGTCGCGTACACCCGATGCAACCAGCTTAAAAAATCTTGTCAAATTGTAATGTATTACCTCCATCTCAAATTAGTTGTTTTAGATTTGTCTAGATACATCCATCAATTCAGAACGGAGGGAGTATGACTTACCAGCAACACAAGACGACAAAACCTGCAATATTAACTCTGGCGTACATTGCAGCGAGAAGGTGCATCATGCAAGCCGGATGCTTCCCATGGAATCCTTCTTTGATGCTGACCTAGCAGCTTGAAGGTTTAGTTTCTTGATGGGAACCTCAGTGATTCGGCCACTGAGGCAGCCTAATTAGCCCCTATAGATTCTAGTGTCACGACAGGTAGTAGGTACTACGAGATGGCTCATTGGTGCACTAAAAACAGGTGCCGTGGCATCGATCGATCGGCGGAGGAGTTGACACTTGACATCATTTGGCGGGTCCATGGGAGCAGTGTCGGCACGAGCAGGCAGGCATTGTCGCAACACGGCTGGCCGCGGTAGAATTTGTCAAACAGGATATGTGGTAGAGAATTTGAGGGTATGGTATGCAGAATTGGAGATACGCTTGTCCCATTTGGGAAAAAGGGTCAAGCTTTCCACGAGTGAAGGAACGAAAGGTGGTCTTCCTGTGACATGGAGAGGACAAGGTAGCTAGGAGAACTGGATAAGCTAGGCAAGATCATCGTCACTAGAAGGGTTGGACGCGCTTTGCTCCGCCGTTGGTGTTGTTGTATTTCTTAAAAATATTACTTACTCTATGTCAAATATATGGTGCATTTCATTTTTTTAAAGTAAAATCTTTTTAAGTTTGATCAAATTTGTAGAGAAATATATCAAAATCTATAATACCAAATCGGTATAATTAGATTCATCATGAAATGAATTTCCATATTATTTCTTTAATATTGTGGATGTTGACATTTTGACTCTGAACTTGGTCAAAGTTAAATGAATTTGACTTTCAAAAATACTATTACCCCTTATATTTTGGAACTAATGGAACATTTAGTTTGGCGGGGCGGGGAGATGATGCTTGTGTTTTATTTTTGTATAATTCAATGATTTGGTGGGCCATTCTTGATGTGATTCTGTGTTATTCGTTAAGAAAACCATATTTATGTGAGGAAATTTCTGTGTCGGTAACTGCATGTACCATATTGGTGCTATAGTATCGCATGATGACGTTTTTTTCTAGGAAGTGGGAAGGTGCGCGGGGTTGATATGTTTTTATAGGCCGGTTGTTGCCGATTGATTTAAAAAATGATTGGCCCGATCAAAATGGTAAACCAAATCCATAATTGAATACCTCAATCGAATTGAAGAGCTTCAAAATTAGGCAACAATGGTGAATTAAAATAATTGAATAGGAGAGCTCCTCGAGAAATTGTTGACCCAGTCAAAATTGAGTGACTCAATTTTGAATTGAAGACCTTAATTAATTATGTGGCCTTAAAAAATAGGAAGCATAGTATATGTATAGTATAAAAGAATTGAATGAGAGAGCTTTAAGAAATTGTTGGCCCGGTCAAAATCGGGTGATCCAATTTTAATTGGAGACCTCAATTGATTGTGAACCCTTTAAAATTAGGGAGCTTAGTGTTATAGAGGATTTTGAGAGATCATCATCATCATCATTGCGAACAGTGTCCCGGAGGAATTAATCTGGGAACAGCAGACTGATCAAATCGAGAAAGAAGAAACGAAGCATCCGTCGGACGCTCTCAGAGTTTAGCAACTTCTGGCCGTCGGATCGATTCCTTGATGTGATTTCGTCCGTCCGATCTCGCTCCCGGACGATCTAGGATCGAGAGCCGGTGCTGAAGTAATGAATAGTTTCACCCATTCATGCCACCGCCTGTAAAATCAGTGCCCCGCTGAGGGCATTTCCGTCTTTTCACATGCTTGGAAAAAGGCCCAATATCCACGGGGGTGAGACCGAGAGCGATGCATTGAGCACCGGCTGGAACCCTAGCCATTCCCTCTCCGGCACATCTCTCTCTCAAGCCGCCGCCGCCAGCTATCCTCCCTGTCCCACCTCTTCTCCTCCCCGTCGTCCCACCTCTCTCCCTCTTGCATCTCCCGAAGGGGCGCCGTCGTCGGGGGCGCCGCTGCTCCACCGTCGTGCTCGAGGTCCCCACCGCAAGGAGGAGTGGAGGTTGCCGCTGGCGCCGCTGCTCCACCGTCGAGCTCGAGGTCCCCACCACAAGGAGGAGCGGAGGTTGCCGCTGGTGTCGCTGCTCGGCCCCCTCTGGCCCACCGCGTCCCCATCGCAAGAAGGAGCGGAGGTTGCCGCTGGTGCCGCTGCTCGGCCCTCTCTTCCCCACCGCGCTGATCCGAGGCGTCGCTCCTCTGCGCGCGGCCCCGGCTAACCCTAGCGCCACGGTCGCCGGTGCACGGCGTTGCCATGGACGCCGGCGTTGCGCCTGCGCCTCCGGTTGGTCCTCCCCCACACCGTCCGAGCCCTCTCTCACCGCATCACCTCCCATTTCTCGTTGATTTGTTATCTTGTTTTCTTGTAGGCCCGGTTAAAATCCAGTTGCTTCGCCGGATCTACTGTTGTGCTCATCGATTTGCAGGTATGTGTTTGTGCATGCCCTGTTCTTGCCACTGGTTGCTGCTCGTGTCTGATTTTCCGTTGTTTGCCCTGCAGCTTCGTCCGCTCCTGTCGATGCCTCTTCCGATCCGAGCCGGTTGCATCTTCGTTCGTGGATCTTTGGGTCATCTGCAGGTCAACCCCTCTTCTCCACATACTTTTCAATCTTCCTTTAGGGCTATGTGTATGCTGGTATGGCTATGTGGTTTTTTAGGTTTGCTATATTAATGTTGTCATGCGTGGTGGTGTGTAGGCTGGGAAGTGAGGGCCTTATGTTGTTTTTTCTTGTCTTTGGTAAAAGCCAAAAGTGCTACGACTTGTTATTGGTGGAGCATAGATTTATGTATTTTATTATTTGTCTGGATCCTTGTAGGGCGTGTGATCCTCTGTTGGTGGAGTGTGGGTGTTTTTGTTGCTTTCATTCTAGCTAGGCTCCAAGGAAGGGCCTTTTTGGTTCTGTCTTGTTTTCTTATTAGCTTGTTGTCCAGGAGAGCATTGGATCTAGGTACGTTCTTAATGAAACATGCCTTTGTTGTTGTGGAGAGGTTTAGGCCTGCAAGTTTGTCGGGGTTGTATGATAATGAGGAGTACGCCATGAGATGCTTTACTGTTTTGGTGTGCCCTTTTTGTTTGGTGTTTCTGGATAAATAAATGGACCTGCTGAGAGACTAAGGCAAAGTTAGAGGAATGGAGTTTTGGATCTGTCTTGTTTTGTTGGTACCATGTAGTCTAGGGGGGCATTGGATCTAGCTACATTTTTTTAATAAAGTATGTCTTTGTTGTTGAGGTGGGGTTCAGGCCTCACACGTGGGTCATACGATAATTAGATGGATTCATATTTTTTGGATGAATAGATGGATCTTGTGGGAGATGAAGGCATCAACTGTCTTGCAGTTCTGCTATATGGATCAGATGACAGCTGAGGGCTAGAATAGATTCAATTGTCTTCGAGATGTTTCTATCATATGATAGTTAGGAGATGCTTTGCCGCTTCAGTTGTGCCCCTTTTGATTGGTATTTTTGGATGAATAAATGGATATTCTGAGGGATGAAGGCTAAAATATATTCAGTTGTATTAGAGTTGTAGTATATGAATCTGGTGACAGATAAGGGCTAAAATAGATTCGGTTGTCTTGGAGTTTCAGGTTCAAATTGATATTGTACTGTGGAACTAAATGGATGGCACGCTGTGACATGCTTTTGTGTTATGGATTATTAGTGCGCGTCATTTAATTGGTACCTCTACAGGCATGAAAAGGAGCAACTTCAGACATTTGATATATCCCTCAGCTAGTTTATTTATTATTTTCTTACATGGCTAATTTAGTGCTTGTGGCTACTTTGTGTTTTAAGGTCACTCGCCAGGTTTTTAGCTGCCAAGAGCAGTGGCTAGGGCTGTCCAGCTTGGTAGGTATACTGCATGTTCTATGTTCCTGTCCTTGTTTGTATTTTTTTTACCTCTAACTAATATATGCGCATATGTTTCTCCCTGTTGTGTGTGTGTGTGTGTTTGTCTTTTTTAGTTGTTCCTTTGGATCGTTTTGCCTTCCTTTGTTTTCTGTCAGGCTCTGCCTTTGTTTGGGTCAGTTGCGATGGTGCTTCGTAGGTTCCTCCTGTGCTGCCTTGTTGAATGCAAGCTGCTCCATCTAGGAATCTAGCAGCGTTCCCTACCTTGTTTGAGAGCTTTTTCTTCGTGTATGTGTCTGTGTGCTTATATTATGTCTCTAATTAATTAGGTGGATGTACCAATGTCAGTATTGACATGGCTGCATCTTTCTTTATATTCATTTAGATATTTAGTTCACCGCTCAGTGCCGGTTTTTTTTGTTCCAAACTGAAGCTCTTATGGACTGCATATTATACTAGATGATATGAAGGTGTCCACACATGTGGCATATCAAGATTGTCAGGCTCTGGTGTTAGGTCCTGGCAGATTAACTATATTATTATCTACTTCAGGTTTTTTGTGCATTTGGTTCTGGTTGTTTTGATCTGACTAAGTGACACCTAGGTTTCATTGATTTCTTGGGATTGCTCATTATCTTGAGCCATGCCTGGTACTGAATCTGAATGTTTCCATCTCCGGTACCATGGCACGGCATTGGCGGCGGCATCTTGGTGAAGAAAAGGACGGCAGTAGCTTAGGAAGGAAGATGACACTGGCAACTTGCAGTGTAAGAGGCTGGCGATGCCACCGTTGATATTCTCCGGAAGTAGCTATTCAGGTATATTTATCTTCTGCATGTGAACTTCTACAAAATTATGGGCTTGGTATTACATCCTTGACAGAATCTTAGCATTGTCATCTGGTCGACGACCTCTTCTCATTGTAGTTGGCATGATAGTTGTTGACAAGCAGGCGATGTGTGCCATGATGAGAGCAACGCAAGTAATGGTTGTGTTAGTGTTGCATATACATCACCAATTGTGTGTATCTACTTCTCAGTTGACTGAATAATTAGTGGCTCACTAATTAAACAAGCATGGATGCTAGAGCTAATTTGTGGCCCCCTAATTTAACAACCCAGGATGCTAAAACTTTCTACAATGGAGCTAATTAAACAAACCAGGATGCTAAGATTAATTAGTGGTTCACTACTTAAACAAACCTTAATTGGTCGACCCGCGATTGGCGAGGCGAACGGGGTAGCAACCAAATAGCCTCATAATATAGATAATATTTTTGAGTCGGTTATAAGGTTTTGGTTACATTGGGAATATAGAAGCCAATTATGAACTGCTGCTTATTGGCAAATGGTAGTTCAGAAGGTTATTGTTCATTTATGCAGTCTTATGATAAGGTTTAGGGTTGACTGCTCATAGAAGGTTATTGTTCAATCCATGGATACAGTCTAGCATCTTGTGATACAAAGAGAATATGCTAAGGTATCACTTCACTTATGCAAACCTTTTTTCCTTTTCTTGAATCTTGCTGCCATGTATGTGTTACTTGGAAATTTAGCCCTAGAGCATGTGCTTGGGCATGGTTAAATATTGCAGAATAATTGTTTGATGTATGTGGCGTTCTCTGTTTTGTGCAGAGTGCAGACTGAGAAGGTTTCTTGAAGCAGCCAATCATTACAACATAAGACTGCTGCTACCGGTAATTGCTACATTTTGTTCTTTTAAGTCAGTAGTTACTTATTTAGTGCCATTATCAAAATCAACACCAATTGTGTTATTTGATTGCCTCCAGTTTTTTTACAGGTCAATAATCCACTTTTGGTATTTGATTTCCTTCGTTCTGTTCTTACAGGTCATCAATATGAATTTATTATTTGATTGAATTTGCGGTGGCTGGCAATTATTTTGGCTTGAGGTCAGTAATCATCTCCCCCCTAATCAAGGTTTATGCTATTTTCCTAACCGGAAGGGAAATGCATCCTCTGCTTGAACTTATGAGCTTTCTATGTTTTACTAATTTTTTCAGTTCATGCATTCCTTAGGTTACTCCATGTTAATAAAACCCCATTATTTGATCAGGTATTAGTACTTAGACAATATGACAGTCCTGCCATAACCTGTGCAGCTTGATGATAGTGTAGTTGCTAGGTGCAGAGGGTGTTGCTAAGAAAAGGCCATTACTTGATTAGGTGTTAATGCTCTGCTCAAATTGCATTGATATTGATCTTAAGATGTCAAGCATTTTTATCAAGTGGTCTTCCTCGACTAAAATACCATCGTCTTTCTCTTTTGATCACTCGCAACATATGTTATGTTACTTTTTTTGAAGTATATTTGGATGTCTGAAGTTTGTTGCGCAACTGCATTAGCATTTGTTCAAAGCCTGGGTTGGTCTCGAATGTATTGAGCAGAATTGTAGATATTCCCTGATAGGATTATATCAGTCTCAGAATAAAGAGTTGGGCCCTTATTAATTGTGCATATTTGAAAAAAAAAACTTATTGCTCAATAGTTTCACACTATCCTATTCAACAAGTTGTACAAAATATTGTCAGGGGAAACAAAATTTGACTTTAAGATGCAGATTGAAATCCATCAGGCGCTTTGACTTCTAGTGAGCGTTCATGTGTTGCACTAATGCCTATGGTCTGTTAAACATCATGATATTCCTGTCTAATGGAATAAACAGGATAGTATTCTTGAACAAATGCTATACAGACTCGTTGTATGCCTCATATGCTTCGCCTTTACTGCTTAATCTCTCACAAGTGACCTCCATTGCTCATACTTTCGCCTACTTAATGCATGTATAAGTCTACAATTCTTTGTGTATATAGTGAAATGGGTGTATGACAGGTTGTTTGTTTTCAATTTTGTAGCTTAGGCACTGGGATCTTCATTGAGGTAATTGAAGCTATCCTAATTGACAAACTAAATTCAGTGGGTTATACTGAGAATCGATACTCTGCTCAGCTGTATTTTGACTGAAACATGGCATGTTGTTTTTGTTACTTGTACCAAGGTTCGGGACCTTGATGAGTTGGCTGAAGATCCATGTAGTTTTGGCTTACCATGATCTGAATATGTATGTCAGTATACATTATTATTAAGTAATGGCTAAATGACTGGGATGTGTATGTCACTTTTAACTGAATTTAGATGTTTATTCAATCTGAATTTAAATGTTTTATCATTCGCCAGGTCTTTGCTTGTGATTTCTTGTGCTATAAACTGTAATTAATCATCTTTATCTGTTGTCTATTATCCTACAGCTGGGCTCATGCACTTGGAATTCTTTGTCACCTGATAATTAATGAAGGTAGTATATCTCTGGATCGTAATTGGAGCGCCAACGCTTCTAACAGCTGGCTGAGAAATTAATGCTTAATTATCATTTATTTAACTTTATGCTAACACATTAGATTATCTGATGAAGCACATGTTTCATCTTGCATTCCCTACTTGTACAGACTGTAGACGGACAATACATTAGCTCTAATATCAGACACTGATTAATTAACTATATTACTAATCAAAGAGCTTGTTGTTTACTGGGAGCTGGTAATACTACCGGCTTACTCTTTGGAACCTTTTGCTAATAAAGCTATCTGTGGTAAAGATTTACTACCAGTACTACATTTTTTGTGTAGTTCCAAAAGTCCAACAACACTGGAACTGAACTGGTTGATCTATACATGTGTAGCTAACTGCTTTTCTCCATGGCGCATTTCGTGTAGATATGTAGAGATGTTGATTAGTAAATGCATGCAAACTGAATTCCGTATTAGTTTCCCAGCCAGTAGCATCACTGAAACGGCGGTTCTTCTCTATTCAAGTTAAACGGATTGCTTGGGTGAGATTTTATTAGGATAATCTCAGAGGTTGCTATGAATTGGGCTTGGAAAATACTCGATCGAGCAGCTCATTTGTTCTACATTTTGGTTCAGCCTTACCCACTTCACCGGATATATGAATTTAATTAGATGTATGTAGATACTTAGGCGTACAGGGACCCATTGTATTCCTTTTCTTTGTGTAGCCTCACATTAAAATATCTCACTTTTTGTATAATGAATCTTTTCAGAGAATTGCCACCGCACCTAAAAAACAAGAGTTTCAATTGTATAAAGAAATCCATGTATGTGTGATAGAACCTTTACACGAGGTAACATGCTGATCTGCTTTGCTTCACATGTTCTTGTCCACTAGATAAGTGGCGTGCCTTGCCGCGCGTTGCCCGCCTCACGGCGAGCAACTCACTTGGAAAAACCATTTGCACCAGAACATAACCAAAACAAAACAATCACAAGGAAACATGTTTGTACACTTGGTTCTACAGCCAACTTATCCACAAGGTAGCTCTGTAGTCCTAAGCTATACTACACTACCTCTGATTCTCAGAAGCTTCGTCATTCTGCTCCACCAAAAAAGCCTATATGATGAGTCACATTGGGTTTGGTTCATCTTTTTGCTGCCAAGCAGGTCCAAGGTGTAAGTCTGCATCCAGAACAACACAGATTAAGCATGACAGCCAATATTGAAAAAACAAATTTGAACAGATGAGATACCATTTGAATATATGAATATGAATAGGCATCTCATCTTTTCGAGACTAACTTCAGAAAACAGATGGCAATAAAAAGACTTTGAGCAACTGCTGACCAAAGGAGAAACATGCTTTCAAAGTCCAAAAATCACAATTACCTTCCATGGCAATAAAAAAAAGTACCATAGGCATCCACACTGGGTCACATTTTTTTAATGCATACCAACAAAAAACCAGAAAATAGATCATACTGAATTTTTTATTTCTGGCTTTGGATGACCTAAAAACATATATACTAAACACAAATAGTTCAATAGATCATACTACTTGTTTGGGGAACCTTTACCATGAAACATCATAATCAGAAAAAATTTATTAGCTCCACACAGATAAACTTTGTAGGAATAGAACTGAAGAATAAAAATGAATCTAGGTCAACCCTGAAATATAGGGAAAATTTGTAGCTTGTTCCCACAAGAAAGATCAATACTGCAACTCAAGATATACAACATGGTTACCTCTCTGGTATTTGCATCTCAATCAGCCTATTCACTTCAACTAACTTCTTGGAGGATTCTTCGGGACCTTTAACGGTTGTGCATAACGAAGTGTTCCTGTTTTAAAAAAATCATAAGCTCTTAGTGAACTACACCATTTCACCATCATAACACTTATTCCCAGACAATCTCTAAGGGAAAAATAAAATGTTTAGAAGCAAATTCACATAGCGACCATGACATTTATTAGAGTTTACACATACGATGAAAATATTTGCACAAAAACCAGAAGTTTGCATCATGCTAGCTGAAACATTTACTGCATCTACTTAAACTTCCAAAGTCACATTCAGTGTTGTTTTTTAGATAAACTTAAACAGTAGTACTGCAACCACAAGCTCGCAGCTATGTACAGCCCAAATGTTTACCCAACTCATGTATGATGGATCTCCCAATACTGAAAGCGATGGAAAAAATATCCTAAAAGAAGATGTATACGGGAAGTAGCTCCATAACTATCCATAAGCAATAAGGGAAAGAAAAACTTCTCAATATAATGTTTGGAGAATCACATGTTGGTAAACAAAAACATGAGTGAGAGAGAAAGATAGAGGAGCACCTAATTCAGATTGCCTTGGGGTAGCCATCTCTTCACGAAAAATTGTGTATCCAGAACTACAAAAGAAACCCCCTCGGTGGTACAGGACCGGCGCCGTCCCCAGGCAGCCCATGCTCTACGTTAGAACACACAAAAACATTGTTAGAGAACTCATATATTAGCAAATTTAAACGTAGCTGGCAGCAATGATTTTACAAGTGCACATACACATCATCACAAATTATAGCATCAAAATGCAAGAAAAGGTTGAAATGAGGGAGAAAAATCACTTTGATCTTCTTCACCTCTTTAGCTAAATTCTTCTTCTCTTCAACTCAGATCTGTCTATATGTCGCTTGCCTAAGGAACATACATCCAAACCACCCTAGATGGGGAACTCTCACAACCTAGAAACCATAGAAACTATACATATCTGTAATGTTCTTTTGAAACTATACATATCTATACCAGTTGACCATGACTGCACAAATCTAAATGACAACATGTTTTCGAAAGATAAAGGACAATTTATATAGCTCCTCCTTTTAGTTTAAAACTATGAGAAACAACACGAATGAAAAAAAAAATGAGGCAGCATTTCAGAACTACTCTAATAAAATGGCACTCAAAATCTTCCAATATATAGATATCCCTTGTTACTTCAATTTCTTGTTGTTTGGCACATCGATTTCAGTTGTATATACCAGAGGTCAATACATTTAAAAAATGAGGAGAAATGAAGGAGATCGTGAGTACTGACGAATATGGCCAAGGTCTAAAGATACTAATCACAATCACAATTCCCTCTAGAGGCTAACTGATTACCACAGACATGTGGGGAAGAAGGTCGTAGCTCACCTACTAAATAGAGCTGGCATAAAAAGAAGTAAGAGCTCGACATTTTCTATACTTGAACATACCACTACCAGCCAATTAACATTCCATTACTCCTGAAAAATTGTAAAGTAAACAAAAATTAATGCTCTGTGATTGACCGTCAAGAATTAAAAAACAAATTCTTATAACCGAAGGTGCTCTGAACTCAAATCTCTTCTTCATAAACATGGAGAAACTCTCATGAACAGAGTAAGCTTGCGTCATATAAAAGGATATTATAAGAACATCAGATAAGAGCTAACAAAATGAAGTTTAGAATATATGCTAGCAAACCAATAGCTATAAAAAATAGAGAAAAGTATGTTTTTAGTCCCTCAAGTTCCCAAAAAGTACAGACTTGGTCCCTCAAGATTTTTTGGTATACATTTGGTCCCTCAAGTCTCAAAACCGGACAAATTTAGTCCAAAACCAGATTTTGACCGGGTTTGACGGGTTTGACCGCGCAGACTTTGACCGGGTTTGACCAGATGAACAGTAAATTTGTAAAAAAATTCAAAAACAGTTCAAAAAAATCTGAAATTTTTTGTCATGCAACATGCTTACATGCGCAAGGTGCACCCCAAATTTCGTGGTCTTTCGACACACGAGGCGCCCGTGGCAAAAAAAACAAAAAATCTACAGCCGATGAACAGTAAAATCGAAAAAAATAGTAAAAGAAATCAAAAAAATCTGAAATTTTGTGGGGTTCAATATACTGGTGTGCACAAGGCTCGTGCCAAATTTTGGCATGTTTTGACATTCGAGGAGCTCGTGGCAAAAAAAACAAATTTTCGCTCACAAAAAAGCCAAAATTTGTTTTTTTTTGCCACGAGTTCCTCGAATGTCGAAACATGCCAAATTTTTGCACGGGCCTTGTGCACACCAGTATATTGAACCCCACAAAATTTCAGATTTTTTTGATTTTTTTTCTATTTTTTTCGATTTTACTGTTCATCAGCTGTAGATTTTTTTTTTGCCACGGGCGCCTCGTGTGTCGAAAGACCACGAAATTTGGGGCGCACCTTGCGAATGTAAGCATGTTGCATGACAAAAAATTTCAAATTTTTTTGAACTGTTTTTGAATTTTTTTATGAATTTACTGTTCATCCGGTCAAACCCGGTCAAAGTCTGCGCGGTCAAACCCGATCAAAATCTGGTTTTGGACTAAATTTGTCCGGTTTTGAGACTTGAGGGACCAAATGTATACCAAAAAATCTTGAGGGACCAAGTTTGTACTTTTTGGGAACTTGAGGGACTAAAAACATACTTTTCTCTAAAAAATATCGTGGGCTTAATCGAATTCATATAGGCCACTAACTAAAGTGACAGGAACCAAACAAGCATGGACTGAATTCTTCAGCAAAATAATATATATCTATTCAAAGCTATATGTTTCCAGATTGTTTAGGATTATTTTAACTGCTCTTAAAACATTATGTTAAATAATAAGAGAAAGGAGATGGCATATGAATGGATAGATATATGTCTAAGAAGCAAAGAAAGCTTCTCAGTTCATATGGATCAGGTATGAGCCATAAACGTGTATCTCATATACATGTAAATAAATCAGTATGTACTTGTGTGGCTTACCCGGTAATAGACAATATATGGATCAAAATACGGGAATGCAAGACAACCATAGAATTCAAATTTAACATCAGTAAAGTCAAAGGGCCATGACAATAAGAGCATGTGAAACTGCCAGGCATCAGCAAATCATGAATCTCAGTTGTTTTTAAAGCACTTCCAAAACAAAATGAGGTAAGCTTTCTGGAAAAAAATCACATACAGGTTTGTCTATCTTAAATAACCATGACGCTAATTGCAGAATGACACAAAGCATCAATAATCCATCCGATGATATATTCCCTTTTATTCTTATGCACACAGCATGTATAGCATTACATATCCTTTTTACCTTCAGATTGCACTTCCATCTGTGCATATGCTTGCAGTTTATCAGAATGCAACAATTTGCAAAATGGAAACGTATAAATTGAATTGATGTACGTCACAGATGCCATATGACGGGGTCAAAAAGTGTAAACTGATATCCTTCCTGGTTTTGACGGACCTTCAAGCAGTATAGGAACTGGACTCTCGAGATAACAGGGATGGGCTAGTACATAAGAATCCAACATTGAGGAAGAAACTTACATAATATCAGTTATAGCCTTATAGGTCAATGGCCTCAGCTTAATGCCTGGTGATGCTTTCGGCACCTTGCGACCCGTATGCTCTGGACATCTTCTTCTCACTGCAATAATTAGAAGCACATCGTGCCTAGTCCACTTTATGTACAGCCACCCTCCCCAATCTTCAGCTCCAACGCTCTACTTTCATCTCTTCATTAACCTGAACTGCTCCTCCATAACTACACATGAAGCAACTGGCCAAATACAGAGATTGCTTCCCCCAATTTTACTCAAAAAAGTTGAGGATGCAACCGTGGTCCAAACATCCAGTACTCCGGTCCACTTCTAGTCTACTTCGAGAACATTGGCATGCCTCTGGCCAGGATGTACTGCTACAATGTACTGCTACCAATGAAGAGTGGCTGTTCGTGGTGGTACCAGGAGGATGTGCAATGGGCTTCTTTGATGATGTGGGAGGGTGAAAGGATAGCTACGAGGACCAGGAGTTGACCGTAGTTTCTCAAGGAAGGGAGTTGCCCTATCTGCATCAAACTGCTGTTGTAGTGCTGGTAAATGGCCCATGCCGTCGTATACCTAGCACTCTAACAGAAGAGGACCAAAAATGGAGCAGGGGGGCGGCGTCCCGAGCAGGCCATGGCGTGGGCGCGGAGCAGGCAGGCCATACCGTCATGCCCGCCGAGCAGAAGCACTCGGAGGCTGAGGTCGGACGACGGCGCCGATGGATCTGCAAGCGCCATGGCCGCCGTCTGACATGCTCGCCCTCCCCCTTCTCTTTCCTTCCCTTCTGTTTATGGGAGAGAGAGGAAGTTGTGCGCGCCGTGGTGAGAGGAAGACGAGGAGAGAGGTGGGCACTCGGAGGCCGAGGTCGGACGACGGCGCCTGCGGATCTGCAAGCGCCATGGCCACCGTCTGACGCGCTCGCCCTCCCTCTTCTCTTTCCTTCCCTTCTGTTGATGGGAGGGAGGAGGTTGCGGGCGCCATGGTGCGAGGAAGACAAGGAGAGAGGTCCGCGGTGGCGAGGTCTGAGGGGCATCGGTGGCGGCGATGTGGGTGGGGCGGCGAGGTCGGGGAGAGGGCTAGGCGAGCGGAGGTGTGTGTGCGGCGGCGAGGTCGGGGAGAGGGCTCGACAAGGGGAGGCGGCGTGCCTGCAGCCCCCACGCCGCCTAGCAACCGGAGGAGCGACGGGGGAGCACCGCATCGAGCACCTCTAGGGTAAGTGCGGCTCGGATGCGGGGGGACGGGGGAAGGGGGCGCGACCACGCAAGGGGAGGAAGCGGCTAGGTTTTCATTCGCTGCTGCTTCGTTTTTATAGGGGTACGCGAAATGTCCAAAATACCCTCGGCGGCCATCCAGTTTTACAGGCGGTGGCACGAATACTTCTACACTAAGTAACGCACAGACCACGCTTGCAGGCACATCGGCTGACTGGCACGGCCCATCAGGGATGGACCCACACGTCAGCGAGGCAGCAAAGTAATTCTGGAGTAAGAAAAGCCAGTAAGAAAAACCGAATGGAAGCTACTATTCATTGTAGCAGTGTCGCCTCTTGATCCGACGGCCGATATCATCTGAGGGCATGATCGGACGGCCCAGAATGCATCAAAACACTGATCCAACGGCCAGGAGCGCCGAGCGGTGATGAGGCTGGGTGGCTCCTGCTATGCTTGTTTCTGGATGTGCCTAGGGTTTCCGATCTGATGTGCTATTACCGCACGTGTGACGATGGTCATTTGTGGTGAGGCAGGAGGGCAATAGCCTCAACATGGCGATCGAATCACTCCTGAATGCGGAGAAGCAGTGTTGCCTGGCCGGCGATGTGGCCAACACCAGGAAGGACATCGTCGAGCTCTCCTTCAAGGATGGCGCCTGAAAGACGCTTAACTACCAGATCGTTGTCCTATCTAAGAGGAGGGGCCAGCTCAAGTAGGTACAGCTAGCCCGCCACAGCTCGCTCCTCCTCCCCCCTTCTCTATTTTGTGTTCGATTGTTTCAAACTTGATATTGTAGCTACTATTTAGATAATTCTAGATTTATGTGGTAGAAATATGATCAGAGAAGGTGCTCAGATAATTGGCTGGATTAACTCTAGATTTAAGTGGTCCTTTATAGGTTTTTTCAGTTTAATCATGTAACAACCATGTGCTGGTATGTTTCAGTCCTTGTGAAATGCATCTTTTATGTGTATGAAAGCTTTTAGAATATCATAAAAATGTTCAGTTTTAGTGTCCAGTTCAATACTGATTCTCTTCCTGCTTTTTGGATTGACTATGCCTTGCTTACCTTGCATTGGGCTTATTTTGCTGATTGGTCGGGGGCTCGATCCGCTGCTGATCCCGACGCACACACACGCTCACCTGTTTGTCTCCGTGCCCCTGCAGACTAGGGCAGTTGGGCCGCTGCAGAGCGGTCGCTCTTGTGGATGCACAGGAGGAGGCTAGGGCAGTTGGGCCGCTGCAGAGCGGTCGCTTGTCCAACCTCACCGGATGCTACTGCGAGGGTGGCGAGCGGCTGCTCGTTGTTGAGTTCATGCCGCATGATACCTTGGCAGCTGTGATTCGTAGCGTGGTTAGGGTTTGTTAAGTTTACTAGCTCCTTCATTGATGATGGGTGGCCGGTGGTGCTTTTCTACCAAGAATTAAAAAAAACGTATTCCGTGTTTCATGTGGTTTATGCATCTCTTTCCTATTTCTCTGTTTCAGATAATGGTCATTAATTCACATGTTTACACTCGAGTGTGTGATTTGTGGAGGGGAGGTGCAGTCTATGTGAATACTCAATTCATGCTTTGATCATGAGTATAGTACATTCAAAATTAGCAAAAGCAAGAATGCATAGCAGCAGTGTCAATCTTGTAGGATATGAAACTGCATGTTTGTTGTTGCAGTATGGGAATTTACCATGATGCGGCAATAGGGCTAAACTCTTACAGTGAGGTTTTTTGTGTACCTAAAGTCCGGAGAGAAAGATAGGGTACGTGAGGTGAGTCTTATGCCCTTCCATGTTTTCATTTTTTGTGCATCTTGAATTTTGTATTTAATCAATGTTAATTGTTCCATAACAATTGCTCTGTTTTGGTTACTGTGTTCGTAATTTACTGCTTTTGCTGGTCACTGCAAATCTCGCCCTTTTTAGGCATGTGCGTCACTTGGTTTGACTACTCAATGTGTACGTGAAATGCACGTTAATTTAGAAGTATATTAATTGCATGCGGATATTAAGTAGGATATTATTTGTGTGTTATTATGTGATTAGCACTATATTTGGCATGAAATTAACTACACGCTAAACGTGTTGAGCGCTCGACATTGAAGCAAGGTGACGACCCCGGCTTAATCGTGCACTAATCATACACGCAAATGCGCACGATCAAGCCTAAGGACTCACTTGAAGATATCACAACACAACTCTAAAACATAAATAAAGTCATACAAGCTTAATATTACAAGCCAGGGCCTCGAGGGCTCGAATACATAGCTCGATGGCATACAAGCGTCAGCGGAAGCATTAGATATCTGGGTACAGATATATTACAGAGAGAGAAATAGGCCTTCACAGAGGCGGGGTAAAATAAAATACTACGATCGAAAGGCGTAGGCCTCCTGCCCTGGACCCTCCGATCCTACTCCTGGTCGTCGAACGGCTCCTCGTAGTAGTAGTACTCGCCAGGCGGGTAGTAGTACTGGTCGTCGGCTGGGGCGTCTGGTTCAGGGGCTCCGTCGTCTGTTGGCATCAAAAGGAATATGGGGGAAAAAGAAAATAAAGCAAACGTGAGTACTCATCCGAAGTACTCAGCAAGCAAGGATCTACACTACATATGCATCATTTTCAAAGGGGGGCTGTATATGTGGTCTGGGCTGCAGAAATGCCAGAATAGAAGGGGAAAGTCTAGTCCTATCGAAGACTAGCATCTTCATCAATCTTCGTCAGTCTTGCAGCAATAGAAGCGATCAGATGAACATGATGTAAAGTAGTAGTAGTAGTATCATCAACCTCGACCTGAGATCCTTTCTCGACTCCCTGCGAGAAAGCAATCCCAGAGCCGTACTAACCAGTTTTCATCACATGTTCTAGTTGTACCGATCGGGATACAACTCCGAGTGTCCGTTACCGTAGGACAGGCTATCGATAGAAGTTTCTTCCCTGCAGGGGTGCACCAACTTACCCACCACGCTCACTTAACTCTGGCCGGACACACTTTTCTGGGTCATGCCCGGCCTCGGCTAAGCAACACGCCGCAACCCGACCGAATACCTAACAGAGAGGTCAGCACGCCGGACTAAACCTATGCGCCCAGGGGTCTTGGGCCTTCGCCCCGGGAACTCCTGCACGTTGCGTACGCGGCTGAAAGCAGACCTAGCAACCCCTTATACAAGCGCGATTGCGTTCCCAGTCCAATTCAGCGCGCGCCGCTCAGTCGCTGACGTCCATTAAGCTCCGGCTGAAGTATACGACGCAGAACGCCCATACTAAGCCCACGTGATGGTTAGTGCTATCGGGCCAGAGACCCCTCGGATCAAATATCCAAACCGTAGTGGATTAGGAGCGCGCGGAAACAAGTAGAGACTCACGATCGATGTGACCCCGTCGCCCCGTCTCGAGGACTTGCGGCAAGGGCTAAGAATGCCCGGCCACGCCTCGTAGTTATCTCGCGGGAAGCATCCAGGTCAACCTGACTCCACATCACTTCGCGTTAAGCTCGCGCGGGTACCCCTCAGGGCCGACCCGTCTTTAGTATCATGGTTTAGTGCAAGTCCACTCATCAACAGTAACTGTGTGTCTGACACCGAAGGGAACCCTGAGGAATCACCCTCGATGGAATTCCCGCTCGATGTTATCATCAAGGTGAACGAAGGAGGAATCACCCTCGAGGTCCACACTCGAGGAGTTGCGCGACGATGTCGTTATCGGGGGTGGTGTAGGAGGAATCACCCTCGCTTACCACGACCGAGTAACTAACCTACAAGGTTAACATCAGAAGTGCTGACGAGGTATCACCCTCGGCACTCGATGGTAACCCAGCAGTGTCGAGCAACATAGGGAGAAGTGATGTGCGGTGACAGGGTCTGGTCTTCAATCCCGATGACCGGGTCTTCTGATATCCAGCAGGGCAGTCGGGATCAAGTGGGGGTCTCTGTCGTGTCTCTACCCAGCCTATACTAATCAGTCTAGGATAACCAGTAAGGTAACAAGGCAGGGTACAATAATCAGGCTATGCAGCAGATATAGGAAAGCAGTAGCAGTAGCAGTTCTAATGCAAGCATAAGAGAGAATAGAATAGGCGATATAGGCATGCTCAAAATGGGGGTGCTTGCCTGTTTGCTCGGGGGCAAGGGCAAGGTCTTCAGTGGTATCGTCGGGGACGTAGTCGTACTCCTGAGCTGCGTCTGCCTCGGGAGCTACGTCAACGTCGGGGTCTACCGAGAGGGAAGAGGGGGAAGAAACAGGTAAACATAATGCAAACAAATGCAATACGGTGCGTGTGATGCTATGATGCAGTGCAGGGTTGCCTAAATATGCATCTAAGTCATTTTAGTTATTTTTAGAATTATTCTGGGATTGAATATCCGACGTGTGTGCACTATTCATCTGCCGGATTCGGGTCCGGAGTTACGAGTTCTTCTACGTAGGGGGTTCCGATGGAGAAACAGACGGCACGATCAGACTCGGCTCGTCGTTCTGAGCAACTTTCATGTTTTAACTTTTTCGATCCGAGCTACGGTTTAAAAGTTATCAATTTTTAAAGTTTATTTGAATTTTTGGAATTTATTTATTTATCAGAAAAATGAATTATGATGTCAGCATTACGTCACGGTGACGTCAGCGGTCAACAGCGGTTGACCAGGGTCAAACCTGACATGTGGGTCCAGTGGGACCCACATGTCAGTCTCTATTTAGACTTACAGTGTATTAGATTAATTAACAGGGTTAATTAGGGTGTGGGCCCCATCTGTCAGTGAGACAAAAGACTAACTAATTTGTTTTTATTTAATTAAACACTTATTAGGTTAATTAGCCATGGGGGCCCCACATGTCAGTGGCTCTGGGTCGGCCACGTCAGCGCGTTGACTGGTTTGACCAGTCAACGGGGCCAGTGGGGGCCACGGGCAGCGTCACTGGGGGGGGCCAGGCCTGCCAGCGAGGCGGCGGACGGCGGCTCGACGCCGGCAACCTCCAGACGCGACGGAGGGGCGCGGCCGGCATCGGAAATCCGCTACAATGCACCAAAACGCATGGGGCTGGCCGCGTTCGATCGAGGGGAATCGTGCGCATCCAACGCCGGCGGTCTCGCAAGCTGAAGTGGACTATAGCGCCGGCGGCGAGGACCGGAGCGGCGCCGGAGCTCGGGCGTCATGCAACACGGCTTTACAGCGCGCGACAGCTCGAGCTAAAGGCACGGTGGCGATCTACACACGCGTGCGAACTTGACGGACAGGCTCGCGCGTGCATTTGGTCACCGGAATGTGGCCGGCGACGAGATCAAGCGGCGGCGGTTTCGGGCTCACGCATATCGGCGGCTACAGGCGAGCTACGCGGCGCGGGGACAGGAAAGGGGAAGGGGAGAAGCTCACCGAGTGGCAACGAAATGCCGGCGACAGTTTAGGAGCAGCAGCGGGTGTCGAGGTCGCCGGAATCGCGCCGGAGATGCAGAAAAAAGGGGGAAGTGCGTAGCGGTTGGTGCAGTGCTCCCCGGCCCCAGTCAGCAGGCGTAGGAGACGTAGTCGAGCTCGGCACGCGTCCCAGACATGGTGGCGGCTCGCAGGGACGCAGGAGTGCGCAAGGTCGACGGAGTTGGGGCGGCGGTTGCGCTCGGATACGGAGTCGGAGAGGGAGTGAGAAGCGAGCGAGCGAGCGAGGAGATGGGAGAATGACGAGGAGGAACCAGGGGGGAGGCACTGGCCTCGGCCTTATCCTCCCCGCCTCCTGTTTCATCGGTGGCGCCGCGGTGTCGCGTGCCCACCGGCGCGCGCGTGCTCGTCCACAGAGAGGATGACATGGCGAGGGAGAGAGAAGGGGATGGGCCAGCTGGGCTGGGCCAGTGCACTGTGCACTTGGTCCAGTCCAGTTTTAGCCTTTTTCCTTTATTTCTTTTCCTTTTCTCTTTTCTTTTCTGTTGCAAAAATAATTAGGCCACTTTAGCATTTCTGTAAAATATGGAACTTGGTCCAAATATTACAGTGCCATTTTAGCTCTCACCAAAAAGTGGTTTGGACAAATTTGGAATTCATTCGTAGCTGAAAAGAATTTAAATGAATTTGAATATTCTGTTTTGGTGTTGTTTCTTCTTGTTAGAGTCACTTTTCTAACTCCAACTTCAATGATGATGATTTTACAAATGTTCCTGGATTATTTGCCATTTAATGAACATTTTCCCGACAGTGTTTGATCAACTTTATAATTCACTTTTGAATTTGAGTTGATTTTCATATGTGGATTTGAATTGGATCATTAACCCATATGACTTGGCACTGCAAATGATCATGACTTGGCAGTTTTAACAGAGTGTCACAGAGTTTATTACAAGGTGGTGTTACAAGTTCTCCTCTTCTAAAAGAAATTCTCGTCCCGAGAATTTAGGAGGTAGAAGGAAAGAGTCCGGGATATTCTTCCCGAAGATGATCCTCGCGTTCCCAAGTGGCTTCATCTTCAGTGTGATTCGACCATTGCACTTTGAGGAACTTGGTCGTCTTCTGACGAGTACGATGCTCAGCTTCGTCGAGGATGCGGATCGGATGCTCCTTATAGGAAAGATCATCTTGTAGCTCGAGCATCTCATGATCCACTGCACGGTGCGGGGATTCCTTGAAGCACTTACGGAGTTGCGACACGTGGAAGACATCATGAATATGGGAGAATTGCGGTGGCAACTCCAATTTATATGCCACCTGTCCCCGTCTAGCCACGATGCGAAAAGGACCAATATAGCGAGGAGCTAGCTTGCCCTTGATTCCGAAACGACGGGTGCCCTTCCTTGGAGTGACACGAAGATAGGCTTGATCACCAGGTTGATAGATCACACCCCATCACTTACGATCATAATTACTCTTCTGACGGTCTTGAGCTGCTTTGAGATTCTGCCGGACAATTCGGACTTGTTCTTCGGCATGCTGAATAATGTCCGGTCCAACAAGAGGTCGTTCCCCAGTTTCTGACCAATTCAGAGGGGTTCGACATTTACGACCATAAAGAACCTCAAAGGGGGCCATTTTCAAGCTAGCTTGATAACTGTTGTTATAAGAGAACTCGGCATACGGGAGAGATTCCTCCCATTTCTTACCGAAGGATATAACACAGGCTCGAAGCATATCTTCAAGCACTTGATTAACGCGCTCAACTTGACCTTGGGATTGGGGATGATAAGCTGAACTCCAGGTAATATGAGTTCCCATTGCTTTCTGGAAACTTTCCCAGAAATGGCCAGTGAAAATGCTGCCACGGTCTGAACTGATTTCCTTGGGAATACCATGGAGTGAAACAATTCTGGAGATATATAGCTCTGCTAACTGACTAGCAGTAATAGTCTCCTTAACTGGCAGAAAGTGTGCAACCTTGGAGAGTTGGTCGACGACGACAAGAATGGCATCATGACCCTTCTGAGACTTGGGAAGACCAGTAATGAAGTCCATTTGCACTTTATCCCACTTCCATAGAGGAATAGGGAGCGGTTGCAGAATTCCAGCAGGTTTCTGATGTTCTGCCTTCACCCGACGACAAACGTCACACTCGGCAACATAACGAGCAATATCTTGCTTCATTCTAGACCACCAGTACCTTTGACGAAGATCTCGATACATCTTGGTACTACCCGGATGGATAGATAGCGGTGTATCATGGGCCTCCTTCATGACTTTGTCAGTCATCAGCTCGAAGCGAGGTACTACAATGCGGTCTCGGAAGTACAAGGTTCCATCTTCAGCAATCGAGAAATCCCTGTACTTTTGGAGGTGAAGCTCTTTCTTCATTAGGCCAATTTCGGCATCTTTAGCTTGCGCAATCTTGACAGCCTTCTCAAGGTCTGGTTGTATCACAAGGTTATTAAGAGAACCTTGCGGGATGATGCAGAGATTCAGCTTGCGCAATTCTTCATTTAGCTGGGGTTGAGCTTGTTTTACCATAAGGTTGCTACAGTATGACTTGCGGCTCAAAGCATCAGCCATCACATTAGCTTTGCCAGGAGTGTATGAAATACCACAGTCATAATCGGTGATTGTTTCCAACCAACGCTGCTGACAAAGATTAAGTTCCGGTTGAGTGAATAAGTACATCAAGCTCTGATGATCGGTGTAAATCTCACACCGATTACCAAGGAGGTAATGACGCCACTGCTTCAAAGCATAAATGACAGCAGCAAGTTCGAGGTCATGCACTGGGTAATTCTCTTCATGTGGATGTAGTTGTCGCGAAGCATAAGCAATAACTCTTCGCTCTTGCATTAGGACACAACCTAGTCCTTGGCGAGAGGCGTCGCAGAAGATCACAAAATCTTTGCGGGAATCTGGAGGAGCAAGGACTGGAGCTGAAGTCAGCTTGTCCTTGAGGGTCTGGAAGCTTTCCTGACATTTGTCTGTCCACTCAAACTTAACGCCTTTGTGAAGCAGATTAGTCAGGGGCTTGGCAATCTTGGAGAAATTCTCAATGAAACGGCGACAATAACTTGCAAGCCCTAGAAAACTTCTGACTTGCTTGACATTCTTCGGAGGGGTCCAGTCAAGAATAGCCTGAACTCGCTCCGGGTTAACTGCGATACCATCCTTGGAGATGACATGTCCAAGGTAGGTTACCTCAGAAAGCCAGAATTCGCACTTAGAATACTTGGCATATAATTGGTGCTCTCGAAGTCTCTCCAGAACAAGGCGAAGATGCTCAGCATGTTCTTCTTTGTTCTTCGAATAAACTAGAATATCATCCAGATATACCACGACAAATTTGTCGAGGTAATCCATGAATATGTAATTCATTAGGCGGGAGAATGTAGCTGGAGCGTTTGTTAAGCCAAACGACATGACTGTGTACTCGTAAGAGCCATAACGAGTAACGAATGCAGTCTTCGGAATATCCTCTTCGCGGACACGGATCTGGTGATAACCCAACCTCAAGTCGAGTTTAGAAAACACTGAAGATCCTGCGAGTTGGTCATATAAATCGTTGATCCGGGGAAGTGGATATTTATTCTGAATGGTTGCCTGGTTGATTGGACGATAATCTTGGACCAACCTATTCGTTCCATCTTTCTTCTTGACGAAAAGAGACGGTGCTCCCCATGCAGAGGAACTGGGGCGAATGAAACCCTTCCTTAAGGATTTATCAATTTCCTCCTTAAGCTCGATGAGATGGTGCGGAGGCATCTTGTAGGGACGCTTCGCAATAGGAGTGGTGCCAGGCTTCAAGTCGATGACGAACTCGACAGCTCTAGCAGGGGGTATTCCTGGAAGCTCTTCTGGAAAGACATCCGGGAAGTCACAGACAACTGGAATATTCTCGATCCCATCAAGCGGAGAAGCATTCAACGCGTTCAAGGCATAAATTTGAGCCTCAGCGTTCTGGGTAATGTGAGCTTGATAATTCACTATTTCGTTCGATGGGTGCAAGAGGTGTACCACTTTAGTGGCACAGTTGATTGAGGCATAATGAGCCTTCAACCAGTCCATTCCCAAAATAAGATCAATCTTGGAAGATCTCAGGATTATGGGAAATGCCTGAAATTTCAACCGCTCGATCTCAATTGTGACTTCGGGGCTGAATAGGGTGGCTTGGCACTGGCCCGCAGGAGTGTTTACTGCTAACGGTTGGTGCATCGTTTCACATTTAATGTCATGCATGAGCGCAAAATGTTCTGACATGAATGAATGCGATGCTCCTGAATCAAATAAAACAGATGCTGGTACTGAATTTATGAGAAGTGTACCCATCACAGTATCTGGTTGAACTGGAGCTTCAGACATGTTGACGTGGTAGCTCTGCCCACGACCATAAGAAGGTCTGGCATTATAGTTGCGCTATTGAGGAATACCACGGCCAGCAGAAGGAAGAGCCGGTTGATTCTGATTCTGAGAACAATCTCTAGCACGGTGACCTGGCTTGCCACACTTGAAGCATAGTCCGCTGTCAGGACGAGGTGCTGGAGTAGGCAGAGGCTGTCTCGGTGGTGGAGGTGGCAGGCGTGGTGCAGCATAGGAGGGCCTGTTTGCAGGGGCTGCTGAACGGAACATGCCTTGGGGAAACCAGATGCGTCGCTTCTGGGATGACGAGCCCGAAGATGAGCCCGATTCACGGGTGCGTCTGGACGCTTCCTTGTGCTTCTTAAGTCCAGTTTCAACCATGATGGCCTTATTCACCAAGGTGGCGAAATCAGGGTAATCTTGAACAAGAAGGGCTAACTGAATGTCATGGTGCAGTCCTTCACGAAACTTCTCCTGTCTGCGTTCATCAGTAGGAATGTCCTCTTCAGCGTAATGAGATAAGTCTAGAAACTCGCGCTGATAGACTTCCACAGTCTTGTTTCCTTGGACAAGGCTACGGAACTCAGCCTTCTTCCTAGCTATGACAGCTACAGGAATGTAGCGGGCACGGAAAGCAATCTTGAACTCTGCCCAAGTGACGACAGTACCAGGCGACAGAGTCTGTCGGTGAGTGGCCCACCATTGGGCTGCGGGACCCTTAAGAAGATATGTCGCAAAAGTGACATAGTTAATTTCGGCGACACCAGCAGACTCCATCTCATGAGAGATATCACGCAGCCAGTCATCTGCATCCAGTGGGTTGACTGTGTTGCGGAAAAACGATGGACTGAGCCTCATGAACTCTGGTAAGGTAATGGATGGTTGCTGCTGATTAGCATCAGGACGAGGGAATTGCTGCATAATCCCCGTCATAAACTGGCGGTTGAGTTCAAACTGTTGCATCATCGCTGCCATGTAATCAGGTGGTGGCGGCGGTGGCGGGTTGTTGTCAGCCATCCTGCTATTCCAACAGGGGTATTTCAGCGATAGCTTATGCAAGTGTTTAACAATAAACATGAGGTAACTCGACATTATTGAAAGAGTGCAATAGATGCTTAAAGTAGTCATTAAGACATACAGATCCATACACAGTCGGTTAAAATCGGGCAGCATAACGGCGCAAATTGAAAAACTAGAGACACACTAGGCGGCACGCAGGCACGCGGTAAGGAAGTACACAACGTGACATAGCAAAGGCTACATCAGCGTCGGAGAAAACCACGGAAACGGGGTAACTGCAAGTGCGGACGACGAATGTTCGTCGCGGCAGGATCCTGTGCTCCATGTGCACTCTGATGCAGAACCCGGTCTCGAACTGTAAGAAGAGGTCCACGTGCAGGCGTGTGACCTCCCACTGCAGGCCAATCAATAACTGGCGGCATCTCGGTCCTGCGTGGGTAAAGAATATCCTCCGGATGTATCCCTACACGAATAGCTGGTAGCAACTGTGTCATTGCCTCGTAGTAGCGTGCTCGAGTGGCGAACAACTCGACGGCAAGAGCCCGAACAGTGCGATCCAGAGCCTGAGTGCACTGAATCAGAACCTGCGGGTCGTAGCGTCGAGACTCGTACGGGGCACAGATAGCTGTGTAAAATCCAGTAGCATCTCCAACAGGTGCATACGGAATGTACCGAAACACAGTATCATCCAAGTTAGCATTGTGCTCTCCTCGGAGACGTGCGACAGCAGAGTAGGTGGCATCATGTACTGCCATCTCAATAGTCACGCCTAATCCATGAAAAAGGTGTAGCTCGGTGTCTGAGTTGTTCTGCTGATCATAAATCCGAACTTCAGCATAGTACTGTTCCTGGTTGAATTCGCGGTAAACCTCATAGACCATGTACTCGGGATACCAGCGGTAACCCAGTCTACTCAGGAGGGCGGTCAGAACAGCTGGAAATCCAGGGGCGTCACGAGCCCAAGTGCGACGCACAAGCTGGGTCGTAGGCCGCGGTGGAAACAGTCGATCCATCCGAAACAGAGAAGTTCAGTGTTGTCATAAGACAACGAGAAGCATAACCGATCCCAGAAGGAAAGGTTAAACAAAACAATGGAAAGGAAAATGATTATCAGACTAATCAGATCAAAGTCAGGGAAATCGCACTGAATCCAGCTCTCCGGGTGGATAGAATTAACGAGAACCTAAATGTCGGTGTTAGTAAATTTTATTAAACCCGAATAGATGAGAGATTAGAATCCTAGAGTAAAGACGAGGAATAAAAGATCCTAATACAACCCAGTTGGCGACGTGGGCCCGTAAGCCACACAGCCAAGTTAGTAAAATCAGTTTTTGACTTCTAGACTCAACTTCGGCCAAGGAATTGGGAAGGGGGACTCCTAGAGGCAGTCGGCTCTGATACCAACCTGTGACGACCCCGGCTTAATCGTGCACTAATTATACACGCAAATGCGCACGATCAAGCCTAAGGACTCACTTGAAGATATCACAACACAACTCTAAAACATAAATAAAGTCATACAAGCTTAATATTACAAGCCAGGGCCTCGAGGGCTCGAATACATAGCTCGATGGCATACAAGCGTCAGCGGAAGCATTAGATATCTGGGTACAGATATATTACAGAGAGAGAAATAGGCCTTCACAAAGGCGGGGTAAAATAAAACACTACGATCGAAAGGCATAGGCCTCCTGCCCTGGACCCTCCGATCCTACTCCTGGTCGTCGAACGGCTCCTCGTAGTAGTAGTACTCGCCAGGCGGGTAGTAGTACTGGTCGTCGGCTGGGGCGTCTGGCTCAGGGGCTCCTTCGTCTGTTGGCATCAAAAGGAATATGGGGGAAAAAGAAAATAAAGCAAACATGAGTACTCATCCGAAGTACTCAGCAAGCAAGGATCTACACTACATATGCATCATTTTCAAAGGGGGGCTGTATATGTGGTCTGGGCTGCAGAAATGCCAGAATAGAAGGGGAAAGTCTAGTCCTATCGAAGACTAGCATCTTCATCAATCTTCGTCAGTCTTGCAGCAATAGAAGCGATCAGATGAACATAATGTAAAGTAGTAGTAGTAGTATCATCAACCTCGACCTGAGATCCTTTCTCGACTCCCTGCGAGAAAGCAATCCCAGAGCCGTACTAACCAGTTTTCATCACATGTTCTAGTTGTACCGATCGGGATACAACTCCGAGTGTCCGTTACCGTAGGACAGGCTATTGATAGAAGTTTCTTCCCTGTAGGGGTGCACCAACTTACCCACCACGCTCACTTAACTCTGGCCGGACACACTTTTCTGGGTCATGCCCGGCCTCGGCTAAGCAACACGCCGCAACCCGACCGAATACCTAACAGAGAGGTCAGCACGCCGGACTAAACCTATGCGCCCAGGGGTCTTGGGCCTTCGCCCCGGGAACTCCTGCACGTTGCGTACGCGGCTGAAAGCAGACCTAGCAACCCCTTATACAAGCGCGATTGCGTTCCCAGTCCAATTCAGCGCGCGCCGCTCAGTCGCTGACGTCCATTAAGCTCCGGCTGAAGTATACGACGCAGAACGCCCATACTAAGCCCACGTGATGGTTAGTGCTATCGGGCCAGAGGCCCCTCGGATCAAATATCCAAACCGTAGTGGATTAGGAGCGCGCGGAAACGAGCAGAGACTCACGATCGATGTGACCCCGTCGCCCCGTCTCGAGGACTTGCGGCAAGGGCTAAGAATGCCCGGCCACGCCTCGTAGTTATCTCGCGGGCACCATCCAGGTCAACCCGACTCCACATCACTTCGCGTTAAGCCCGCGCGGGTACCCCTCAGGGCCGACCCGTCTTTAGTATCATGGTTTAGTGCAAGTCCACTCATCAACAGTAACTGTGTGTCTGACACCGAAGGGAACCCTGAGGAATCACCCTCGATGGAATTCCCGCTCGATGTTGTCATCAAGGTGAACGAAGGAGGAATCACCCTCGAGGTCCACACTCGAGGAGTTGCGCGACGATGTCGTTATCGGGGGTGGTGTAGGAGGAATCACCCTCGCTTACCACGACCGAGTAACTAACCTACAAGGTTAACATCAGAAGTGCTGACGAGGTATCACCCTCGGCACTCGATGGTAACCCAGCAGTGTCGAGCAACATAGGGAGAAGTGATGTGCGGTGACAGGGTCTGGTCTTCAATCCCGATGACCGGGTCTTCTGATATCCAGCAGGGCAGTCAGGATCAAGTGGGGGTCTCTGTCGTGTCTCTACCCAGCCTATACTAATCAGTCTAGGATAACCAGTAAGGTAACAAGGCAGGGTACAATAATCAGGCTATGCAGCAGATATAGGAAAGCAGTAGCAGTAGCAGTTCTAATGCAAGCATAAGAGAGAATAGAATAGGCGATATAGGCATGCTCAAAATGGGGGTGCTTGCCTGTTTGCTCGGGGGCAAGGGCAAGGTCTTCAGTGGTATCGTCGGGGACGTAGTCGTACTCCTGAGCTGCGTCTGCCTCGGGAGCTACGTCAACGTCGGGGTCTACCGAGAGGGAAGAGGGGGAAGAAACAGGTAAACATAATGCAAACAAATGCAATACGGTGCGTGTGATGCTATGATGCAGTGCAGGGTTGCCTAAATATGCATCTAAGTCATTTCAGTTATTTTTAGAATTATTCTGGGATTGAATATCCGACGTGTGTGCACTATTCATCTGCCGGATTCGGGTCCGGAGTTACGAGTTCTTCTACGTAGGGGGTTCCGATGGAGAAACAGACGGCACGATTAGACTCGGCTCGTCGTTCTGAGCAACTTTCATGTTTTAACTTTTTCGATCCGAGCTACGGTTTAAAAGTTATCAATTTTTAAAGTTTATTTGAATTTCTGGAATTTATTTATTTATCAGAAAAATGAATTATGACGTCAGCGGTCAACAGCGGTTGACCAGGGTCAAACCTGACATGTGGGTCCAGTGGGACCCACATGTCAGTCTCTATTTAGACTTACAGTGTATTAGATTAATTAACAGGGTTAATTAGGGTGTGGGCCCCATCTGTCAGTGAGACAAAAGACTAACTAATTTATTTTTATTTAATTAAACACTTATTAGGTTAATTAGCCGTGGGGGCCCCACATGTCAGTGGCTCTGGGTCGGCCACGTCAGCGCGTTGACTGGTTTGAGCAGTCAACGGGGCCAGTGGGGGCCACGGGCAGCGTCACTGGGGGGGCCCCAGGCCTGCCAGCGAGGCGGCGGACGGCGGCTCGACGCCGGCAACCTCCACACGCGACGGAGGGGCGCGGCCGGCGTCGGAAATCCGCTACAATGCACCAAAACGCATGGGGCTGGCCGCGTTCGATCGAGGGGAATCGTGCGCATCCAACGCCGGCGGTCTCGCAAGCTGAAGTGGACTATAGCGCCGGCGGTGAGGACCGGAGCGGCGCCGGAGCTCGGGCGTCATGCAACACGGCTTTACAGCGCGCGGCAGCTCGAGCTAAAGGCACGATGGCGATCTACACACGCGTGCGAACTTGACGGACAGGCTCGCGCGTGCATTTGGTCACCGGAATGTGGCCGGCGACGAGATCAAGCGGCGGCGGTTTCGGGCTCACGCAGATCGGCGGCTACAGGCGAGCTACGCGGCGCGGGGACAGGAATGGGGAAGGGGAGAAGCTCACCGAGTGGCAACGAAATGCTGGCGACAGTTTAGGAGCAGCAGCGGGTGTCGAGGTCGCCGGAATCGCGCCGTAGATGCAGAAAAAAGGGGGAAGTGCGTAGCGGTCGGTGCAGTGCTCCCCGGCCCCAGTCAGCAGGCGTAGGAGACGTAGTCGAGCTCGGCACGCGTCCCAGACATGGTGGCGGCTCGCGGGGAATTAGGTTATATGTTAATGAAGTACATAATTCATGGGAGACAAACTATCATGCATAGAAAAAGAATACAAATGGGCACATAGGAGGAAAAGTAAAGCCAGAAGACCATACTTTTATAAACTTTGTTACCAATTTGTGGGATGGACTATATTGTGGAACTATGCTCTAAAGTTTTGTTGCGGTTTTTCCCAATGTTGAGATATCGCTTATCGGGAACTTATCGGTCGACCAATGATAAGAGGTAAATCGGTCAGTTTATCGGCATATCGGCTGATTTATCGCCGTATCGGCTGATTTATCGGCCAATTTATCTTATCGGTCAGACAACGATAAGCGATAAATCGGCCGATTTATCGGAATATCGGAAGATATCTTGAACAGTGGTTTTTCCTCAAAAAATATTTTTATTGTAATGTTGTTGTGTGGTTACAAAGGAAGGAAAAAAGTTGGTTTATCATATACTTTATGTTTTGACTTGGATATAGAACACTGCCAAAATCATGCCTAAGCAAAAGGATGATGATTGGACTTGATTCCCGAAACCTAATAAAAACACATCAATAATAACTAATGCAAATCATGCCTACCCGCAAAGCATACCTTCAATAATTACATGGATTTGAGAGCGTACATAACACAAAATCACGAAATATATTTCCACAAGATTTATGTACTCCCTTCTTTCCACAATATAGTCTGCATATTTTTAGGGAAAGTCAAACTTTATCATTTCTGACCAAGTTGTAGAAAAATATTTACACGTATAATATCAAAATAATATCATTATATCTTGAGATATACTTTTATACTATATCTATTTACTATTATTGTTATTGATTTTTTTTTCTCAATAAACTTGATCAAACTTTTGCATTGTTTGATTTTTGAAAATATTATATGCATTATATTATAGAACAGAAGGAGTAGCATACAATGTTCTGTTTGTATTTTAAACATCAAGTGTCATGAATCAAATGTAAATCACTTTTTTTTTGGGGGAAATGTAAATCTTGACAGAACCCAGGCACATGCCGGAAAGTAAACAAGTGTCAAGATGTTGAACTAAACTAATTCACCCGGGTTGCTCAATTTGATGCGCAATTTTTTTTTTTTTTGGAAAACTTCCAATCAATTCATTTTCAATCATGACAGTACAACGAACAATATAAATAATAAAAATTACATTCAGATCCGTAGATTAACTAGCGATGACTACAAGAAGTGAAGCGAGCTGAAGGCGCGCCTCCTTTATCGCCCCTCCATCACCGGAGTCGGGCATAATTTTGTTGTAGTGGGCAGTCGAGAAGTCGTCGTGCTAAGGCCCCATAGGACCAGCGCACCAGAACAGCAACCGCCGCCGATGAAAAATAACGTAGATCGAAAGGATCCAATCCGAAGACATACAAATGTAGACGAACAACGACGAGATCCGAACAAATCCACCAAAGATAAATTCACCGAAGACACACCTCCACATGCCCACCAACGATGCTAGACGCACCGCCGGAACGGGGGCTAGACGGGGGGACATTTATTCCATCTTCAGTTAGCCGCCGCCATCTCGCCTTCCTAAGCAGGACACAAACCCTAATAAAACTGAAAGAAACGACTAACAACGGAGCCCTCCCGTCGGCCCTTGCCAGGATCCACCGCGCCCCCATGGCCCTAAGGCCACCGGAGACGATGCCCAACTGCCCTAAAAATATGTGCATTGTGTAATTGTTGCTAATAAAATACAATCACGTGAAAGTTTGTACGTTGTGTCCGTTCTTGTAAACTGTTCAGCGTGCTAGATGAAGCAAAGTAATTTGCCTACTAACTTCCGAATTTATGATGTGACACTTATCTCTTAAAAAATGGAGGGAGAAAGAAACAAAAGATCAGAAGTATTGTTCCAAATTGAATTCGAAATTTGCGAGCAGGCTCTGTTCTGGGCAGTGCAGCGAAAACTTGTGCTCCAGCGGCTCGTCATGTTGCTGCTCCATCTCCGCCTTTGCCCAGTGCAGTACCTCGCCGTCGAGCACGCTTCCAACCTCGCCGCCGTAGTTCCAGTTGCTGCTGTTGCTCGAGCTCTCCCCGTAGCCCAGGTTCTCCGACACGTCCAGCACACAGCTGTAGTCGCCCGCGCCGAACCCGGCGTCGTTGTCCGCGCCCTCCTTGCCGCCGCCGAACTGACCATACAATGCCGCAGCGCTCGCCGCGCTGAGGTCCTCCGCAAAGCCGCTGTAGTGGGCGCACACCGGGAACGGATCAAACACCGCCTGCTGCTTCGGAGCGAGGCTGCCGTCGACCGCCGCGGAAAGGGTCTTACGGTCTTCCTCTTCGGCGTCCGGCAATGCCGCGGTGGCCGTGGCACCCATGGGCTTGTGCGTGGCCGGGTCGATGCCCTGCTGGCGGAGCTTCTTCTTGATGCAGCTGTTCCAGAAGTTCTTGATCTCGTTGTCCGTCCGGCCCGGCAGGTGCGACGCGATCTGAGACCACCTGCACGCACATGCATCAGTATGTTCCTCGACAAATGGTGAATTTTATTAACTGAAAATAAAGCATCAAGTGAATACAAACACAATTTTCACTTCATCAGTATGTATGCCGTCCCAAATCTTTTAGCCCCAATCACTCCCGTGCACATTGCAAAACTAATCTGAAAGCATTGCACGGTAAATTGCGTAATTGGACGAACCTGTTGCCGAGGATCTGGTGCAGCGCGACGATGTGGTCCTCCTCCTGCTGCGAGAAGCTGCCGCGCCTGAGGTCGGGGCGGAGGTAGTTGAGCCACCGGAGGCGGCAGCTCTTGCCGCAGCGGTGCAGCCCGGCCAGCCTGGGGATGGAGCTCCAGCAGCCTACGCCGTGCCGGATGATGTGGTTGTAGAGCTTCTCGTCTTCCTCTGGCGACCAGAGCCCCTTGCGGAGCTTGGGCTGCCCCACGCCGCCGGACGACGGACGTTCCATTGATTCGACTGCGGCAGCAGCTGGCTGGCCTTGTAGCTACTTCAACGATCGAGCTAAGCTAGGGAACATCGATGGTTGTATAAATGGTCGATCGATCGACGGTTGCTTCCTCCCGATCAATGGTCGCCTGGTGGGTATATATGGTCGGGTATATATGTGGGAAGTGTGGGTTCGAAGCTAGGCTCGCAGAGGCAAAGACAATGGATTGGAGCAGAAGACACCAGCGGTCTGTGGCACACGGCGGGATAAAATAGTGCGCCGGGCGTGCGCACGCTCTCGGCAAAGGGACGGCGTTAGTTGGAGACATGGATTCCCACACGGCGGGTGATAAGCGCCCGATCGACCGGACCAAATTTGGGCCAGTCGACCCACAGCCATCCGATTTGGTCTACTGTAACTGTGCGATGCACTTTGTCAACACACGCATACTAAGGTTTTCCTGCATCTTGTCGCCCCCTTTCATCTTGCCGGTCGCCGCCCTCACCGGCCGTCCTCATCGCCGGTCTCTGCCCTCGCCGGCTGTCCTTGCCGCCGGCTCCACCCATGCAACAGCTGCACCCTGCGGTTGCAGCTCCGATGGTGACGGTCGCAGCTCGCCCGCGTGCCCGCCACCGCCCATGCCCGATGACGTAGCCCGTCGGTCGCACCTCACCGTTGCAACATATTGCTCGCCCTGTTCAACAAATTCGTGTGTCGGTTCCAGCACAAATCGTCTCGTCGCTGAGCCATTGCAGCTCCCAAGTTGCCGGTTGCAGCTTTCCGTGCTGCCGGTTGTAGCATTTTGTGATGCTGGCTGTAGCATTTTGTGATGCTGGATGTAGCAAGGCGCGTGACGCCGATTGTACCGAAAATATGACGGTCGTGCGGTATAGCAAAACACGACACCGGTTGTAGCCGGATGGGACACCGATTGTAGCATGTAGCAAAGAACGTGACAGCCGTGCGATGTAGCAAAACACAATGCCGGTTGTGGTTAGGTGGGACGCCGGTTGTAGCATGTAACAAAAACCGCAACAGCCAGTGTGTTTCTCGTAGCAGCACTGCAGTCCGCACAGCCCGCGGTCACCACGCTCGCCGTCCATGATGGCAGCTCTCCTGGGCACCAGTTGTAGCTCCCTCCATCCATGGTTCCAACCACCACCGCCACTGGTTGCGGCATGCTCGACGTCCCCCGGTGACCAGCGAGGATGCAACACCCGGTCCTGCCATCCCTGATGTCGATGACCTCCCAACCGCATCAGGCATGGGGCGTGCGCATGCGAGCAGTGCCGCCGCCAGGGATAGGCGCAGCCATGGCCTGGCGCCAGAGGTAGCAGCCATGACAGTGCGGGGGTAGGGAGATGCGTGGTTGGTGTCGTTTTGGGAAGAGATAAGAGAGATAGTGCGTGTGGGCCTACGCGAGACGCGTGGCGGTCGGTTGGATCAGATTTGATCCCACGACAAGTGCGCGGCCGGTGGAAGTTTCGTCCGGCTAGCCGGATAGAAGCATTTCCCAAGAAAAGAAACTATCTTCTTTTTCATCCACAACCTCCACACTGTTAATTAAGAGCGACTTAACGCTAGTAGACTGCCTGGGTACCTTGAAAGTTATATTTGGATTTTTGTGGTGATGGTTCAGGGTAGTTTCACCAAAACTCACTTGGATTGGTCCCCGGATAGGGTAGAGGTATGAGGGGCATTGGGCTTGGTCACCAATGGTGTAGTCACCGTCGTAGCCGTGGCGACACCACTAGGGCTTCCCGATGTCATTCTTATCTCCACCGCTCAATCAATCAACAGTTGATGATGTTATTATTTTCAATTTTGCCAGGTCAGTATATACGTGGCTTGTACTATGATCCTTATGATATATAAATGAGAAACGTATTACCATGCAAAAAAAAATATTATACACATACAAGCCTCATCATATCATACATGTACAACAGTCTCATCATGTCATGTCATCATCATCGTCATGATCCAACAAAATGATGTCTCGTCATCATCTCAAAATAGCGATACAAGTTATCACATGTCTCGAATACATGCAACTACATGGTTATCCCATACGCATGTTTCATCATCCATCTAAACTATGATATACAAGAGAAGAACTATCACTATGAGTAAGAGCGAAATTATGTAGTAGTTCATGAGGCGCTGGTTCTGATTCCTCTCTCGCGCTAGTGTGGACCTCAAGTAACCAGCTTTCGCTTCACGTCTGCTATCGAACCCTCTCTAGCTGCAGCTCGAGAACTGGTACACTTGGGCCTGACACTCTGGCTACTCGTCGTACACTCATGGAACCCTCCCTATGTACACGGCTTAGCACTTCTTTGCCATCAATGACCTATGTACCTGTTAGAGATGCATCTTCATCAAGCGAATTCAACAATAATATGCAACATAACATACTTGAGCAACATGAAGAGAAAGAGTTAGCAATTTAGAAGCAACGTATAGTAAACATAATCTATGGTTCATCGTACCCAAACTAATTAACTAGCGTTACTCAGGTTCAGCAGGACCGTTTACATCACAAAGTTTCATCACTACAGAAAGTACAAATTCAACCGACACATCATCATCAGCATCGTCAATCACTGGAAGTTCCATCCATCCAGATCCGGGAGGATGCACCCTAGCTTCGTGAACGGCGTCAAGTCCATACATTGTCGGCCTATGCGAGTTCGGACGTCAGCTCGCGATATAGAGCCGTGGTGGAACATCCCGTTCTCTTCAACGACTTCTTTCATGATGATCGTTGCAATGTTCTTCTGGATGCGAAAGAAGTCATCTCTGAGTTTACAATCTGGTTCGGCTCCTAAGGATTCTGCCCATTTGCGGATATGGTCACCGTTTCTGGTTGTCATGCAAAGATGATGGTGATCCCTTATGAACTCCATCATGAGATGGACGAAGTAGAATCCATCGTTCATACTTGCTATTGCTTGATGGACGCAACATAAGTTAGATTTATGCCCGAAACCAGGCCCGCCCTTCCTTTGTTTCCCGATCTCGATGTGGCCACCCCTCATGCCGAAGATGTGAAGTGCCGTAGCAGCAGCGGCTCCTGCCACCCGCGCTGCTGCTAAGCAGGGCCCACCAGGTGGCACTGTGCAACCATAGTTGCAGTGGTGGGCCTGTACCCGCGCTACTGTTATCTACTTAGCAGTAGCTTGTGTCCTGTAAGACGCGCTACTACTAAAGTAGCCTGGTAGGTATCATGGGGACCACTTAGCAGCAGCGCTTTATGGCACGCCCGCGCTACTGCTAAATAGATAGCTGTAGCGCGTTCCTCTGACCCGCGCTACTGTAAAGTAGCAGTAGCGCGTGCGTCTAACCCACGCTACTGTTAAGCCTCTACCTATATGATTTTCCCTAGTAGTGTCTCCAACCTCCAAAAGTAACAAGATCAAAGGGAAATACTCAAGGCTTGCTCAAATCACATATTGCTTTGGTCAAAAGAGGGAGAATGAGTGGATCTATCACTTGTAGAAATATCTCTTAAGACTTTCCACAAACCTCTCCGAAATGTAAGATTTGGTGTACGAGAAAGTGAGAGGGAGCACTTGGGTGTTCTAGGATTCTTATGAATGTAGTGGTCAACCCATCCACGAAGGGATGGAGGGGTATATACACCTCCCACGGAACTAGCTGTTTTTTTAAGTTGAAAACTTATAGTCAGACAGTCCGGATGAAATGTGCCCACACAGTCAGGGTTCGTCTGCAAGATATTAAAAATCAGCAGTCGAGACAACAAGTGTAGCGATCATGGGTCGAACAGTCCGGCGAGAATTGCGCGGACAGTCCGGCCGGGGTCTGACCAGAAAATAAGGCTCTCGGGTACAACCACCCCTCTATCCGTACAATTGCCTGTCCACAGACCGGACAGTCCGACCATTGTCCAACTAGTTTTTTCAACCTTGAGGTGGCAAAACATTCTACATGGACAATCTGGGCATATACTGCCTGGATGGTCCTGCAAGCTGAAAATGGAGTTCTTTGGTAGGATTGCTTATAGGATTTTGGGAAGGATTTCGTCACTGGAATTTTTCTATGGTGGGCTAAGTAGGATGTGACCTGAGCAACTCATTTTGCATTTCCCCAGTGATCCCCTCTTAATAGTGCGAGCTCAAAACAAAATGGAAAATGTCTGTTTTGTTCAACATAGCATATGGCTTGAGTTTGATGAAATATGCCCTAGAGGCAATAATAAAGTTGTTATTATTATATTTCCTTATTCATGATAAAGGTTTATTATTCATGCTAGAATTGTATTGACCGAAAACTTAAATACATGTGTGAATACATAAACAAATACTGTATCCCTAGTGAGCCTCTACTAGACTAGCTCGTTGATCAAAGATGGTTAAGGTTTCCTAACCATAGACATGAGTTGTCATTTGATAACGGGATCACATCATTAGGAGAATTACGTGATGGACAAGACCCAACCCTTAGCATAGCATATGATCGTTCAGTTTATTGTTACTGCTTTCTTAATGTCAAATACATGTTTCTTCGACCATGAGATCATGCAAATCCCGGATACCGGAGGAATACATTGTGTGCTATCAAACGTCACAACGTAACTGGGTGATCATAAAGATGCTCTACAGGTATCCGGGATATGTTGGTGGAGCCACCAACCGCGACTAAAGGCCTGCGATTCTCGCCGCTTCGGCTGGCCAAAAGTGACCTTTAGTCCCGGTTGGTGGCTCCAACCGGGACTAAAGGGGGGCGCATATATATACAACACTTCAAAAAATTTCAATTTCTCTGCTTCTTCGACCATTACAGAGGACATCGCCGCGCCGCCAGGCTGCCCCGACGCCGGCCGCCCGCACCTCCTCTCGCCGATCCCCGACGCCAGACGCGCCCTCCTCCCCGAGCCCCGACGCCGCCCGCGCCCGCTCCTTCCCGAGCTCCTCGCCGCGCGCGCCGCCTGCCCTGAAGCCGTCGCCGCCCCCGACTCGCCCCTGCCCTGAAGCTGTGAGCTCTCCCCCCTCTCCCCCCTCTCCCTCGCCCCCTACCGCCATGGCCGCCCCTCCCCGAGCCCACACACACACACACACATGCATGAACACACACACACACACACATTTATATGTATTTTTGTATGTTTAATTAGTATATATGTATAGCAATTTTGACATTTTTCAGAAGAATTTTGATTTTTTTTTCACTAGATGATTAGATGTATAGAAAAAAGTTGAGGAATTTTGACATTTGAGGAATTAATTAGTATATAATGTATGTATAGACATTTGATCCAATGTATAGCAATTAGTATATGTATGTATACAATGTATAGAAAACATTTAAGGAATTTTGACCAAGCATAGAAAAAATTTGCTTAAAAAAAAGATGCATTTTTTAATGTTGTATTTGCAAAAGTTTGTTATGTATTTGCAAAATCAAGTGAAAAAGAATTACAAAAATCACAATCAAGCATTTATATATGTATGAATACAATGTATGATGTATGTATACAATATATGTATGTATGTATACAATTTGCATAGATTTTCTGTTTTTTTAGTTTTTTATACTTATATAAAAAAGTTGCATAGGAAAAAGTTGCATAGAAAAAAGTTGACCATGTATTGACAATCAAGCATGCTATACCTTTTACTGTGGATTAATTTGCATATAGGTTTTTTATGTCATAGGTAGAATGGTCTTTTGAATAGAATAGTAAACTAGTAATCGTATAGGTTTTTTGAATATAGGTTTACAATATAAATTTTTATGTCATTATCACTTTGTCATCAAAGAATGCTATACCTTTTAGGAGGATTGTTGATTCATTTCCATTCCGACAAATTTTAGGCGCTCGATATGTCCTATTAATTTTAGCAAAGGTCATGCTGTAATTTTTAATCTTTCAATTATGTACATATATAGGAAATGTCTAACGACGATAAGATCCTCGAGTGCGATGACTGCACCGACGATGGGGGTATGTGCGACATACCGCACCTAGATAACGGTACATGCTTCTCCCTCACGCTTAAGGAGGGCTTCGAAGGTTTTACGGTATGTAACTTCAGTGGCACGTGTTTCTTCTGAATTAAGCATGGCTTAAGATTTTTGCTTTAACGTATAATTTCTATTTTTTATAATTTGACTAGTGCATACCCTGCTATGCAAGACCATATGTCCTTGAGAAGCTATCTTTCAAAGAGATGTCCAAGGTGGACACGAAGATAGCTCACCTTAAAACGAAACATGGTTTCGATTTTGAGGTTAAGATCATAAATGAAGTAGGTCACACTCATTTTGGATGTTCAAATTGGGAAGGATTATGCAAGGCCTATGGATTCGAGGAGGATATGAAAATAACATTCGATCTTGGCAATCCGGAAGATGAAAACATTTGGCTGGATCCTAACATGATTCCGATTCTGCCTCCGTGTGAGTTTGTTAAACACATTTGTTAAATGATCTATATTTCTTATCTAAAAATACTTGTTATTCATACCTGTTGAACTTGTTTTTTATAATTGACAGCTTATTTTCTCTCTTCCCAAGAAATACAAAAGATAATAGACGACACCTACTACAGTCATGGCGCAGAGCTAACTTGGGAGGAGAAGAATTATCTTATCTCCTTTGTTAAAGACGTTCTGCAATTTAAGATCATCTATGGAGTTGGGAAAAATTATGATAAATACGTGCCACTAGTCCACGAGTTGTGCGATGCTAACATTCGTGCTAGTATCATGGTAAGATTTTTACTATTGTGTCACTAGTTAGTCCATCTTTTTCATACGTACATTCTTCTGAAGTAAACTTCATTGCTAACTATATATGTTACTATTATGCTCTTCAACAGAAGCTCACGGATGTGGTTGTGCCTCCATTTATGTTTGTCGAAGGTGAGATGACAGTTGTTTGCGTACGACCATGGTCGGAGGGTCTCAAATATGCATACTCGACCTCTAAAACAGATGGAGACCTCAAAATCAAGGCTTGGAGAAAAATAGTGGCTGAGCGAAGGCCACAAAATGGAGACAGTTGGATCTCTATGCTGCATAACGGAGAAGGAGGGGTTTTTCTGTTTTATGCTATGCTACCTGAGAGAGAGAGTAGTAGGTCATGCTACCTTACCTAGTGTAGTTGGTTAACTTATGATGATCATAATGGTGAGATTGTTATATCACTAGCACCATACCTAGTAGTGGTTAACTTATGATGATCATAATGGTGAGATTGTTATATCACTACGATCAAGATGAGTTGTATATATGACTACGATGATGATCAGTTGTTATATATATCATTATGATCGATGATGATATGCGTTGTATATCATTAGGGTGGAAGAAACACATATTAGATTAAAGTGGATGAGTGACCAAGTTGAATATGTAGGAATATATGTAGCGTAAAATATGTTTGAAATGAAAAAGAATTAAATGGAAAACACAAAATTAAAAGGAAAAATAAATCATAAACCCAGAAACCCCTAAACCTTTTAGTCCCGGTTGGTGTAACCAACCGGGACTAAAGGCCCCCAGCCCCCCAGCGCGGGCTCATGCCATGTGGTGGGCCTTTGGTGCCGGTTTGTGACGAACCGGCACTAAAGGGGGGAGCCTTTAGTCCCCACCCTTTAGTGCCGGTTCTGCAACCGGCACTAAAGGTCCTTACGAACCGGGACAATAGCCCGATTCTGCACTAGTGCTAAGCGCCATGTAATTGCTTTACTTCATCGCTATGCGTTAGCAATAGTTGTAGAAGAAATAGTTGGCGAGACGACCCCGACGCTATGATGGAGATCAAGGTATCATGCCGGTGACGATGGAGATCATGCCGATGCTTTGGAGATGGAGATCAAAAGCACAAGATGATGATGGCCATATCATGTCATATATTTTGAGTGCATGTGATGTTTATCCTTTATGCATCTTATTTTGCTTAGAACGACGGTAGCATTATAAGATGATCCCTTCACTTAATTTCAAGATAAAAGTGTTCTCCCTGAGCATGCACCATTGCTAAAGTTCGTCATTTCGAAGCACCTCGTGATGATCGGGTGTTATAGTCTCTACGTTCACATACAATGGGTGTAAGCCAGTTTTGCACATGCAGAATACTTGGGTTAAACTTAACGAGCCTAGCATGTACAAACATGGTCTCGGAACACTGGAGATCGAAAGGTCGAACATGAGTCATATAATAGATATGATCAACATAGAGATGTTCACCATTGATGGCTACCCCATCTCACGTGATGATCGGACATGGGTTAGTTGATTTGGATCATGTATCACTTAGATAACCTGAGGGATGTTAATTTAAGTGGGAGTTCATTAGTAATTTGATTAATTCAACTTAATTTATCATGAACTTAGTCTTAATAGTTTTTGCATATCTATGTTATAGATCAATGGCCCGTGCTACCGTTCCCTTGAATTTTAATGCGTTCCTAGAGAAAGCTAAGTTGAAAGTTGATGGTAGCAACTACACGGACTGGGTCCATAACTTGAGGATTATCCTCATTGTTGCACAGAAGAATTATGTCGTTGATGCACCGCTAGGTAACCAACCCGTTCCCACTAATCTAGACGTTGTGAACGCCTGGCAAACGCGGACTGATGACTACTCAATAGTTCAGGGTGCCATGCTTTACGGCTTAGAACCAGGACTTCAAAGACGTTTTGAATGCCACGGAGCATATGAGATGTTCCAAGAGCTGAAGTTGACATTTCAAGCTAATGCCCGGGTTGAGAGATATGAAGTCTCCAACAAGTTCTATAGCTGCAAGATGGAGGAGAATAGTTATGTCAGTGAACACATAATCAAAATGTTTAGGTATCATAACCACTTGAATCAGCTAGGAATTGATCTTCCAGTTGAGAGTGTTATTGATATAGTTCTTCAGTCACTACCACCAAGCTAGAAAGGCTTTGGGATGAACTATAATATGCAAGGGATGACGAAAACGATTCCCGAGCTCTTCGCGATGCTGAGGTGACGATGTGTGTTGGAAGTGATTCCAAGGTTGATAAGATCACCATCGCACACTCCCTTTACCTTCGGGATTAGTGTTGAACCTAAATAAATGTTATTTGGTGTTTGCGTTGAGCATGAATATGATTGGATCATGTTTATTGTAATACGGTTATTCATTTAAGTCAAAGAATAATTGTTGTTCTATTTACATGAATAAAACCTTCTACGGTCATACACTCAATATAAATGGTTTATTGAATCTCGATCGTAGTGATACACATATTCATAATATTGATGCCAAAAGATGCAAAGTTGATAATGATAGTTCAATATACTTGTGGCACTGTCGTTTAGGTCATATTGGTGTAAAGCGCATGAAGAAACTCCACGCAGATGGGCTTTTGGAATCACTTGATTATGAATCATTTGATACTTGCGAACCATGCCTCATGGGCAAGATGACTAAAACTCCGTTCTCCGGAACAATGGAGCGAGCTAATGACTTATTGGAAATAATACATACCGATGTGTGCAGTCCGATGAGTATTGAAGCACGCGGCGGGTATCGTTATTTTTTGACCTTCACAGATGATTTGAGTAGGTATGGGTATATCTACTTGATGAAACACAAGTCTGAAACATTTGAAAAGTTCAAATAATTTCAGAGTGACGTGGAGAATCATCGTAACAAGAAAATAAAGTTTCTACTATCCGATCGTGGAGGCGAATATTTGAGTTACGAGTTTGGGCTTCATTTAAAACAACTGTGGTTTGGCAAGAAACCTAAGCTGTCATTTCTTAAAAGTTTGGGGATGCGACGCTTATGTCAAAAGGCTTCAACCTGATAAGCTTGAACCCAAATCGGAGAAGTGCGTCTTCATAGGATACCCTAAAAGAAACTATTGAGTACACCTTCTACCACAGATCCGAAGGCAAGGTCTTTGTTGCTAAGTTTGGGTCCTTTCTAGAGGAGTTTCTCTCGAAAGAAGTGAGTGGGAGGAAAGTAGAACTTGATGAGGTAATTGTACCTTCTCTCAAATTGGAAAGTAGCTCATCACAGAAAACCGTTCCCGTGATGCCTACACCAACTAGAGAGGAAGTTAATGATGATGATCAAGAAACTTTAGATCAAGTTACTATAGAACTTCGTAGGTCGACCAGAACACGTTCCGCACCAGAGTGGTACGGTAATCCTGTCCTGGAAGTCATGTTATAAGACCATGGCGAACCTACGAACTATGAAGAAGCTATGATGAGCCCAGATCTGACAGATGGCTTGAGGCCATGATATCAGAGATAGGATCCATGTATGAGAACAAAGTGTGGACTTTGGTGGACTTGCCCGATGATCGGCAAGCCATTGAGAATAAATGGATCTTCAAGAATAAGACTGATGCTGATGATAATGTTACTGTCTAGAAAGCTCGACTTGTTGCGAAAGGTTTTCGATAAGTTCAAGGGGTTGACTACGATGAGACTTTCTCACCCATAGCGATGCTTAAGTCCGTCCGAATCATGTTAGCAATTGCTGTATTTTATGATTATGAAATCTGGCAAATGGACATCAAAACTGCACTCCTTAATAAATATCTTAAAGAAGAGTTGTATATGATGCAACCAAAAGGTTTTTGTCGATCCTAAAGGTGCTAACAAAGTGTGCAAGCTCCAGCGATCCATCTATGGACTGGTGCAAGCATATCGGAGTTGGAATATATGCTTTGATGAGGTGATCAAAGCATATGGTTTATACAGACTTACGGTGAAGCCTGTATTTACAAGAAAGTGAGTGGGAGCTCTGTAGCATTTCTGATATTATATGTGGATGACATATTGTTGATTGGAAATGTTATTGACTTGAATAAGAATTTTTCAATGAAAGACCTCGGTAAAGCTGCTTATATATTGGGCATCAAGATCTATAGGGATAGATCGAGACGCTTAATAGGACTTTCACAAAGCACATACCTTGATAAAGTTTTGAAGAAGTTCAAAATGGATCAGTCAAAGAAAGGGTTCTTGCCTGTGTTACAAGGTGTGAAGTTGAGTCAGATTTAATGCCCGACCACTGCAGAAGATAGAGAGAGAATGAAAGTCATTCCCTATGCCTCAGCCATAGGTTCTATAAAGTATGCCATGTTGTGTACCAGACCTGTTGAGTGCCTTGCCATGAGTTTGGCAAGGGGTTACAATGGTGATCCAGGAGTAGATCACTGGACAGCGGTCAAAATTATCCTTAGTTACCTAAGAGGACTAAGGAAATGTTTCTCGGTTATAGAAGTGATAAAGAGTTCGTCGTAAAGGGTTACGTCGATGCAAGCTTTAACACCGATCCGGATGACTCTGAGTCTCAATCTGGATACATATTGAAAGTAGGAGCAATTAGCTATAGTAGCTCCATGCAGAGCATTGTAGACATAGAAATTTGCAAAATACATACGGGTCTGAATGTGGCAGACCCGTTGACTAAACTTCTCTCACAAGCAAAACATGATCACACCTTAGTGCTCTTTGGGTATTAATCACATGGCGATGTGAACTAGATTATTGACTCTACTAAACTCTTTGGGTATTAGTCACATGGCGATGTGAACTATGAGTATTAATCACATGGCGATGTGAACTAGATTATTGACTCTAGTAAACTCTTTGGGTATTGATGTTGGCTTGAACTACGTCGGTATTTCCCCAAAGAGGAAGGGATGATGCAGCACAGCAACGGTAGGTATTTCCCTTAGTGATGAGACCAAGGTTATCGAACCAGTAAGAGAACCAAGCAACACTACGTAAACAACACCTGCACACAAAGAACAAATACTTGCAACCCGACGTGTTAAAGGGGTTGTCAATCCCTTTCGGGTAACGGCGCCAGAAATTGGCAAACGGACGTGAGATAAATTGTAGTAGATTGATAGATGCAAATAAAAGCAAATAAAATTCAGCAAGGTATTTTTGGGTTTTTGGAAATATAGATCTGAAAATAAAAGTAGCAAATAAATAAAAAGGCAAATAGCAAAATAGATCTGAAAAAACCCGGGGGCCGTAGATTTCACTAGTGGCTTCTCTCGAGAAAAATAGCATACGGTGGGTAAACAAATTACTGTTGGGCAATTGATAGAACTTCAAATAATTATGACGATATCCAGGCAATGATCATTATATAGGCATCACGTCCAAGATTAGTAGAACGACTCCTGCCTGCATCTACTACTATTACTCCACACATCGACCGCTATCCAGCATGCATCTAGTGTATTAAGTTCATGGAGAAACGGAGTAATGCAATAAGAACGATGACATGATGTAGACAAGATCTATTTATGTAGAAATAGACCCCATCTTGTTATCCTTAATAGCAACGATACATACGTGTCGGTTCCCCTTCTGTCACTGGGATCAAGCACCGTAAGATCGAACCCATCACAAAGCACCTCTTCCCATGGCAAGAAAAATCGATCTAGTTGGCCTAACTAAACCAAAGATTCGAAGAAGAAATACGAGGCTATAAGCAATCATGCATATAAGAGATCAAAAGACTCAAATAACTTTCATGGATAAAAACATAGATCTGATCATAAACTCAAAGTTCATCGGATCCCAACAAACACACCGCAAAAAAGAGTTACATCAAATAGATCTCCAAGAGACCATTGTATTGAGAATCAAAAGAGAGAGAGGAAGCCATCTAGCTACTGCCTACGGACTCGTAGGTCTACAATGAACTACTCACGCATCATCGGAGAGGCACCAATGAGGATGATGAACACCTCCGTGATGGTGTCTAGATTGGATCTGTGGTTTCTGGAACTTGCGGCGGCTGGAATTGATTTTCGTCGACTCCCCTAGGGTTTCTGGAATATTGGGGTATTTATAAAGCAAAGAGGCGGTGCAGGAGGTGGCCAAGGTGGGCACAACCCACCTGGGCGCGCCTGGGCCCCTAGGCACGCCCTGGTGGGTTGTGCTCCCCTCAGAGCCCCCCTCAGTTACTTTCTTGGCCCAACTTGTGTCTTCTGGTCCAGAAAAAATCACCAAAAAGCTTCGCTGCGTTTAGATTCCGTTTGGTATTGATTTCTTGTGAAATAAAAAACAAGCAAAAAAACAGCACTGGCACCGGGCACTATGTCAATAGGTTAGTCCCAAAAAATGATATAAAGTTGCTATAAAATTATTGTAAAACATCCAAGAATGATAATATAACATCATGGAACAATCAAAAATTATAGATACGTTGGAGACGTATCAGGTATTAGTCACATGGCGATGTGAACTATGAGTGTTAATCACATGGCAATGTGAACTAGATTATTGACTCTAGTGCAAGTGGGAGACTGAAGGAAATATGCCCTAGAGGCAATAATAAAGTTGTTATTTTATATTTCCTTATTCATGATAAAAGGTTTATTATTCAGGCTAGAATTGTATTGATCAAAAACCTAAATACATGTGTGAATACATAAACAAACACCGTGTCCCTAGTGAGCCTCTACTTGACTAGCTCGTTGATCAAAGATGGTTATGGTTTCCTAACCATGGACATGAGTTGTCATTTGATAATGGGATCAGATCATTAGGAGAATGATGTGATGGATAAGACCCATCTGTTAGCTTAGCATAATGATCGTTCAATTTTATTGCTATTGCTTTCTTCATGTCAAATATATATTCCTTCGACTATGAGATTATGCAACTCCCGGATACCGAAGGAATACCTTGTGTGTTATCAAACGTCACAACGTAACTGGGTGATTATAAAGATGCTCTACAGGTACCTCCGAAGGTGTTTTGTTGAGTTGGCATAGATCAAGATTAGGATTTGTCACTCCGAGTTTTGGAGAGGTATCTCTGGGCCCTCTCAGTAATACACATCATAAGCTTGCAAGCAAATGACTAAGGAGTAAGTCATGAGGTGATGTATTATGGAACGAGTAAAGAGACTTGCCGGTAACGAGATTGAATTAGGTATGAAGATACCGACGATCGAATCTCGGGCAAGTAACATACCGATGGACAAAGGGAATTACGTATGTTGTCATAACGGTTCGACCGATAAAGATCTTCGTAGAATATGTAGGAGCCAATATGGGCATCCAAGTTCCGCTATTGGTTATTGACCGGAGAGGTGTCTCGGTCATGTCTACATAGTTCTCGAACCCGTAAGGTCCACATGCTTAACGTTCGATGACGATATAGTATTATATGAGTTATGTGATTTGGTGACCGAATATTGTTCGGAGTCCCAGATGAGATCACGGACATGACGAGGAGTCTCGAAATAGTCGAGAGGTAAAGTTTGATATATAGGACGATGGTATTCGGACACCGGAAGTGTTTCGGGGGTCACCGGGTACTTATCGGGTCACCGGAAGGGGTTCCGGGCACCCCCGGCAAAAGATATGGGTCTTATGGGCCAAGAGGGGAAACGCACCAGCCACAAGGGGCTGGTGCGCCCCCCATATGGGCCAGCCAAAGGAGGAGAAGGAAAGGCGAGAAGGGAAAGGAAAGTGTGGATTAGGATTCCTACTTCCTTCCCTCTCCCCCTCTCTTTCCTTCCCCCTGGGTTAAATATGGCAAGGGGGGGCGCCACTTGGGAGGACCCCAAGTAGGATTCGGCCTACTTGGGGCGCCCTCCTGGCTGCTCCCCTCTCCCTCCCACCTATATATATGAGGAGGTGGGCTCCTAGCACACCCCAGACAATTGCCTAGCCGTGTGCGGCGCCCCCCTCCACCGTTTACACCCCCGGTCATATTTTCGTAGTGCTTAGGCGAAGCCTTGCGGAGATCACTTCACCATCACCGTCACCACGCCGTCGTGCTGACGGAACTCATCTACTACCTCGATGTCTTGCTGGATCAAGAAGGCGAGGGACGTCACCGAGCTGAACGTGTGCAGAACGCGGAGGTGTCGTGCGTTCGGTACTTGATCGGTTGAAGCGTGAAGAAGTTTGACTACATCAACCACGTTGTGAAACGCTTTCGCTTACGGTCTACGAGGGTACGTAGACACACTCTCCCCCTCGTTGCTATGCATCTCCATGGATAAATCATTGCGTGTGCGTAGAATTTTTTTTGTTTTTCCATGCAACGATTACCAACAGTGGCATCATGAGCCAGGTCTATGCGTAGATGATACGCACGAGTAGAACACAAAGAAGTTGTGGGCGGTGATGTTCATACTGCTTACCACCAACGTCTTATTTTGATTCGGCGGCATTGTGGGATGAAGCGGCCCGGACCAACCTTACATGTCCACGTACATGAAACCGGTTCCACCGACTGACATGCAACTAGTTTTGCATAAAGGTGGCTGGCGGGTGTCTGTTTCTCCTACTTTAGTTGAATCGAATTTGACTGTGGCCGGTCCTTGAAGAAGGCTAAAACAACAAACTTGATAATTCACCGTTGTGGTTTTTGCCGTAGGTAAAAACGGTTCTTCCTAGAAACCCGTAGCAGCCACGTAAAACTTGCAACAACAATGTAGAGGACGTCTAACTTGTTTTTGCAGGGTATGTTGTGATGTGATATGGTCAAGACATGATGTGATATACGTTATTGTATGAGATGATCATGTTTTGTAATATATCAGGCAACCGGCAGGAGCCTTATGGTTGTCTCTTTATTATTTGAAATGCAAACGCCATGTAATTGCTTTACTTTATCGCTATGAGCTAGCAATAGTTGGCAAGACTACCACGATGTAACGATGGAGATCAAGGTGTCGAGCCGGTGAAAATGGAGATCATGACGATGCTTTGGAGATGGAGATCAAAAGCACGAGATGATGATGGCCATATCATGTCACATATTTTGATTGCATGTGATGTTTATCTTTTATGCATCTTATTTTGCTTAGTACGGCGGTAGCATTATAAGATGATCCCTTCACTAAATATCAAGGTAAAAGTGTTCTCCCTAAGTATGTACCGTTGCTACAGTTCGTCGTGTTGAGACAACACGTGATGATCGGGTGTGATAGACTCTACGTTCACATACAACAGGTGTAAGACAGTTTTGCACATGCAGAATACATGGGTTAAACTTGACGAGCCTAGCATGTACAGACGTGGCCTCGGAACACTGGAGATCGAAAGATCAAACGTGAATCATATAGTAGATATGATCAACATAGAGATGTTCACCATTGATGACTACCCCATCTCACGTGATGATCGGATATGGGTTAGTTGATTTGGATCACGTATCACTTAGATGACTTGAGGGATGTCTATTTAAGTGGGAGTTCTTAAGTAATTTGATTAATTGAACTTAACTTATCATGAACTTAGTCCTGATAGTATTTGCAAATCTATGTTGTAGATCAATAGCTCGCGATGTAGTTCTCCTATTTTTTGATATGTTCCTAGAGAAAACTAAGTTGAAAGATGATAGTAGCAATGATGCGGACTGGGTCTGTGATCTGAGGATTATCCTCATTGTTGCACAGAAGAATTATGTCCTTGATGCACCACTAGGTGACAGACCTATTGCAGGAGCAGATGCAGATGTTATGAATGTTTGGCAAGCTCGATATGATGACTACTTAATAGTTTAGTGCGCCATGCTTTACGGCTTAGAACCAGGACTTCAAAAATGTTTTGAATGCCACGGAGCATATGAGATGTTCCAAGAGCTAAAGAGACTTGCCGGTAACGAGATTGAACTAGGTATTAAGATACCGACGATCGAAACTCGGGCAAGTAACATACCGATGGACAAAGGGAATTACGTATGTTGTCATAACGGTTCGACCGATAAAGATCTTCGTAGAATATGTAGGAACCAATATGGGCATCCAGGTTCCGCTATTGGTTATTGACCGGAGAGGTGTCTCGGTCATGTCTACATAGTTCTCAAAACCGTAGGGTCCGCACGCTTAACGTTCGATGACGATATAGTATTATATGAGTTATGTGATTTGGTGACCGAATGTTGTTCGGAGTCCCGGATGAGATCACGGACATGACGAGGAGTCTCGAAATGGTCGAGAGGTAAAGATTGATATATAGGACGATGGTATTCGGACACCGGAAGTGTTTCGGGGGTCACTGGGTACTTATTGGGTCACCGGAAGGGGTTCCGGGCACCCCCGGCAAAAGATATGGGCCTTATGGGCCAAGTGGGGAAACGCACCGGCCATAAGGGGCTGGTGCACCCCCCATATGGGCCGGCCAAAGGAGGAGAAGGAAAGGGGAGAAGGGAAAGGAAAGTGTGGATTAGGATTCCTACTTCCTTCCCTCTCCCCATCTCTTTCCTTCCCCCTCGGTTAAATATGGCAAGGGGGGCGCCACTTGGGAGGACCCCAAGTAGGATTCGGCCTACTTGGGGCACCCTCCTGGCTGCTCCCCTCTCCCTCCCACCTATATATATGAGGAGGGGGGCGCCTAGCACACCCCAGACAATTGCCTAGCCGTGTGCGGCGCCCCCCTCCACCGTTTACACCCCCGGTCATATTTTCGTAGTGCTTAGGCGAAGCCCTGCGGAGATCACTTCACCATCACTGTCACCACGCCATCGTGCTGACGGAACTCATCTACTACCTCGACGTCTTGCTGGATCAAGAAGGCAAGGGACATCACCGAGCTGAACGTGTGCAGAACGCGGAGGTGCCATGCGTTCGGTACTTGATCGGTTGAAGCGCGAAGAAGTTCAACTACATCAACTGCGTTGTGAAACGCTTCCTCTTACGGTCTACGAGGGTACGTAGACACACTCTCCCCCTCGTTGCTATGCATCTCCATGGATAGATCATTGCGTGTGCGTAGAATTTTTTTTATTTTTCCATGCAACGATTACCAACAAGTTTTGAAGAAGTTCAAAATGGATCAGTCAAAGAAAGGGTTCTTGCCTGTGTTGCAAGGTGTGAAGTTGAGTAAGACTCAAAACCCGACCATGGCAGAAGATAGAGAGAGAATGAAAGTCATTCCCTATGCCTCAGCCATAGGGTCTATAAAGTATGCCTTGCTATGTACCAGACCTGTTGTGTGCCTTGCCATGAGTTTGGCAAGGGGGTACAATAGTGATCCAGGAGTGGATCACTGAACAGCGATCAAAATTATCCTTAGTTACCTAAGAGGACTAAGGAAATGTTTCTCAGTTATGGAGGTGATAAAGAGTTCGTCGTAAAGGGTTACGTCAATGCAAACTTTGACACTTATTCGGATGACTTTGAGTCTCAATTTGGATACGTATTGAAAGTGGGAGCAATTAGCTAGAGTAGCTCCATGCAGAGCATTGTAGACATAGAAATTTGCAAAATACATACGGATCTGATTATGGCAGACCTGTTGACTAAACCTCTCTCACAAACAAAACATGATCACACCTTAGTACTCTTTGGGTATTAATCACATGGTGATGTGAACTATATTATTGACTCTAGTAAATTCTTTGGGTGTTAGTCACATGGCGATGTGAATTATAGGTGTTAATCACATGGCGATGTGAACTAGATTATTGACCCTAGTGCAAGTGGGAGACTAATGGAAATATGCCCTAGAGGCAATAATAAAGTTGTTATTATTATATTTCCTTATTCATGATAAAGGTTTATTATTCATGCTAGAATTGTATTGACCGGAAACTTAAATACATGTGTGAATACATAAACAAACCGTGTCCCTAGTGAGCCTCTACTAGACTAGCTCGTTGATCAAAGATGGTTAAGGTTTCCTAACCATAGACATGAGTTGTCATTTGATAGCAGGATCACATCATTAGGAGAATGATGTGATGGACAAGACCCAACTGTTAGCATAGCATATGATCGTTCAGTTTATTGCTACTGCTTTCTTAGTGTCAAATACATGTTTCTTCGACCATGAGATCATGCAAATCCCGGATGCCGGAGGAATACCTTGTGTGCTATCAAACGTCACAACGTAACTGGGTGATCATAAAGATGCTCTACAGGTATCTCCGAAGGTGTCTGTTGAGTTGGTTTGAATCAAGATTGGGATTTGTCACTTCGTGTGACGAAGAGGTATCTCTGGGCCCTCTCGATAATACAGCATCACAAGAAGCTTGCAAGAAAAATGACTAAGGAGTTAGTTAAGGGATGATGTATTATTGAACGAGTAAAGAGACTTGCCAGTAACGGGATTGAACTAGGTATGGAGATACCGACGATCGAATCTCGGGCAAGTAACATACCGACAGACAAAGGGAACTATGTATGTTGCCATAAAGGTTCGACGATAAAGATCTTCGTAGAATATGTAGGAACCAATTAGGGCATCCAGGTCCCGCTATTGGTTATTGACCGGAGAAGCGTCTCGGTCATGTCTACATCATTCTTGAACCCGTAGAGTCCGCACGCTTAACGTTCATTGACGATATAGTATTATATGAGTTATGTATGTTGGTGACCGAATGTTGTTCGGAATCCCGGATGAGATCACAGACATGACGAGGAGCTTCGGAATGGTCCGGAGGTAAAGATTGATATATAGGATGATATGGTTGGGCCAAGGGGTAAGGCCCACGAGGCCTTAAGACAGTACACAAAGGGGGTTTTCGGAGGGCAGGGGCTAGACGCCAAGGTTCCTGGCGTCTACCCCCTAGGCCAGACGCCGGAGTCTGTGGCGTCTACTTAAACGCCGGGAACCATGGCGTTTGGTCCTGGAGACCGAGAAGGACTCTTGCCTTGCGGGCTAAACCGACTTTGAGGAGGCTCTTTCTCCAAGAAACGACCCCAGGGCTCAACATATAAATAGAGGGGTAGGGCTAGCACCCTGAACACATCAAGATACACTAAGCCATGTGTCGGCAACCCCGCCCATCTAGTTTATCCTCCGTCATAGTTTCCGTAGTGCTTGGCGAAGCCTTGCGGAGACTGTTCTTCACCACCACCGTCACCACGTCGTCGTGCTGCCGGAACTCATCTACTACTTCGCCCCTCTTGCTGGATCAAGAAGGCGAGGACGTCATCGAGTTGAACGTGTGCTGAACACGGAGGTGCCGTATGTTCGGTACTTGATCGGGATGGATCGTGAAGGTGTACGACTACATCAATCGCGTTGATAAACGCTTCTGCTTAGCGATCTTCATGGGTATGAAGATGCTCTCCCCCTCTCGTAGCTATGCATCTCCATGGATAGATCTTGCGTGTGCATAAAAAAAATTTGTTTTCCATGCAACGTTCTCCAACAGAGTTGTCATCAATTTAGATGGTCATGATCCACACATAACTCATCCATGGGGACTAAAGTTTTTGATATTTTTAGCAAATGTGTTTGTCCCCTATAACTATGTTGTTATCAATATCAAATAAGATTAAAGGCATGATTACACATTTAGTAGGGCTCATTTTAATGGCCCCATGGGACTTTTTTGAAAAAAAGAGGCAAAGGTACACATTCAGGAGCAACTAATTAAGAGGTTCCCAACTCATGCTTTCGAGAGGGCACTCTCATGCACAATGCGGGAGCACTCCCCATTCGATCACGTGTCATGTGTGGCGAGTGCAACCGGGCAGGAGCTTTTTTCCCCCTTTTTCTGGTATTATATCCCATTTTTCTCATATTTTTTTGGTTTTCCAGGTTTATTCATTTTCTCACTTTTGAGTTTTTGTGATTTATTTTTATTTTTTATCTATCAGGGGCACATTTTCAAGATTTTTGCCATGAATTTTTTTACCATGTACTAAAAAGAAATAAAAAATGCCATGCTACATAAGTTGATACTGCGATGGTCTAAATGATAAAATTGCGATGTGATATGTCCATTTTGCATCATGTTTCCCTACTATTAATTATATTGTTTTTGGTCATTATATCACTTTGTGATGCAATTCTAATGCCTTTTCTCTCTTAATTTGCAAGATTTACATGAAGAGGGAGATTGCCGGTAGCTGGAATTCTGGACCTGAAAAGCCACATCAAAGATACCTATTCTGCACAACTCCAAATGAGCTGAAATTTCACGGAGAATTATTTTGGAGTATATGAAAAATACTGGAGAAAAGAAATACCACAGGGGGCCCACAAGCCACATGGGCGCGGCCACCCCCCTGGGCGTGCCCATGCAGCTTGTGGGGCCCTTGGCTGGCCTCGATGGCCCATCTTCTCCTATATGATGCCATTTGCCCTAGAAAAAATAAACAGAGGACTTTCGGGACGAAGCGCTGCCATCTCGAGGCGGAACCTAGGCAGGAGCACTTTTGCTCTCCGGCGAAGCGATTCCGCCAAGGATACTTCCCTCCTGGAAGGGGAAATCGAAGCCATCAACATCACCAACAACCCTCTCATCATGGGATGACCAATCTTCATCAACATCTTCACTAGCACCATCTCCTCTCAAACCCTAGTTCATCTCTTGTATTCAATCTTTATTTCAAAACCTCAGATTGGTACATGTGGGTTGCTAGCAATGTTGATTACATCTTGTAGTTGATGCTAGTTGGTTTATTTGGTGGAAGATTATATATTCAGATCCTTGATGCTATTTAGTACCCCTCTGATCTTGAACATGGGCATGATTTGTGAGTAGTTACTTTTGTTCTTGAGGACATGTGAGAAGTCCTGTTATAAGTAATCATGTGAATTTGGTATTCATTCGATATTTTGATTATATGTATGTTGTGATTCCCTTAGTGGTGTTATGTGAACGTCGACTACATGACACTTCACCATATTTGGGCCTAAGGAAAGGCATTGTGGAGTAGTAATTAGATGATGGGTTGCTAGAGTGACAGAAGCTCAAACCCTAGTTTATGCGCTATTTCATAAGGGGCTGATTTGGATCCATATGTTTCATGCCATTGTCAGATTTATCTTAATATTTCTTTCGTAGTTGTGGATGCCTGCGAGAGGGGGTAATCATAAGTGGGAGGCTTGTTCAAGTAAGAATAGCACCCAAGCACCGGTCCACCCACATATCAAATTATCAAAGTAGCGAACGCGAATCAAATAAACATGATGAAAGTGACTAGAAGAAATTCCCGTGTGTCCTCAAGAACGCTTTGCTTACTATAAGATACCATTTCGGCCTGTCCTTTGCTGTAAAAAGGATTTGGCTAACTTGCTGCACCTTTGTTACAATTGCTACTTGTTTCTCTTTACAAATTACCTTGCTGTCAAACTATCTGTGACCGATAATTTCAGTGCTTGCAGACAATACCTTGCTGAAAACCGCTTGTCATTTCCTTCTGCTCCTCGTTGGGTTCAACACTCTTACTTATCGAAAGGACTGCGATTGATATCATATACTTGTGGGTCATGACCATGGTCTAAATAGTGCCATGATACATAAAATATTTTAACAGAGCAAGGCAAAAATTTGAATTGTGCACAGATTTTTTGCCATGCTACATACTCCCTCCATCCCAAATTACCAGTCTTAGATACATCTATATCTAAACAAATCTATGACAAGTAATTTGGGACGGAGGTAATACAATAAACAACCAAGTCCAAACTAAAAAAATTGTCATGGCTTGAATAGTAAAAGTAGCATGGTCTAATGAATAAATTAGCGATGGACTAAAAAAACTTCCATGCCACCAAGAAAAAACTAACATATTGTAATTAATAATTTTGCCATGGTATAACTAATAATATTTCCATTATCTAAAAAAAATCATGGTACATAACTTGAGATTGCCATCATGTAATTCTAAAAATGCAATCCTCTAACTAATAAAATTTCCATGGTACATAAAATGAAACTACCATGTCCTAAATAGTAAAAATGCCATGTTCTAATTAGTAAAATTGCCATGGTGCCTATAATAAAGTTGCAGATGGCAAAACTAGCATGAGTAAAAAACATTTTATGATGTTATGATGATTACCTACAAAATTTCCATGAGAAGCAAATTGACATGTGAACATTTCAAACGTTCGTGCAATTTTCCATTTGAATATTTACAAAAAAAATCATACTATGTGCCCCCCCACCCACCAAAGGAAAAAAGAAATAATTATTTTGACATGCTAGATAAATTGAAATTGTCATGGTCTAATTTAATAAATTGCCATCCACTAACTAATAAAAATGCGCTGGTACCTAAAATAAACTAACATGTTCTCAATAGTTAAAATTCCATGGTCTAATTGCTAAAATTACCATGGTGTGTAATTGTGATGTTGTGGTGATTATCCATAGAATTGCCATGAGAAACTAACTGACACGTGAACAATTCAAGACAATCGTACAAATTGTCATGCGGGCGATTCAAAGTCATTTGTACTATTAGCCAAAGGAAAAGAGATATACACTTTTGCCGTACAACTTGTCATCACAAAATTTATCGACCTAGCATGGCAAGAAATTATGGTTTTTTTAGGTGCCATGTCAACGAAAAAACAGGATTTAGAGACATTGTAGTAGAAAGTTGAGTTGACATGACAATATATTTAGAGTTTCCATGGTAACATGTTTTCCCTTTTTTAAATGCCATGTAGCCAAAACCAAATTTATGTGATAATACCATGATGTACGAAACAATTCTAGAATTTGCCATGGGAATATAACCATTTTGCTTGCACACATCACCTGAGCTTAAATCATTCTACAATTACCCTACAAAGTGCCATGCATCATAGTCATTTAAGTTGCCACACACAATCTCAACGAATTTGCCATGTTTGTGAATTGGATGAAGTAGACATTTAGGTAGGTGTGGTTAAATACGAAATTTGTCTAAGCAAAACGGAAAAAGATAGGGGGGACTAGGTTCATACCTGCTCCATGATCAGCCACTATCGGTACCGTCTTTGTTGCCCGGTCTATGCCTCGTAGTCCTCTATGAGCGGCTGGTGCGGAAGTAGAGGGTAACGCTGCGGTACTATGAGATGCGAGAACATGGCCCACACCGGCTCTTTGTCCTTGATGTCGACTGGGCCCAGTGCTTCGCCTCCCCAGCCACAACCACTGCGCTAGCCAGGACGCACCGCTGCATTGTTTGTTGCAGCTGCACCGCACATGAGGCCTCCATCGTGTGCACATCGCCCACCCTTCCAGCTCCAATGCCACTCGAACCAGTTGTCTTGGATGCCCAGCATGACCGCCGGGGATCCTGCCCCCATGCCTGGCCTCCGTCGGAGTGCGCACTGCGCAGCCAACAATGCACAAATCACCGTCACGCGCGAGGTCGCTCTTGCTGGAGAAAGCAATCAATGCCTCTTGCCGCACTTGTCGCATGAACGCGACCGCCTCCACCCCTCCGGCACCTGCTTTGTCAGGGTGCACTTCACTAGGGGTCATCCTTCTATTGCTCGAGCTACAGAGGGTCAGCGGCGACGGTGATTGAGGGTGCAAAATGGGGGGGGGGGGCTCGCTGGGTCTTTCCCCTTCTCCTACCTTAGTCTACCATTTAGTGACAATTTGGTCTGGATTAAGGAATTGCGTCTGATGGTGGAGAGGGTTAGACATTGTGTTGATCCGTGGCAGGGTAGGATCATGAATAAAACAGGCAAGATGGTGCTTATCACCTCCTCCTTGACCAGCCTTCCGATGTTCGCCATGGGCTTATATCTTTTCCCGGAAGGGGTCCAGTGGAGATGGATGAGTACCAATCCAGATTCTTCTCGCAGGGGGAGGCGAACAAACAAAAATACCACATGGTTAGTTGGCTGGACATTTGCTTGCCAAAGGACCAGGGGGGGTCAAGGCATCACCTCGACATGACGCATGAACTTATGTTTAATGATGAAGTGGATCTAGCGCATTGTTCGGGGAAGGTCGACCTCTGGCTGGAGCTTATCCGGGCCAAATACCTTCGGGGCCAGTCATTAATGTGTTGCCCAACGTCGAGAGGATCCCAATTCTGGTAGGCCTGATGACCCACAAGTATAGGGGATCGATCGTAGTCCTTTCATTAAGTAAGAGTGTTGAACCCAACGAGGAGTAGAAGGAAATGACAAGTGGTTTTCAGCAAGGTATTTTCTGCAAGCACTGAAATAGTCGGTAATAGCTAGTTTGATAGCAAGATAATTTGTAACGAACAAGTAACGGTAACGGTAAATAAAGTGTAGCAAGGTAGCCCAATCCTTTTGTGGCAAAGGACAGGCCAAAACAGTCTCTTATGATAAGCAAAGCGTTCTTGAGGGTACACGGGAATTTCATCTAGTCACTTTCATCATGCTGGTTTGATTTGTGTTCACTACTTTGATAATTTCATATGTGGGTGGACCGGTGCTTGGGCGCTGTTCTTACTTGAACAAACATCCCACTTATGATTAACCCCCTCGCAAGCATCCGCAACTACGAGAAAAGTATTAAGATAAAATCTAACCATAGCATTAAACATTTGGAAACCTTAGCATGTTCCTTTATCCTAACAGGGAAAGGTGGTTTTTCAATATAAGCAGTCGGCACAACTGGATCAACATTGTAAATGATAGTTTCATCTTTAGCTATTACCGGTTCTTTAATTTCTTCTTTAATTGGGGGATGATATTTAAACCACTTCTCCTTAGGGAGATCAACATGAGTAGCAAATGATTCACAAAAAGAGGCTACTATCTCAGAGTCAAGTCCATATTTAGTGCTAAACTTGTGAAAAGCATCAGTATTCATAAAAATTTAACACAATCAAACTCAAGCTTAATACCTGACTCTTTACCTTCGTCGAGTTCCCAATCTTCAGAGTTGCATTTAATTCTTTCTAAAAGATCCCACCTGAATTCAATAGTCTTCTTCATAAAAGAACCAGTACAAGAAGTATCAAGCATGGATTGATCATCACGAGAAAGCCGAGCATAAAAGTTCTGAATAATAATATCTCTCGAGAGATCATGATTGGGGCATGAATATAACATTGACTTAAGCCTCCCCCAAGCTAGAGCGCTACTTTCTCCTTCATGAGGCCAAAAATTATATATATAATTCCGATCACGATGAACTAGATGCATAGGATAAATTTTTTGGTGAAATTCCAATTTCAATCGATTCCAGTTCCAAGATCCAATATCATCGCATATAGCCTATACCATGTCAATGCTTTTCCTTTCAAAGATAAAGGGAAAACCTTCTTGTTAGCTTCATCTCCAGGAAAACCTGCAAGCTTAAATAATCCACAAAATTCATCCACATAGATCAAGTGCATATCAGGATGTTCGGTTCCATCTCCTGCATAAGGATTAGCTAGCAGTTGATCTATCATACCCAAAGGAATTTCATAACCAATATTTTCAGTAGGTGCAGTAAGTTGAGGGGCAACTAATTGTGCTTCCAGTCGAGGTGAAGATACCCCGAACAAACCCCTCAAAGGATGGTTTTCCATAGTAGCTAGTGACAATAAATTTCAGCACGTAGTATAAATTTTTCCTTACCAATTTCCACTTACCAAGAGCGCTTCACTCCCTGGTAACGGCGCCAGAAAAGAGTCTTGATGACCCACAAGTATAGGGGACCAATCGTAGTCCTTTCGATAAGTAAGAGTGTCGAACCCAGCGAGGAGCAGAAGGAAATGACAAGTGGTTTTCAGCAAGGTATTTTCTACAAGCACTGAAATAGTCGGTAACAGGTAGTTTGATAGCAAAATAATTTGTAACAAACAAGTAACGGCAACGGTAAATAAAGTGCAACAAGGTAGCCCAATCCTTTTGTGGCAAAGAACGGGCCAAAACGATCTCTTATGATAAGCAAAGCGTTCTTGAGGGTACACAGGAATTTCATCTAGTCACTTTCATCATGTTGGTTTGATTCGTGTTTGCTACTTTGATAATTTGATATGTGGGTGGACCGGTGCTTGGGTGTTGTTCTTACTTGAACAAAACTCCCACTTATAATTAACCCCCTCGCAAGCATCCGCAACTACGAGAAAAGTATTAAGATAAAATCTAACCATAGCATTAAACATTTGAATCCAAATCCTTACGAAGTAGCGCATAAACTAGGGTTTAAGCTGTTGTCACTCTAGCAACCCATCATCTAATAACTACTCCACAATGCATTCCCTCAGGCCCAAATATGGTGAAGTGCCATGTAGTCGATGTTCAGATGACACCACTAAGGGAATCACAACATACATATCATCAAAATGTCGAACACATATCAAGTTCACATGATTACTTGCAACATGACTTCTCCCGTGACCTCAAGAACAAAAGTAACTACTCAAAAATGATAATCATGCTCAAGATCAGAGGGGTATTAAATAGCATAATGGATCTGAACATATAATCTTCCACCAAATAAACCATATAGTAATCAATTACAAGATGTAATCAATACTACTAGTCACCCACAGGTACCAATCTGAGGTTCCGGTACAAAGATTGAACACAAGAGATGAACTAGGGTTTGAGAGGAAATGATGATGTTGAAGATGTTGATGGAGATTGGCCTCCCAAAGATGAGAGGGTTGTTGGTGATGACGATGGCTTCGATTTCCCCCTTCGGGAGGGAAGTTCCCCCGGCGGAATTGCTCCGCCAGAGGGCAAAAGTGCTCCTGCCCAAGTTCCGTCTCGAGACGGCGGCGCTCTGTCCCGAAAGTCCTCTCTCTATTTTTTTCTAGGTCAAAATGACCTATATACCAGAAGATGGGCACCGGAGGTGGGCTGGGCTGAGCACAACCCACCAGGGCGCGCCTGGGGGGCCTGGCGCGCCGTGGTGTCTTGTGCTCACCAGGTGGCCCCCCTCCGGTAGTTATTTGCTCCAGTATTTTTTATATATTTCAAAATAATTCTCCGTAAATTTTCAGCTCATTTGGAGATGTGCAGAATAGGTAACTCTAACGTAGCTTTTTCAGGTCCAGAATTTCAGCTGCCGGCATTCTCCCTCTTTGTGTAAACCTTGCATATTATGAGAGAAAAGGCATTAGAATTACTCCATAAAGCATTATTATGCATAAAAACATTATAAATAACAGTAGGAAATGATGATGCAAAATGGACGTACCAAGGCCATACAATCTTTAAAACCAGTTTTCCGCCTAGGTGCAATGGTGGAGGTGCACCGTGGGTCTGATACCCAATTTTGGCTGGATTGCTGGGCCAGACCCCAGCCATTAAGAACGACGTTCCCGGCACTGTTCACCATTTTGGATAAGCCAAATATTTCGGTGCTGGTAGCGGTAGATGATGAGGGTCATAACCTTTCCTTTCTTCGCTCCTTCGGCCCGGATGAGACCAATGAATGGCAGGAGTTGTCTTTGGTGGTGGAAAGCACCTCCTAGTCCTCAGAACAGGATTCCACGTCGTGGTGTCTTGAGACCTCGGGCATGTTCTCCACGAAGTCGCTGTACAGGCGTTTGACGGCAGGCGACGAGCCGGAGGAGCTGAAAGAGCTATGGAAGGCGAAGTTGACTTCTCCCGTGACCTCAAGAACAAAAGTAACTACTCAAAAATGATAATCATGCTCAAGATCAGAGGGGTATTAAATAGCATAATGGATCTGAACATATAATCTTCCACCAAATAAACCATATAGTAATCAACTACAAGATGTAATCAACACTACTAGTCACCCACAGGTACCAATCTGAGGTTCCGGTACAAAGATTGAACACAAGAGATGAACTAGGGTTTGAGAGGAAATGATGATGTTGAAGATGTTGATGGAGATTGGCCTCCCAAAGATGAGAGGGTTGTTGGTGATGACGATGGCTTCGATTTCCCCCTTCGGGAGGGAAGTTCCCCCAGCGGAATTGCTCCGCCAGAGGGCAAAAGTGCTCCTGCCCAAGTTCCGTCTCGAGACGGCGGCGCTCTGTCCCGAAAGTCCTCTCTCTATTTTTTTCTAGGTCAAAATGACCTATATACCAGAAGATGGGCACCGGAGGTGGGCTGGGCTGAGCACAACCCACCAGGGCGCGCCTGGGGGGCCTGGCGCGCCGTGGTGTCTTGTGCTCACCAGGTGGCCCCCCTCCGGTAGTTATTTGCTCCAGTATTTTTTATATATTTCAAAATAATTCTCCGTAAATTTTCAGCTCATTTGGAGATGTGCAGAATAGGTAACTCTAACGTAGCTTTTTCAGGTCCAGAATTTCAGCTGCCGGCATTCTCCCTCTTTGTGTAAACCTTGCATATTATGAGAGAAAAGGCATTAGAATTACTCCATAAAGCATTATTATGCATAAAAACATTATAAATAACAGTAGGAAATGATGATGCAAAATGGACGTACCAAGGCCATACAATCTTTAAAACCAGTTTTCCGCCTAGGTGCAATGGTGGAGGTGCACCGTGGGTCTGATACCCAATTTTGGCTGGATTGCTGGGCCAGACCCCAGCCATTAAGAACGACGTTCCCGGCACTGTTCACCATTTTGGATAAGCCAAATATTTCGGTGCTGGTAGCGGTAGATGATGAGGGTCATAACCTTTCCTTTCTTCGCTCCTTCGGCCCGGATGAGACCAATGAATGGCAGGAGTTGTCTTTGGTGGTGGAAAGCACCTCCTAGTCCTCAGAACAGGATTCCACGTCGTGGTGTCTTGAGACCTCGGGCATGTTCTCCACGAAGTCGCTGTACAGGCGTTTGACGGCAGGCGACGAGCCGGAGGAGCTGAAAGAGCTATGGAAGGCGAAGTTGACTTCTCCCGTGACCTCAAGAACAAAAGTAACTACTCAAAAATGATAATCATGCTCAAGATCAGAGGGGTATTAAATAGCATAATGGATCTGAACATATAATCTTCCACCAAATAAACCATATAGTAATCAA